>CM076574.1:768266400-768349164 GCA_034641835.2 Pinus albicaulis | reverse complement strand
TGCCATGTGATGAGGAAGTCTCTTCTTAAAATTAGTCATATCAAAAGTGATCAGAAGAGAATTTTTCGGATCAACAGCCCCAATGGCAGTGAGCAAAGCACTGCGCTGATCCGGACAAGACTGGAGTACCTCTAAAGCTGACATAGCACAAGGAATTTGCGCCAGATCTTCTACAATCGAGTAGTTCTGGGCAGCCCTCGCGTTCGGATTAATCGTTGACCGCTTAGAAGATGCTTTTGGCATCCGAGGCATAGACTCAACAGTTGGCTTCGTAATGTGAAGCGGCTCAGTAGCATCAGGAACTTCCTTAGCTTTCGAAGATTCGTCTCCGCCATAATCACGGGATTTCGTAGCGATATCCGCGTGAGCACTCATCATAAAGATATTCGATGGAATTTCCCCTTCCTGGGTACCTCCAGAGGAAGCCCCGGGATTTTGGTTCGCGCCAACAACTAATTGCTGCCCTTGGGGAAAAGGGTTTGTTAACACAGCCTGGGAACTAGAAGAACCCTGCTGGGATAACAGGCACTGAGCATCCTGAATTTTAGGGCAAAGGTGTGTGAGATGGTCTCCAACACAAAGCTTGCATGGAAACTTCACTTTCTTTTTCTCCTTTTGACCCTCACCAACACGCTCGTTGGTTTTATTTGCATTGCCCTTCTCGTTCTTGCCCTTCTTCTTGTTATTTCATCCTTTCTTCTTCCCATCGGATTGTTGATTTCCTTTGGGATCAGAAGCTTGGACAACATTTATGGACAAAGACTGAGAAGGTGATGAATCAGCAGGCACAGCCTGACCAGAAGGAGCAGATTGTAAAGACAACTGCTGCAGTTGAGAAAGCAGGCTGGCTGCACCACTACTGACCGATCCGACAAGCCCGTCACCATGCGGACCAGGTTTAGTTTTCGACAAATCCAATTTGGAGCGAGGAGCATTGGGAAAATACTTATAAAGTACCCCAGACTGAGAATAGATCAGTTCTAACTGCTGGGCCCTAAAAATGGCCTGCTCCTCAGAAAATACCCCAGATAGGGATACATCTTTCGAAATATCTGACTGCAGTGATTTCAGAAACCACTCAAGAAGGAACTCACCTGGAATATGAGCTTTGATAAGCCTCTTCCTTCTCCTCCATTCCTGAATGTGATCAGAAATGTGCGTTGCCTCATCCTGCTTAAAATTAGCCAGGAGCTCGGTCCCAGCCTCATATCTGACAGGCAACTGAAAATGGTTTAGAAATGTGACAGCCAGTTCCCCAAATGTGGCGAAACTGCCCCCAGTGAGCTCGATATACCATTTGGCAGCATTTCCAGTTAGGGTGCGTTGAAATAATCTCAACCTGATCGAGTCATCGATCAGGGAGTTCGAAGAGCACCATAAGTGGAAAGTGGTAATGTGGTCCGCCGGATCCTCTCCACTCTTGCCTTCAAACTTAGGAATGTCTGAAGGAAGTTTGGTTGGGACCGGAGGCCACCCCGGACTATAACGGATCGGGTCATTAGTCAACTTCGACAAATCTGGCAAGTTTAACGTTGCCAGAAACGGTAAGCGAGGCGGAGCTTGAGAATTCCATCCTTGAGGGGATGGATTCCCAACATTCTGAAAAGAATAGCTTGGATTTGATGAGGCACCAGGCTGCCAGAAAGGACTCATAGAAAACGGAGAAGAACCTCCTCCCCACGCCGAGTTACCAAAGCCCAGACCAGTTCCCCCCGCTGAAGTATTGATTGAAGAGGAGAGCCCCTGATAGGGGTTCCAAGCGTTAGACAGAGGAGAAAAGGACTGATATGCACTCGACGAAGGGAAAGAAGCATTCCCTTGATGACCTGCGAAGAACTGGTTCCCTTCCCCAGCCGTAGTAAACACAGGATTCCATCCTGTAAAAGTAGTCGAACTTTGCCCCCTAGACCAGGGGTTGAAACTCTGGGTCTGGGACGTAAACATAAACGACCCTAAAGAAGGACTGGAACTAGGAATGTGCCCAGTCCCAAAGGGGAAACCCTAAAACGAAGCTGACCCACTAGCTATGTTAGACATGGGCGTAGATCCGGTAGACGACGAAGGAGTAAAAGAGGGACTTCCCACTAATGGACATCCACGAACGAAGGGGACCAAAATGAGAAGCGTGTGCTTGGGTGAACCCAGAGCCAAACACAGTAGCACTAGAAGCAATCGAAGATGAAGCAATATTGCCCCCTGCTTCGACAGAAGCAGGAGTCTGAATGCCTGCAGCACTCACGGTAGAAGCCGCGTTCCCAGTCGTGGCCATCGAAAGATAAGAATGATACGGAAGATCCGGCGGTCTCTCCGACTCCAGTCCGATGTACTGAATAAAAAACGGATGATCAAGAGGAAGAGGAGATGGACCTGTAGCAGGAGGCTCAGGTACGTCTTCAATTTGAAAATCTCCTTCCTGAGGAAAAAAAACTCGCGAGGTGAGCGGAACGCTCCTCTCGGGACCGACACCAGAATCAGCTATGAAACCTTTAGACCTTGGTGGAGGATCTCTCTCCACAGCGTCAGACTCCACAGGGTGGTAACCACCTGCTAAATCACTCCTACGCCTTCTCGAAGAAGGCTCTGCACTCTCGGGAGATAACCCCCGGATTCTCCTTGAACGTCGAGGCGCTTGATCAGCCACTTTTATAGATTTATTAAATTAGACTCAAAAAAGTGAAAAGCTAGGCAAGCTAGGAGCAAAGAGCACTCACTAAAATAAAAATCCCTGAGATACAGCAAGCAAACAACCTCCAAGTATTTCCGCTCCGGGTGATGAGGACCGGACACCAAAATACAGGAAAGCGAAGTATAGGGCCTTCCGAAAGCAGTCTGGGATGATTAGGGCCCAGAACAACTAGCGAAGGTATCAGAAACAGTTACGCCGACCTCCAAACGATAGCCTTTGCCGGCTCAAGCACCCAAGCTTCGCAAGGGCACCCCCCAGAAGTACTGCTGAAAGTGATGCGACGTCTGCCTCAGGTACCACGGGTATTCCCCCCCGCAGTCACTTGTGTGGAACCTAGGAGAGGCAACTATGGACACCAATCCGTATCAGAAGCTGGGCGGAACGGTCTTGAGGTCAGATTCAGCTAATCGGAGGGGGGGTATCCCTCTTCTCAACCTTCACTTCCACTCGCGCTTGACTCTCGGATGAGAGCTTTCCCAGTCCACCTCACGGAGTTGGATTTCGCTCAATTAATCAACTTCTATGTTTGTTTGAGCGGCCTTGGAGAGTTAACTCTCCACTCACCTATTCAAAGGCCCTACAACCTAGCTAGTTGGTGATTGACACTTAGTAAAACTTGCTAGTTGATTTTATATTAAATCGCTTATTTTAAGGGTTGTTATATTAAGTCACAAGGATATGGAGATGAAACCAATGGTGTTTTGACGCAAAAGAAATTAATAAAAACTTAACTACATGCACATGCAGTTCTTTGTCTTTCGATGAAAAGTAATCTCTATACAGGTTCTACGAGACTAAAAAATTGTATTTTTTTTTTCAAATGGAAAACTCACACTCACAAAAACTAAGAAGCTAACTAAATGCTGAAATGCACCTAATGCAAATCACTACAAGCATGTAAATCCTAGGATGCAAATATCTCTTAAAACAAAGTGAAATTTCCGAAAAGGCTCCTTCAGTTTTAACTCTTTTTTGATGGCCCAAAAAGCTAGTTCTCGCAAACAAGAACTCTTAATATAAGACACCAAAACGCTCAAAAACAAGAAGAAGAAATCAAATGACAACTCCTCCTCAAAATCAAGCCAAAAACTAGAAGCAAGAAACCTCACAAAAGCTTCAAAAGATATGACAAAACGAAAATGAAAATGCAACAACAAAAACAAAAACAAGACGAAATGTTTTTTGAGTTTTTGAAATGCAAAAACAAAAAGAAAAACAAATTTTTTTTGAGCTTTTTAGTTTTATAAAGCAAGAGCTCTAAAAGACTAAGCACAACTATCAAAATCCAAACCAAATAAGACCGAATTTCAAGCACAAACTTCAATAATGCTCCCAAACCTTATAAGGCTAACAATAGCAAGATCAATAAGAGCAAAAGAAGACCAGAACACTCAGCCACTCAGCCTAGACAAATAGTGCAAACTTGTTGCAAACAAAGACTCCAAAGAAGCAAGAAAAGCTCTTCAAAAATTACAACAAAACCTAGCCTATGGAACTCAAGAAAACCAATCCAAAACGAAGCAAAAATCGCAATGTGAAGCACAACACAAAGATAGGAGCGAGTCAGTGAGCAGAAGCTATCTGTTCTGATAAAGCAGAATAGCCAAGAATGCTCAGAAAGCGATCTTGGAACTCAATCCAGAAGTGCTAGCACCAGTAACAACACTTTGCCAAAAAGACCAGTTTTCATACAAACGAAAGAGAAAAAAGATCTGAAACCACTTCCTTCACACTCTAGTAAATACAGAGACACTGTAGACATAGGCCTCCACAGCCAGAAAGGACCAAAAAGTCAATAAACCCTAAAATTCAAAATCAGCCTAGGTATACGCTACCTCGCAGTTATACAACCAGCGTGTATACGCGTCCGTTCTAAGGGAAACTCGCGTATACGCGGGTACCTTTAGAAAAATTCGCGTGTATACGCGACTGTGTGCAAGAAAAAGAGCGTATACAAAGGTAAATAATGAAAAACAAAAAAGACAAGCCTGGAAAAGAAACCAGGACTTCAGACTGACTGCAAGAAAGCAAACTGGACTGCAAATGAAAGTAAAAACTGTCAGCTACCAAATAGCTGAAACAACCCAACAGGAGAATCACAAGAATGTGATCCCCAGTGGAGTCGCCAGTTCTGTTTCGGGGAAATATCACCCTAGAGGTTGGTTGGGATACAACCTCCACAGAGCAGGGGCATGCTACTTAACAGAGACTCACACAACCATGCACGTTCAGAAAAACTAAATAGAGTAGAATGAGAGAGTTACCCGTAGGTCCTACGGTTGAAGTAGATCCACGTGGGGTCCAAACCCCCTGCAATCGTCCTTCCTTCTTAACCTGAAATACAAGAAGAAACCAGCACAAAGGACAAGTTGTACATCATATATCTACTCTAAATGTCAGTGAGATTCATATAAAACATTAAATAAATCATAATGAATGGTTGTATAACAAATATTCTCATACATAAAAGCATACACTAACACGTTTATTTCGGGAACAGCATGGTACTTCTGTATTATAAATAGCATGTACAAAAGTAACACGTGGAGAGATCACCTGATCCTTCCAAGGCCTTCACAGACCGTCGTCCGGATCCGTCCAGCCCTTGCCTCGCTAAGACTCCTTCCAAACTGGTGCATACGAGATAACATATAAAGGGATGTATATCTCAAGGAAACAAGGGTTTCCTACAATGAACTGGGAAAGTGCAGGAGGCACGGGGAATCAGACTTGGATAGGGAATACCAACAGAGTATAATATCAATAACTCTCTCTCTCTCAGGCCATACACATGAGGGCTTTTTATAGTCCCTCCAAGTAGTTTCAGCAGTTGGAAACAGTTGGCCACGGGCTGGGGTGGTTGAACTACCTGAGTAACCATCAACCCAGCGCGAAATTAGGGATTTTTTATATATTTGTTAATCATTTTAATGGCATACGCGGAAAAGTCTAGCTGGACTCGCGTATACACGCGGAAAAACACGGGCATAGTCGCGTATGAGGGATTTTACACTGTTTTTAAGTGAATTTGTCCAAGTCTGTAGGAATGGGTGCCCAAAAAGCCATAGAGCAATCATGAATCATGTCAAGGTGAGAAATGATGCTATAACAGTCCTTCAGTGCCAACTTCCTGTGGTCGGTGTTGTTATGAAACAAATATGTTATTCCTTCAACATAGAATATGGAGTTTCCTTTCCATGGAGTTTCGAGACAATATGATCTTGAACTCCTTCTAATAGAATCCTTCTCGCCTTTGCTACATTCTTCTTCCATGCATCAAGATTTTGAGCATATGTTGCTGCGGGCCAGGGAATATCACTGTCTATGAATTCCTTCAACTCGTTGTCCTCCAAAAATACCTCCATCTTGTCCTTCCAATCTATGTAATTCAAACTACCGTCAAGGGCATATTCGAGTCTCAATCCACAGAAAGACATCCTTATTTGCTAATGGTCTTAAAGAATAAATCTGCAAATTCGATTCACCTGTTCAAAACAAATTCGTATTCTTCTCTTCTATAGTAATTCCTGCTATGATACCATGTATAAAATCCAAATAGACTCAACTAATAATTTAATATGCTAAAACAAAATACTTGAATCTATTCTACAAATATTGGAAACCAATTACGATCGCATAAACACATGAACAAGAAAGAGAAAGAATTTCAATCACACAACACAAAGATTTATCTGGGGAAAGCCTTCGCTAAAAACCCCATTATCTCTATATTTCATAATTCAAAAAATATGAGAACAATACATGATTCTCCCAGGTTTGATACTCTCTACACTATCTATGTCTGTCTGACTACAAACCTGTGAAAAAGCTTTTCTTGGCACACCTTTCTCTCACAAGCTCCATGCACAAACTTGTGCTTCCTATTGCTTGGTCTCACCAACTCATGCTCACCAAAACAATGATTAAACTTGTACTTTAATTCCTCCTTTTAAAGTAAATTCAAATGGTTAAAATTAATGAGTTCTCTAATTAAGGAATGATTGATTTTAGGCCTTCTTTTGATTTCATGCACCACATATACAATTTGGATGATTATACAGCTGATAGTACACTTCCCTTTAACTCCAATCTCAACTGGGTCTTCCTAAAAAATGACATGCATGAGATACTTTTAGTGAATTATTAGTTATCTTATTGATCACTACATGTGAATTAAATCATATTTAATTCACTGGACCTCTCATTAGCTCATCCATCAATTAGAACTAGTTAAATTGATTTTAACTCAAATAATTAAGTTAAACAATTACAACTCAAAATAAACTGCAATTGAACCCCCTAAAACTTAGAGTGAACTCTAAATGCCTCAAGTTTGACCCCCAAATCGAATTTACTAAGCTAACTAAGTCTTCCCAACTCAGTTAACTCATACAAGCTGTCACGTGATGTGGAATTGCAATTTCCTTCTAATATAATTAAGGGAAAATTAAATTAGAAGGAAATTGTAATTCCACATCACATGAAAACTTGTACGAGTTAATTGAGTTGGGAAGGCTTAGTTAGCTCAGTCAATTTGAGTTGGGGGTCAAACTAGAGGCATGTAGAGTTCACTCAAAATTAAATTAGAATCCCTTTTGATGCCATTTTCAATATTTCTTGTTACCATTTTCAACACTATGGTGGTGGTGCAAGTTCTTAAATCCCATATTATATTCCTACACCCCCATTTTAGATATTTTTATTCTGTAAGGAAGAATAAAGAGAACTGTTAAATTTTTTTATGTCTTTATTTTTTTAAAACAAGCTAAATTCCTAGGCACCAGTTCTACTACACCTTTTCAGTAAGGGAACCAAAATGTCAGGTCAAATAGTGGGATAAATGCCTTAACATTTGTTTGTCAATCCAAGGTAGGTAAACTTACGAGGTGAAGACACAAACACACACACACACACACACACATAGGCAATTCTCAGAATTGATTTAAGCTTAAGATTGTTTTCATAATTCTAAGTCCAATTATTGACCTTGTTGAGCTAAAATTACAGATTCACATAGACACGTTACATAATCACATTAAATACTCATTCTGAAAGTGTACCTTTTCAGTAAAAAATGGCTTATGAATGTAATGAAAAAAAGAAACTTTAAGGAGAAATTAGTGTTTTGAGGTTGATAAGAAAATTCACCCCAATCCAATGACAAATATTTTTTAATTAAATTTCAATTTCCTTCAATCATTACTCTAATAATTGCTTAAGGCATACTAACTCTAACTAGCTCTAAAAAGTAACTTTAAAACAAAACAATAATATATTCCAACTAAATCATGTTATTTAATAATTTTCTATCACCAAAACTGTGTCATTACAGGAAAAATAGAGTATCCATTATAGGAAATTCAAAAAAGCTACAGGAAATTATAGGAACACTACAAGAAATTGCAGGAAACGATATAATTACAAGAAAAATAGAATATGTACATTATATATATATATATATGACAAAAACATAATAGAAAAACAAACTCAAAACATAATCAAACTAATAAAATACATGATGAGAACCAATATAACACATACCAGGGGGCCTCCTAGGATATGCTGTCAAAGAGGATACTCATAAACTAAGAGAAATTATACACCATAATAGAGAAAAGCATTCTTATATTAACACAACTCACACTTAATACATAATAAAAATCTTTTTCAAAGATAATGAGTGAAAATTTATGACTAAATTGTTTCTTCCTAACTCAACCCTCTTTATACAAAAACTACTAAATTATAACTAAATTTACCCAAACATGGGGTTTAGTTCAATGTTTTAAGAAAAATATAATATCTACAAAGGAAAGATAGTGATCTGATATGGTCTTCCTTGATCTCCTTTAGCTCAGATACTAATTCCCAGACCTAACTACTCCAATTCCAACTAATGGAGATAGTTTTGCTAATTTCCTTAACCAACTACAGAAATTGTTGAGTAGACGCCTTATTTTGACCAGTCGTTGACTTGAGGGTTGCAACCAACTACACGAAGTCTAGATAGGTAATTATCCATCTGATGAATATTTTGGATGTATTCCAAGTTTCAGATTCATATTAGCTAACGTGGACCCATATAGATCTTGGAGGAACTACAAGAATTCTCCTGTGCTTTGTTATTCTTAAATTGCAGGAATTTTCGTAGGTGTTGATTTGAAAGTTAGTACCTCAATAAACACTTATAATTAATATTTATAAATAAAAAAGATAATATTTTTCTTATGAAGGATAATTACCTTTATTATAAACTTCTTACGCCATTTTCCTCACAAAAATTGGTAAAAGGGAAGAATTTTTGTTCAAAATTGAGGATAAAATAGGTTGAAATAAGGTGGTCAAAAGTACCAAAATTTGTACCCAACATCTCCCCAAAATTGGTGTATTTTCATGTCCCTATGTAAACGAAATTAGAGTTGGTATCCTCTGAGAACTTTGTTTAAAACTGTAGAAATTGTTGCCTCATATTGTCTCTTGTTCCTTAGCTATGCCTTCAACTTCCTATTTCTTATCATTAAGAACCTATTCTACTTGATGTTTTGTCTATTTGTTGCAAATAGGTTGATATATTTTTGTTTGTGTGATTTTTTTTTTCTCCCTGATTCTGACACTTTCTTCCTTCAACTTTTCATTCTACACTTTTACTACAATGTTTAATAGTTCTATTTCATACAATTTCTTCTTTAACATCTTTATCTTGTTGTCCTTATTTTTCATCTGAGTAAGTAGGGTATTTATCTTTTAATTCTCAGGTTTGGCTCCAAATTATGCATATTTACCTTCTTCATGTAGTGGTTGTTCTTCAAAGATTTTGTAGTCTTCTTGAAACTGTTGGAATTGTTCAGCGTCAACTTCCTTTAAAGCTTCATGGTAGATTCTGAAGCTTCTAGTCCTAGTTTTATTAAGTGGTTCTTTCAATTTTTAAGGGTTATAAGTTTCCCCGTAAATTTCTCTTAACACCTTCACCATTCCCGTAGTCATTCTGCTACTAAATGTTGATGGAACCCGAGAAATAGTTTTCCTTTAATTCTTATAGGGTTTGAGCCAATGACTTCCAAAGAGGACGTTAATCCTTCATTCTGTTGTACATGAACACTAAAGGAAATTGCAAGAAACGATATAATTACAAGAAAAATGGAATATGTACATCATGCATATATATGACAAAAATGAAATAGAAAAATAATTTCAAAACATAATCAAACTGATAAAAGACATAATGAGAACCAATACAACACATACCAGGGGGCTTCCTGGGATATGGTATCAAAGAAGATACTGAAAAACTAAGAGAAATTATACACCATAATAGAGAAAGGTATTGTTATATTAACAATACTCACACTTAATACAAAATAACAGTCTTGTTCAGAGATAATGAGTGAAAATGTATGACTAAATTGTTTCTTCCTAATTCAACCCTCTTTATACAAAAACTACTAAAGTATATCTGAATTTACCCAAACATGGGGGTTCAATTCAACATTTTAAGAAAAGTATAATATCTACAAAGAAAATATAGCGATATGATGTGGTCCTCCTTAATATCCTTTGGCTTAGATACCGATTTCCCGGCCTAGCTACTCCAATTCTAACTAATGGAGATAGTTTTTCTAATTTACTTAACCGAATGTAGAAATTGTTAAGTAGACACCCTATATTGACCGGTCGTTGACTTGAGGGTTGCAACCAACTACAATGAGGCTAGATAGGTAATTATCCATATGATTAATATTTTGGATGTACTCCAAGTTTCAGAGTCATATTAGTTGACGTGGACCCATATAGTCCTTGAGGAATTACAAGAATTCTCCTCTGCGTTGTAATTCAGAAAGTGCAAGAATTCCTATAGGTGTTGATTTGCAAATTAGTACCTCAATAAATGATTCTAATTAAAATTTATAAATTAAAAAGAGAATAATTTTATTATGAAGGAAAATTACCTTTATTATAACCTTCCTGTGTCATTATCCTCACAAAAATTGGTAAAAGGGAAGAATTTTGGTTCAAAATTAAGGATAGAAAAGGTTGAAATAAGGTGGTAAACAGTACCAAAATTTGTACCCAACATCTTCCCCAAACTGGTGTAATTTGTACCCAACATCTTCCCCAAACTGGTGTATTTGCATGTCCCCATGAAAACAAAATTGGTGTTGGTATCCTCCTATAAATTTGTCTAAAAATATAGAAATTATTTCCTCATACTGTCTCTTTAGCCTGGATAAGACGATTTAAGTTGGTATTTGATGAAGTCTTGTTCCCGAGCTATGCCTTCAACTTCCTATTTCTTGTTATTAAGCACCTATATTTCTTGTTTTTTTCTCTATTTTTTGCTAACATGTTGATATATATTTGTTTTTGTGATTTTTGTTTCTCCCTCAACTTGACACTTTCTTCCTTCAACTTTTCATTCTCCGCTTTTACTTCCTTGTTTACCAGTTCTATTTCATACAATTTATTCTTCAACATCTTTATCTTCCTGTCCTTATTTTTCATTCGAGCAAGTAGGGTATTTATCTGTAAATTATTAGGTTTGGCTTCAACTTATGCATATTTACCTTTTCATGTAGTGGTTGTTCTTCAAAGATTCAATATTCTTCTTGAAACCGCAAGAATTGTTTAGCGTAAACTTCCTCTAAAGCTTCATGGTAGATTACCAAGCTTCTAGTCCTAGTTTTATTAAGTGGTTCATTCAATTATGTAGCTTTAGAAGCTTCCCCGTAAAGTTATCTTAGTACCTTTTCCATTCCCCTAGTCATTTTGCTACTAAATTTTTATGGAACCCTAGAACTAGTTCTCCTTTTTCTTTTTGCAGGGTTTGAGCCAATGACTTCCATAGAGGACGTTGATCCCTCATTCTGTTGTACAAGAACACTACAAGAAATTGCAAGAAACGATATAATTAAAAAAACAATAAAATATGTACATAGTACATATATATGATATAAACATAATAGAAATAAACTAAAAACATAATCAAATTGATAAAATACATAACAAGAACCAATACAACACATACTAGGGGGCCTCCTGGGATATGCTATCAAAGAAGCTACTCAAAAACTAAGAGAAATAATACACCATAATAGAGAAAGGTCTTCTTATATTAACACAACTCACACTTAAAACAAAATAATAGTCTTGTTCAAAGATAATGAGTGAAAATGTATGACTAAATTGTTTTTTCCTAATTCAACCCTCTTTATACAAAAACTACTAAATTAGAACTAAATTTACCCAAACATGGGGTTTAATTCAAGTTTTAAGAAAAATAAAATATCTAAAAAGGAAAGAGAGTGATATGATGTGGTCCTCCTTGATCTCCTTTGGCTCATTTACTGATTTCCAAGCCTAGCTACTCCAATTCCAACTAATGGCGTTAGTTTTGCTAATTTCCTTAACCGACTACATAAATTGTTAAGTAGATGCCCTATGTTGACCAATCGTTGACTTGAGGGTTGTGACCAACTATGAGGAGGCTAGATAGGTAATTATCCATCTGATTAGTATTTAAGATGTATTCCATGTGTCAGAGTCATATTAGTTGACGTGGACCTGTATAGACCTTGGAGCAATTACAAGAATTCTCCTCTGCGTTGTTATTATGAAATTGCAGGAATTCATGTAGGTGTTGATTTGAAAATTAGTACCTCAACAAATGCTTCTAATTAATATTTGTAAATTAAAAAGATAATATTTTTCTTATGAAGGATAATTACCTTTATTATAACCTTCTTATGCCATTATCCTCACAAACATTGGTAAAAGGGAATAATTTTGGTTCAAAATTGAGGATATAAAAGGTTGAAATAAGGTGGTCAAAAGTACCAAAATTTGTACCCAACATATCCCCCAAAATAGTGTATTTACATGTCCACATGCAAGAAAAATTGGAGTTGGTATCCTCCCATAACTTTGTTTAACACTGTAGAAATTGTTGCCTCGTACTGTCTCTACTGTTTGGATAAGAATATTTAAGTTGGTATTTGATGAAGTCGTGTTCCTCAACTATGCCTTCAACTTCTTATTTCTTATCGTTAAGCACCTATTATTCTTGAAGTTTTATCTATTTTTTGCAAACACGTTGATATATTTTTGTTTGTGTGATTTTCACTTCTCCCTCATCCTAACACTTTCTTCCTTCAACTTTTCATTCTCCTCTTTTACTACCCCGTTTACTATTTCTATTTCATACAATTTGTTCTTTAATATATTTATCTTCTTTTCCTTATTTTTCATATGAGTAAGTAGGGTATTTATCTTTAAATTCTCAGGTTTGGCTTCAACATATGCATATTGACCTTCTTCATGTAGTGGTTGTTCTTCAAAGATTATGTATTCTTCTTGAAATTGTTGGAATTGTTTAATGTAAACTTCCTCTAAATCTTCATGGCAGATTACCACGATATTAGTCTTGGTTTTATTAAGTGGTTATTTAAATTTGTAGGGCTAGAAGTTCCCCCATAAAATTCTCTTAGCACCTTCACCATTCCCCTAGTCATTTTTCTACTAAATGTTCATGGAACCCTATAACTGGTTTTCCTTTTTCTGCTTGCAGGGTTTGAGCCAATGATTTCCAGAGAGTAAGTTGATCCTTCCTTCTCTTTTAACCCTTGTTTTCCTTGCTCTTACTCCTAATTCTATTAAAATTGCTGATGCATCAAGGAAATTTTCTCAGGTTCGATGTTTTCCTATAATTCAAGGGTAGACTTAGGGATTTTTTTTTATTTTAGGCCTATCTTGTTCATGATGATTTCCTTCACTGTCAAAGTTTTCTTCATTAGGGTTTCCAACTTTGGATTCTTAAAATCCAAACCTATTCCTCTGTACAAAATTATCCCAAGTCTATTTTAATATATTCAATTCATCTAGGATGATTAAATTTACCAATCCATGGTGGTAAAGTAATCATTCCTTGTTGGAACAACATTTCTAAACCATGGTGGCCATTTTCAATAAACGCTTGCATAATAAAAATGGAAAATATATCCTTATACTGTTTCTCGTTACATGCTTAAGGAAGCATATGTGGTATACAAAGATAATATGATACTTTCCTTCGTAGGTTACATACTTCTGTAATAAACACACAATGTATTCCCACATATCTTGAAGCCATTCTCGTGAGACTCCCTTTGACCAATCAGGTTTTTGGTTCAACCTCTTTGAAAATGTTGTCCATGCTTTATTCTTGATTGTGTGAATTTTAAACCATTTCTCATCCGCTTGCTCCAATCCCTTAACCCTATCCAGTGTAACTTCTGAGGCTGAGAGGGTTATGTCCCCAATACTTGTGGCATGTTCATTAAATGTTTCTACAAATTCCTTAGTCACCGTTGTGTTGTGCCCTTAAATTTTTTTGAGGAATGGAAAAAAATTACTTTGTGGAACTTGATGTGGCGTAGGGTATTTTTCTAGAAAAAATAAGCCTTGTGCCTCACTGTGCACCACTCTCATGTATACCATGTTGATTATCTCACAGAGAGCTCAATTCAAACTTTTGGTAATAGTATAGGAGAACAAAGGATAAGAATTTGGTTTATAGGATTCAAAATAGTGGTCAATTTCTAGCTGAGAGAATTTTGTAATGAAAATCAATTTAATGATTGTGATATCACATCATTTCATAATTCAAAATAATTCATGGCTTCAAAATGATGAAATTCAACCAGATAGATAATTATTTTCTCAAGTGCTTGGAATGTTGGTTATAGGCATTAAGGATAATAAATTTTTAGAGAGAAAAATGAAATGATAGGTATAAGTTCAACACTTAAGGTAATGATGATGTAGGAATTCAGGAAAAGATATATGGCATAGTGATCAGGTGCTCAGTATTAGGCCCAAAAATGGAAGTGCTCATAATCGTTCGGAACCTGAACAACCGTGAAGTGCTTGAAACCCTGAATCTGACACACTTCGTTTCATCGAAAACCAACTCCGAATGTGAAAGTTGGAGCCCACTGTCCATTTTATCAAATAGGTAAATTTCAAAAAAAAATGACAGACAACTGCCTAGTCAGAATTTTGTACCGTTGATGTGGCAGGTGACTGTGCAGGGGTCAAAGATTTGTCAAATATCCTCAGGGTGAATCAGGTGGTGACAAGTGTCATTCCGGGATTTGATGTTAAGGTTGGTGATTTGTTGCAGCTTAATTGGTTTATTTTAAGGCCAATAAAAATTTGATACGTGGCAAGCCCAGAGGCCGCCACGTGCTCCCCCCCTCAAGTTATATAGTGCTGTAAAATTTATATCTCGAAGGTTGGGCGGAGGTCGAGTTCGACCCCGCGACCTCCCCCACAACATGCGCAATGCATACTGCCACGCCACACGAGAAGTTATTACCATACTATACAAATGGGTTATATTTGAGTTAGCCCAAAGTCTATGGTGGGGGTAAGCGGGGGCCAGCCCTTACCACGAGACCCTCGACTCATGACCACGATGGAGGCCTATCATTAATGGTGGAGTTAGCGCCCTAAGTGTGCCTAAACCATAGTTAAGCCTCTAATCTCCAATTAATGTCAGATTATCCATGTGGTTTAAGTTGGCAGAGTCTGCTAATTTCGGCAAGATCTCCAGTTCTGGCGGAGTTAACTGGAATTGCTCCAGTTTTAAAGGATCTTTCCTAAGAAAATTTGATGAGACCATAACTTGAGAACATTTCGACCAATTTTGGCTCAGAAAGAGTCTATCCTAGTAGATTTGGACATTTTGAGAAGTTTGGAGCAGGTTTCAGGAGTAGTAGAGGATTGTAAACAACACTTTTTTCCATTTTGAGATAATACAGAGGCCCAAGCCATGGAAGCTGGACCAAGGAGATGTATCCCAGGAGGGGTGAACTCCTTCATCAAAACACTGTATTAATGGATCATTTGATGGTTTTCTATACATTTATTGTTGATGTTCAACATTTTGTTTTAGTTTTAAAATTATCATGATTTTAACATAAAAATTGATGCAATTACCTATTTAACACTCACAAACACCTCAAGGAAACCTATGCACATGAAGCCAATGATCAAGATTTTTTTATAATTTTGAAGATGAAATTAGCACAACAAAACTAAAATTCATATTTAGATCAAGGTGGTATCAAAGGCAAGTTATTTGCTTGATATTTTCTTGAACTTTGTGTAAGTAGGGTTTTAATGGTTGCCAATTTGTGATGCTTACAAGGTTAAAGTTGTAGAGAGGAGAAGGGAAATTGTTTTTTGCTAGTCCTGAAGTTAGGACCAGAAGAGGGAGAGCTATAAGGCCACAATCTCCACCCAAAGTTTCACTCCTAGCTGCACCTGAAGCACCTCAAGTTATATCTCTAGATGAGATTGAGGAGGTACAAGCAACACCAAATGTTGAGCTTGAATCCATAGGCATCATGTCAGGTGTAGAAGAGACTGAAGGTCTTTCAGAAGAGGAAGCATTCAAGAAGGCTTTCTATGACCTAAATGAAATGGTTAGGGTCCTTAATGAAGAGAGGAGCACCAGGATGGTTGGAGGGAATTCTAAGCCTCCACATGGAGAGGGAAACTTAGAAGACAAAAAGGATGAAGAGAAGGCTTCAAAGTGTAGTGAAGGAAAGCCTCCTCCATTTCCACCATCTTCATCATCATCCTCATCATCACCATCAATATCATCTTCCACTTACACAACACAAACCACCCATACTTACTCAAAAACCCCAAAAGGAAAAACCCCCTTACTCAAATTGGACATTAATTTTGAACTTCCCATGTACAATGGCGAGGTAAATGTAGAGAAGTTGGACAATTGGATTCTTCAGTTGGAGGTTTATTTCAGAATTCAAAGCCTACAAGATGATGAAACAAAGATCCTGTTGGCTTCATTGAGGCTAGAAGGAGAAACACTAGTCTGGTGGGAAGAAAAGACTAAAGAGGAAATGCGAATCCATGGTAAGATATCCATTTCTTGGGTTGAGTTTATTTCTTCAATTAAGAGACAATTTTATCCTTTAGCTTACATGAAAAAATCCATTATGAGTTGGCAAAACTTTAGGAAACTCAAGGGTCAGGCAATTCAAGATTATACCCAAGAGTTTAGGAAAAGGGCTTTGTTGTTAGGTGTAAACTTGCAATCCCAAGAAACTCTATTGAAATACATTGGGGGTTTACATTCCTATTTAAAACAAACTATCCTTATGTTTAATCCAAGCAACTTAGATGAAGTATGTGTGGAAGCCATGCAACTTGAAGCAAGGGTAAAGAAAATTCAGGAAGAGGGTAGTAAAAATAATCCATTCAAGGGTAAGGAGAAAGAGAAGGGAGGAAAATGGAAGGGAAAGAAGAATTCAAGCGTTAAGAAATAAGGGGAGAAAACCACATACAAACATTGTTCCAAAGAGGGGCATGATGAAGCCCACTGTTGGAAACTACATCTCGAAGTAAGGCCTAAGAAACTTAACAATAAGGGGAAACAAAAGACGACCACTACCACACAACATGATCTAGGATCTTATTCCAGTGATGAGACCAAGATTACAACCATGGTCACAAAGGGAAAATAAGCCATAGAAAGTACTAGTTCATCAAATTGTCACAACAACACTCCAAGTGAAAAAACAAGAATAGAGTTGTTCCATGTAAGGGTGATGTCAAACCATACAAAGATTGACACATGATTTGATAATGGGTCACAAGCGAACTTAATCTCAGAATACTTGGTCAAAAATATTAACCTTGAAACTGTACATCATCATAAGCCATATCCTTTGGGTTGGATAGTCAAAAATGCAAGTTTACAGGTTACAAGGACATGTATATTCAGGTTTTCCATTACTGTAAATTCTATTGATGAAGTTGAGTTAGATGTGGTTCTGCTTGACATTTCAAGAATTATCTTGATAAGCCCATATTTTTATGAAAGGAAAGTGGTATTCTATTTCCATGAGAAAAAATATCATTTACTCAAGGATGGGGCGGAATATGTTGTGAGAGCTCATCGCAAAAAGATGAAAATTTCTTTGCTTAATGCAGGGCAGATGAAGAGACTAGTAAATGAAAGTAAAAATTTTGTGCGTCTCATGATCAAGAAAAAAAATGATATTTTTGAGATTCAACAAGTAGATTCAGAACCCACACCTAGTGCATTAAGCACCTGGTTGCATTAAGCACCTAGACTAGGGTGGGGCCCACAGTGCTATTTTTGGGTGCATGCTTATTTTTTTATCCCTTAATTTAGATGGACATTAAATTGTAATCTATTCTCAATTTGGACTTGAATGAGTTAACTGAAAGTGATAAATTCATTTAGCTAGTGGATTTCGAGTTAGAGATTGGTTGGTGGGACATACAAAGTAATTCTAGCTGCAACAGAGTTCGAAGTGCAGTGGTGCATGAGTTGGTGCAAGTTGTAAACAATTTAACTCAGTTAAGTGAGTTAAACTCAGTTGTGCTAGTTGTAACTGAAGATACACCAGTGAGAGATCTATTGAATTAAATATTAATTAATTCACAATCAGTGATCTCACATGCAACTGAGGATTTACTATTATTAGCTGCATGCATGTCAGATCCAGTGGAGACCTAGTTGATTTCTAGGTGAAAGGGAGGTTGACTATCAGTTGTAGGATTATCTGATTGCACACATGTAGGAAAACACCCATTGGAGTGCCCATGATACTTTCACAGTCAAGGCATACAAGAATTCCTATCTTTTAAGGATATTTACCATCAGGGATTGCGCAAGCAAGGCAGGCTATGTGGAGGTCGAGAATTGGCTGTGTGTTGGTTAGTTTTTCATATTACAGTGTGATACAATTATCTGATGTACTAAGGGCTTTTGTGAGAAGATTTTTGTATGTAATTTTTTCATGATCCATGCTTAATATACAATAGAATATAGTGGGGTTTTTAGCTGTAATCTTGCCCCAGGAAATTATCTGTGTTGTGTGTGATTGATCTTTCTTCATGTTCATGTGATTAGTGATTGTGTTATTAATTCCGTAAAATATTTGTAGAAGCGATTTAATATTTAAATTTAGTACATTGTTAGATCGGGTAAATCCAAGATATACATGCTTTTTGTATAATTTCTACATGGTATAAAAGCAAAGGAAATTGCAGAAGTGAAGGAGGAGCTGAGTTTGTGACTAGATAGAATTTGAATTTTTAGAAATACTTTCTTGGTGCTACAGATGATTCAAGATCGAAACGGATTTCAATGGCTTGAGGTAACAGTATGAAATTGAGGGAAACTCGCACTACATTTCTTGGAAGGATAGGATGGAGGCAGTACTCAAAGAAATTGGCTTGAAGGAATTCATTGACAAAGATGTTCCTAAGGCAGATGCTGTAGATGCTGCCAATCTTAATGCATGGAAAAAGAAAGTGGAAAAGGTGAGGAGGATCCTGTTGGAGGGAGTACGAGACCACATTGTCTCAAGCCTCCATGGGAAAGCCACACCATATGCTATGTGGAAGGCTTTGATAGATCTATTCCAAAGCAACAATGACCATAGGAAATTGGCGCTCAAAGATAAAATCAGGAAGATCAAGATGGAAAAGGGAGACACCATTCCAAAATATCTCATGAAATTTGTCCAATGTGGGGATGAAATGGGGAGCATGGGAATAAAGTTGCTAATGATGATTTGGTGAGCTTGGTTCTCCTAGGAATTCCCAAGAGTTGGCACAATTATCAAGACTCTATCAATGGAAGAGAAAAATTTCCAGATTGGGAACGACTGTGGTCGGATTTGGTGCAGGAAGAGTTCAGACGGAACACTAGAGATGGATATTCATCTAAGAATGAGGATGAAGAGGATTTTGCTTTGGCTGCCAAGGCGAGGAAGGGGAAGGGGAATAAATTCCATTCTAAATCTGAGTCCAAGAATGGAAAGAAGCAGGACATGTCTAAGGTGAAGTGTTTTCACTGTCATGAGCATGGGAATTTTGCTACTAATTGTCCACAAAAGAAGAAGAAGAAGAAGGCTGTTGGATCTGCAGCTGGTGAGGCCCTTGCCTCACAATTTGAGCTTGAATTATCATTGATTTCATGAATGGTGTATAGTGCATTGGGATCTGTGTGGTATTTGGATGGTGACGCTTTCTTTCACATGACGAGAGATAAGGAACTTTTCAATGACTTGGACGAGAAAGATCTCCAGATGCATATTGAGATGGGTGACAATGAACAATACAGTGCTACCGAGATTGGTACCTGTTAGTATGAATCCTTTGTCGAAGTGTACGAAAAAGGACCACTTTAGCTACGCATAACTAATAGCCCTAACAACAAAAGTGGCTGCCAATATCTTCAGATCTGCGGTTAGTTAGACATAAAAGAGCTGCAAAAGCCAGATCTATGCATGGAAAGACATTAAGCAGAAAAAATAAGGGTTTGCTCCATATACCAATAGACAAGACAAGAACGATTTTTGAAAGAATTTTTATATTAATGGGGCACCTGGGAGGAAAACAAGAAGGCGTATCCAATTCTCCTCAGTGGGATGGGTTCTTGGAAGTCCTCAATGCTTCAGATCTAAGATTTCTCTCTCTTGTTGGTGTAGAAAACCCACACAAAGAATGGAACTCAAAGGGAGCTCACACAGCAAATGGCAGAAAATGGTGACCAAGTGTATAGATCCAGAGTGATCTAACAGGCAACAAAAGGTGAAGAATGGTAGGAAAAACCCTCCTATTTATAACAAAATATTGGGTCATTCTAGATCTTGGTGCATGGGTTAACCAGATCTAGATCTACTTTTTATGGAATATTTTATTATATTTGTTGGAGGGAAAAGGTATTTGACTTGGGTCAAATCCCTTAATTTGTCAAAAATAAATAAATAAATGATTTATTTATCTTTTTAAGGAAGCGGTTAGAAGATAATAAAATAAATAATGATTTATATAATTATTTAAGGAAGTGGTTGAAAGATAATTAAATAAATAATGATTTATTTAATTATTTGTGGGTGATTTGGTCATATTTAACAAGGAATATTATCTAAATAAGGTTTAAATAATTATTCCTAGAAAATAATAAGATAAATAAAGGTTTATCTAATTAATTTCTTTTATTTTGGGTTAAACATGACTGGGAATAATAATTAAATTATGGTTTAATTAATTATTCCATGAGGAAAATCAAACAAATATGGGTTTGTTTAATATTTCCTTTTGGGGTTTCCTGTTTTAACATAGTGAAGGTAATTTTACTTAGGGTAAAATTGGTCTTACATGGTGTACTTGGGTCCATCTAATGACAATAGGTTAGATGACCAAAAAATGGTGTAACAGATTGCCCCCCAGCGTGCGAGTGTTAGGAGCAAATCGTATGACCGAAGTACGTTGTAAGAACACAATCACTAGAAAACAAAAGGGGTGTCAGAGAGAGAAATGTGAGGTAGATAGTGTGCTGAAGGACTAGACCCTGAGGAGACGAGACTCGCAGGTGCAACAAGTCTCTTTTTTATGAGAGGGTACCTGTGCTGAAGGCGGCGGGGGAGGCATACCTATGCCCGCCGAGACAAAGTACAAAAGAATAGTGTGTCTAGTAAACAAGGGACCGAACCATAGAGTACAACTGGCATAATCATGAGCCAGATAAAAATACAACGAGGGATCCCACATACATGCTGTGCCTGGGATAACAGCCAGGACTGGTACAATAATATCTGAGTACATGAGATAAATACAACCCAAATGCCCCCTGTAAATGGGGAAGGGCTCACAAAATCTGACTGATACATGCAAATCAAAGAGGCACTGCAAGTGGCTAAGGCCATCATCATCAAATATCTGGAGCTGCATCGAAGGCTGCAAAGAAGAGGTCATCCGGGCATGTGGGGGGCTACCTGCAGGGCCACCCCTTCATGAGGGTTGAGACATCTCACACACACCCGGGAATCATCAAGAGCTATTGTTGGATCACTGGACCATCAAGTATACGAATCTCGATCATGCTAAAAGGAGCTGGAGAAACAATCAAGTCAAAGGGAAATGAGAGATCCCTTGGCCTGATCCGAGGCACCGAACAAGAGTGGAAGCTGGAACCAAGGTACACCGCCCTCTAGACCTAGCTTCTGGAATGAATGAGCTGATGTCGATAGAAGGAGGTCCGCCATAGGTGAGACAATGAGAGATCCTCAACTAAGGCACGAGAGAAAATAGTAGAGTGATAGACAGACTGACACTAATGATGATGGTGAAATGGAAAGGACTGAGTAGCGAATGGACGACTTCCCTTGTTAGAGCATAAAGGGCATGAATGACATGGCAGCGACTGACACAATATCATAAGGGATAGGGGACAGTGGGACTGAAGGTCATAAGATGCGACACAAGAGAGAGACCAAGCAATGAAGGATGGAGAGCTATAGCGGGGTACAAAGGGACTCGGGATAGACGCCATGAATGTAATGATGAATCAACTTGGATGCTCTAAACAAAGGCGACGCAATAGTGCTGCCACACAGTAAAGGCCCAATGGGGGACCATGAAAACACGAGTTCAAGGTGGGAACTCATGATGAAAATTGACATGAACATGGACAAGTATGGAGGCAAAGTGATGCCCCAAATACAAGTGTTGTAAGTGAGGAAATTCGATTTAAAGCGGAGGTGGAGTGGCCCTTCTTGGACAAAATGGGTTCGGGTGAAGTAGCAAATCATAAACATGAAAAAATAGATGCTGGCTATCTAAAAGAAAATAAAACATGCATTTCAGAAGGGAAATACTAAGGGTAATATTTCTTAAGATAGAGTGCATTGCGAGGATTAGGAAGGGGGTGGCCTTCGAAATCCTCTAAGAGGTATGCCCCCTTACCGAGATCCTTACTAATGATGTAAGGGCCTAGCCATAATGAGTCAAACTTCCCATGACCAAGGACATCATGGGCCTGGTCATATACTAGAACAAGGTCGCCTTCGTGAAAAGTGCGAGGCTGGAATTTTCGGTCATACTGAGCTTTGGTGCGCTTTTTGGTCGCTTCCATGGTTTGCAAGGCAACACAGCGGTCTTCGGAAGCGCGCTCGAGCATGATAAGTCGTTGTTCTAGAGGTTGGGTGTCAGTGAGAAGTTCAACGGGCAGATTTAGGGAAGGAATTTCACACTCGATCGGTAAGACTGCCTCCTCTCCAAAAACCAGGTGGAAAGGAGTAAACCCGGTGGCGGTTTTAACAGAAGTTCGATAGGCCCACAAAGCAGGGAAGAGCATGAGATGCCAGTTGGTTTTGTTCTTATTCACCGTTCGTTGAAGCATAGTTTTGAGGATTTTGTTGACTGCTTCAACTTGGCCATTACCTTGGGGGTAATAGGAGGAGGAATATTGGTGCTCAAAACCCAACAGTGAGGATAGCTCACACCATATCTCATCTTCAAAATGTTTGCCCTGGTTAGAGACCAGTTGTTTGGGAACCCCGAATCGAGCTATAACATGGTTAAAGAAAAAGAGGGCCGCGGTAGCTGCCGTGTTGTTGAATGTTGGCATGGCCTCGGCCCATTTGGTGAAATAGTCGACCGCCACGATGATATACTTGTGGTTACCAGCGGATGGCGGGCGAAACTCCATAAAGTCGATGGCCCATTTACAGAAGGGGCCAGTTGAGACGACCGGATGGAGGGGAGCTGGGGGAGCTCGCGCCTTAGGGGCGAAATGTTGGCAATTGGGACAGTGTTTGACTTCCTCAATGCAATCACTAAAGAGAGAAGGCCAAAAATACCCAGCGCGCATGACTTTCTGGGTAGTAGCAAGACCGGAGAGGTGGCCACCGCAAGCACCTCTATGGCAGGCATTAAGGACCTGTTCGGCTTTAGCGTGTGTGAGGCAACGACGAAGGACGGTATCAACCCCGCGACGATAGAGGTCGTCACCGATAAGGAGGTATCGGGGGGCTTGGTGTCGGATACGTCGGCGAGCCTCACGATCAAGGTGAAGGGCGAACTTTTGGGTTCGCAAGTAAGTAAGAATGTCTCCATACCATGGGTCGTCGGCAGTAATGGAAAATAAGTGTTCATTAGGAAAATCATCATTAACTGGGGGGTCTTGCACTTCGGTAGGTAATTCAGAAATGAGCTCAGCGAGGGCTAAGCCTTTCTTACTCTTTGGTGTGAGGAATTCGAGGTCGAATTCTTGAAGAATAACGACCCAACGGGCATATTTCCCAGTGAGGATACGACGACTCAAGAGGAAGGCCATGGGGTTGGAATTATTCACAACCTTGGTGGAGTGCATGAGGATATAATGACGAAGTTTTTGGACTGAGAACACGACAGCTAGCGCTAATTTTTCTTCATATGAGTAGGAAACAGGAGGCCCTACAAGGTTCTTACTGACGTAGTAAATCACATGCTCGATACCATTGTCATCTTCCTGGATAAGGACTCCAGTGACCGAATAGGTGGAAGCAGAGATATACAGGATGAGGTCCCGATCAAAGTCGGGAGGGCGGATCAAGGGAGCGGATGTGAGAGCCTGCTTGAGGGCATCGAAAGACTCATGAGCATAGGTATCCCAAACAAATGGGATATTAGATCAGAGGAGTCTAAGGAACCCATGTGCGGTGGTGGCATAGTCAGGGACGAACCGACGAAGAAAATTAGCTTTGCCTTGGAGACTTTGGAGCTGGCGTAGGGTACGCGGAATGGGCAGTTCAAGAATGGCTTGAACTTTCAACGGGTCGAGAGTGATACCATCCTTAGACACTATTAAGCCTAAGAGATGGTCGGCGGGAACGCAAAAGACGCATTTCAACGGGTTAAGGCGGATATTATACTTGCGACATCAGAGAAAAACGGTACGCAGATCATGTAGGTGCTGCGCCCGATGCTTAGAACGCGCGGTGAGGTCGTCTAAATAAGCAAGGATAATATGAGCTAAGTCATGGAAACAATAAGACATGGCCCGTTGAAAAGTGGCGCCGGCGTTTTTAAGGCCGAAAGGCATGACCCGGTAAGCAAAAGTTCCCCACGGACTAATGAACACGGTTTTAAGTTGATCAGCAGGATGGATAACAATTTGGTTGTATCTGGAGAAACCATCCATAAAGGATAGAACCTCATGCTCCGCACACTCGTCAATGATTTGGTCAATGAACGGTGTGGGGAAGTTGTCTTTGGGACAAGCTTTGTTCAAGTCGCGAAAGTATGTGTAGACATGGATGGTGCCTTGTTTCTTGAGAACGGGAACTGGGTTAGATACCCAAGTGGTGTATTCGATGGGGTAAATGAAACCAGCCTGCTTGAGCTTATCGATTTCGGCGTTGATAGCGTCGCGTCTGGAAGGATGAATGGGTCTCAACTTTTGACGGACCGGTTTGGCATCAGGCCATGTGTCGATATGGTGTTCGACAATGGCGGGATCGAGTCCGGGCATTTCAGAATAGGACCAGGCGAAAATATCACAGAATTCTTTGAAAAGCTTAGTGTAAGCTTCGATTTCTTCCGTGGTGCATTGGGTGCCTAAGGTGATATATTCTTCGATACCGGGTGTGACTGAAATGTCAATTTTGATGGTAGGAGAGATATTGGCCATGTTTCCTTCTTCGAAAGCATCAGGGGCAGGGATGGGGTTTTTGAACCAATCGACTTCATTGGGGATGAAGTCTTTGGTTTCCACAGCAAATTGGTCATGGGACTGCTGTGGGAGGAAGTATGCGCGATGGTGCATATCATCCCACGGAAAGTCCGGGTTTGTCATGGCTTCCATAATGTCTTCATCGGACTGGAAGATGGGAAGACTGGAGGAAGAAAGGTTACCCGAGGAAGTAGTGATGTGTGACGGGTCATCAGGAGGAGAAGGGCTCAGAGGTGTGATATCAATAGATCCAAGGTCGGCTGAGGAGCCGAGAGTATCTGCAGGTTGAAGGGCAGGTGAATGATCTCGCGAGGATGATGACAGGTACAAAATGGTGGTTGACGGCTCCGTTGGTTCGATAGCGGGAGGAGGAAAGTGAATGGGAGTAGGAAGATCCTCTGGTCCTATCGAAGTGGCCTTGAATTGGCGGTACATGTCCAAGGAGGAACAATACTCGTCAAGGAGGGGACAGAGGTGGGTGTAATGGCCGTGGAAATCGCACAAAGCACAAGGGTGGTTTGTGCGCAAGGTTTTGAGTTTCGGGATAGAGTCCGGGATAGTTACGTAGACTTCGGGGATGTCTGAGTCGGGAAACGTCTCGTTGACCAGGATCTTGAGGTGCGGCAATTCAGGACACATATGGGTGGCGTGACCAATGATATTGCACAAAGCGCATTGAATAGCGGTCTTTGGCAGTCGCGGAGGGGTAGGGGTTGTCGGGGCGGCCTGGTCCTGATGGGTTGCCCCCTTACGAGCTTTTCCTTTCTTCCCGGGAGCCGTTACGACAGGAGAAGGGTCCTATGGAGGTGCTGGAGGCACAGTGGAAATGGAAGAAGCGAGGGGGACCGGTTGAACTAGTGTCAAAGCCATGTAGGGTTTGGGGTGACCAGGAGGGGTAGCGGCTGGAGGGTCAAGGTACCAGACGAGGATACCCAAGGTCAGGTTAGGGAGAGAGAGGGTGGCCATGACAGGGACAGAATATACTCCGGGAGGGGGAGCCAGGAAAGGGATCTGTCCAGTAGGGTAATGATCAGGAGGGACGGCTCCGAGATGGTTAAGGCCAGGGGGAATCGATCCAGGAGGATAAAGGGGTTCAGGGATACCAGCTGTAGGGGGAGGGCCAGAAGGAGGAGGTCCGGCTGGCTGAGATGAATGGCTAGGAGCGGGGTGCGGAGGGCGAGGGGGGGGTTGCTGACTAGCCGAGGCAGGCCGCTTGAGGGCAGCCTGAGAGGATTGCATCATGCAAACGTTCGATAAGCTAGGATCAGTGATGGGAGGAGGGAGATTAGGAAAAGTTCCAAGGAGGGAGGAATCTTTGTAAATGCCGGGGGAGACACTGGTCAAGGAATCGACAGTTTGCTTGTTGGCTACAGAAGAGATAGTCGTCTTAGGGGAGCTCTGAAATTTTGGCTCATGATATGTCAATTGGTCAATGGTGACTATCTTTCCATTATGGGGGAAAGACATCTTGCGGAAAACCGCGGATGGGACAGCAGACATAGCATAGGTGTAGCTTCGCCCCAATAGAATGTTGCAGTCTAGCGGGGCATCGATGACTTCGACGTCAACGCAAAAAGTCTTACCGACGAGGGTGATAGGAAAATTACGAAATAGGCCAATGGACTGGAAGGCATGACCATCCCACGCTTGAAGGGTGATCGTGGAAAAAGGATCAGTAAACACAACTGGTTGGGTAGTGGCCACATTAGGAGGAGCATGAGGGGAGGCGTGCTATCCGCGCAATGTGGCTTGAGACTCCCACATCTGCCGCATTTGGGGTAAGAGGGGACAATCGTCGGTGTAATTACCATAAACACTGCAACACGAACAAGGTTTATTAGTGCGAAGCGGCCTGTCTGGCTTGGGCTGAGTGCCCTGTTGCTGGTTGGCAGTGCTAGGGTCAACACCAGGATTGGGTCCACAGGTACCAGGGGCAGATTGGTTTGTGTTGCCTCTCTGCCTTCTTGGAGAAGAAGGATTAGTCGCGCCCTGCTGTGCAAATACTTGCCCTGGAGGAGGCTGTAAATGCTATTGCGGGTTTGGAGGAGGCAAGGGAGATGGAAGCGCATATGCTGGAGGAGCTGGCACACTAGGCTGCAGATAAAGGTAATGGTTAGGTTGGGCAACATTGAGGTAAGCAGGAGGTTGGGCAAAAGGAGGAGGCATGTCGTATCCTGGATACATGCTACCGGGAGGGGGAAGAGTGCTAGAGGTGCTGGCCCCTCCCTGAGGGAGACCAGCCCATAGGAGGCTGAGCGTATGGATGGGAAAGGGCCCAACGATGGTCCGCCGGGCGGAATGAGATGCCCCCGGGGCGTTAGCGCCACCGGGCCTGGGGAGGTCAGGGAGAACGGTATAAACATAACCAGATTGAGTGTAGATCAGGTCATATTTCAAAGCTATTTGGAGGGCAGCTTCTTCGGTTTGAGGAAAATGGGAGGCGACATCTTTGCCGATGGGAGCTAGAAGGGTGCGGAGGAACCAGTCCATATAAACCCGATCTTTGAAGGGAGGGGCTCGACATAAGCTCCGTCTTCTTCGGCATTCCTGAACATGGGTGGAAAGGCGGGTTGAAGAGGATTGCTTAAAGGAAGTTAAGAGCTCCGTGCCAGTGTCGTATCGGAGAGGGAGATAGAAATAGGACAAAGAGGCTTGGGCAAGGGCCGCAAAGGTGGTATGGGAAGAGGTGGCCTGTTCAACATACCATTTAGAAGCTTCGCCGGTAAGCGTGCGTTGGAACAAACGAAGACTGATGGAGTCATTGATAATGGAATTGGAGGAACACCACATGTGGAAAGATCGGACATGATTGGTTGGATCTTCTCCAGCTTGGCCTTCGAATTTAGGGATGTCGGAAGGGAGCTTGGTTGGCATGGCAGGCCAACCAACATCGTGGCAGATAGGGTCATTGATCAACTGATTGAAATCGGGGAGGCTGAGGCCTGCAATGTACGGCAGCAAGGGGGTGGCCGGGGTCATTCCTGTGGCGGTTCCGCTAGTAGTCGGGCCGGCATTAGGGCCGGGAGAACCGCTAGCGTTAGGCCCTGGACCGGACATGGTGGTAGGGGGAGAACCAGGAGGAGAAGGGGAACCCGATGAATCAGGAGAGGAGTCGGAGTGCGGACTCGGAGGAGGACTGGCTCGACGACGGCGGGTTGGAGCAGGTCGATCGACCAGAAACTGAGGGTGAAGGCCAAGAAGTCTCCGGGAAAGGCGCCTAGGGGGCGCAATGACGATAGGAAGAAGGAAACCGACAGGGGCAGAAAGGGACATAATCAAGTGAGGTCAAGGGCATAAAAGGTGCAGTGACAATTGATTTTAGAGTCTTTGCCAGGCAGTGTTAACCAGGCGCTTCTTCACTTAGGGGCAGTGTGTGGCGTGCGTTAATTTTAATTTTTAAACCCTTTCCGTTTTGAGAGCAAGAAAAAAGTGTGCTGCGTAACTGAAAATAAACCTACAGAGGACAGTATATAATGCTGAAATAACAGAAAAATAACAGCTACTTGTGTATATATCTAACCCAAGAAGGCGGGTCTCTCAAAACTAATCTGAAAAGAAAGGGAAAAATCTAGGCAAAACACACGGAAAAGAGGCCAATAGATCTAAGGTCAAAAGGGACAGGGATCTAAAGGATAAAGCTGCTGAAAAGAGGTGCAGATCACAGCCAAAAGACAGAGGCAAGGTGGCTGGAAAAAGGAAGGAAATCAACAAAAAACGGAGGGGGCAAGGTGGAGGCCCTAAAAGTAGATCCAAACAAATCTTCAGGAGGTGATTTGAGAGGTAGAAGAGTTGATTTCAATGGATCTGAAAGGGAGGTAACAGATCTGGAAAAAAGGAGGCTGAAGCTCTGAAAAACAGACGGCTGAAACAGCTAAAACTCTTCCACAAAAAGTGGAGGGTACAAAAGCCCTAGGGGGCTAGGTTCCCACTTAGATGAGTAAAAACAGATCAGAACTTGGTCAAGGCGGGCTGAGACAGAGGCTAGAAGACCCCGACGTAAGCCGTAACAGAATCCCATAAAAATTGCAGAAAAATCACCGAAAATGTGTGTCAGCAGCTTTCGACCGTTTTCGGCAGTCGCTGCAGGGCAAGGAAAGTGCGGACTCGAGGTCCAGCGTGTACAGGGCCAGGGAAGAACTGCTCCTGGGTTGTCTCTTCAGATTTTCGTAAAAGTTGTTGTCTCGCCATGTCGTGCCTACCTGCGCAATAGGGCCAGAAACACACGGAAGTTAGAAATTTTAATGTTTTAGGTTTTATGTGAGAAAAAAAACATAAAAATAGGAAAACTAAACAGCTGAAAAGAAGCCCTAGGGTCTGAAGTAGCTGGATATGCAGGAATATGAAAAACGACAGCGGTCGTAATTTAAAACCCGTGTGGAGTCGCCATTTGTTAGTATGAATCCTTTGTTGAAGTGTACGAAAAAGGACCACTTTAGCTACGCATAACTAATAGCCCTAACAACAAAAGTGGCTGCCAATATCTTCAGATCTGCGGTTAGTTAGACATAAAAGAGTTGCAAAAACCAGATCTATGCATGGAAAGACATTAAGCAGAAAAAATAAGGGTTTGCTCCATATACCAATAGACAAGACAAGAATGATTTTTGAAAGAATTTTTATATTAATGGGGCACCTGGGAGGAAAACAAGAAGGCGTATCCAATTCTCCTCAGTGGGATGGGTTCTTGGAAGTCCTCAGCGCTTCAGATCTAAGATTTCTCTCTCTTGTTGGTGTAGAAAACCCACACAAAGAATGGAACTCAAAGGGAGCTCACACAGCAAATGGCAGAAAATGGTGACTAAGTGTATAGATCCAGAGTGATCTAATAGGCAACAAAAGGTGAAGAATGGTAGGAAAAACCCTCCTATTTATAACAAAATATTGGGTCATTCTAGATCTTGGTGCATGGGTTAACCAGGTCTAGATCCACTTTTTATGGAATATTTTATTATATTTGTTGGAGGGAAAAGGTATTTGACTTGGGTCAAATCCTTTAATTTGTCAAAAATAAATAAATAAATGATTTATTTATCTTTTTAAGGAAGCGGTTAGAAGATAATCAAATAAATAATGATTTATTTAATTATTTAAGGAAGTGGTTGAAAGATAATTAAATAAATAATGATTTATTTAATTATTTGTGGGTGATTTGGTCATTTTTAACAAGGAATATTATCTAAATAAGGTTTAAATAATTATTCCTAGAAAATAATAAGATAAATAAAGGTTTATCTAATTAATTTCTTTGATTTTGGGTTAAACATGACCGGGAATAATAATTAAATTATGGTTTAATTAATTATTCCATGAGGAAAATCAAACAAATATAGGTTTGTTTAATATTTCCTTTTGGGGTTTCCTGTTTTAACATAGTGAAGGCAATTTTACTTAGGGTAAAATTGGTCTTACATGGTGTAATTGGGTCCATCTAATGATAATAGGTTAGATGACCAAAAAATGGTGTAACAGGAAGAGGTGCTCCCCCTCCTCTTGATCCTCGGGATCCTCCCTATGGATATTGGTGGTGTAAACAATGACACTGGGATCCACATTAATGATCTGCTACCCTTTTTCATTGCCCTCGTCTGGTTTTGACTCTGGATCAGAACATGCATCTGATTCGGGTGCCTTCAGTTCGATCACCATCAACTGTTTGGCTCGACACTTTTGTGCTATGAGTGGGGCTGTTATGAAATTCACACCACTTCCCTCTATCCTTCTTTGGATTTGTGGTGTTTTTCTGAGTCGCCCCACTTTGGCTTTTCCCCTCATTCTGTAGTTCGGGGTGCCTTTCCCTGGATTCGGATTCGTGGATCCAAAGTCTCACTTTTTCTACTTAAATTTATGCTCGATCTTGGCGGCATAGCGATATGTCGTGCCAAGTGAGGTAATTTCAAGGAAATCCATTTCCTCTTGAATGTATCTGTGCAAATAGCTGCAGTACTTGAGCACCAAATTTCTCTCTGAATCTTTAATACCCAACTTTGTGCACAGGGCATGGAACAAATTCGTCAATTCATGCACATATTGATCCCTTTGTTGTTGCAACGTGGTCCATTGGATGTACTTGTCCTCATAGCTCCCCACGGGGTAATATTGTTCCTTGATGCCATCTTGGAACAAATTCCAAGTGGGTGCGACCGAGAATAGAGAGGGTTCCCTTTTGTCCTTTTTCTCATAGTAGGTTTCCACTAGTCTTTGACTTGGGGGGCAAATTTGAGGAGTGCAAAAGTAATATTTTCTCGGTTGGAGAAATCATGGACCGAGAAATACCCTTCTAGAAAATTCAACCATCTATCTACGATGTCTGCATCTATCTAGCCTTCAAATATAGGAATGTCTAAGTTGACTTGTACCTTGAAAGGAGTGGTGCCTCCATTGTGGTCGCTGGATGTAGATGCGGCGCCAGTGGGCAGCCGTTGAAGGATCTGGGAAAAGTTATCCATCATTGCGTTCATCTGTTTCTTGAGGGCCCCCTTGATCAATAATTTGATAGGATATTCTTCTCCCTCGTATTTATTTTCTTCTGCCATGGGAGGTCATCAGGGTTTGTGAGGCTGATCTTGCAAGGGTTCAACCAGAGCGATCCCTAAGTCCTTATACCCTAACCTCGTTGGGGACATGCAAATAAAAAGAGAGAAATAGAAGACCACTTTGATACCATTGATCCAGATTTATGCAAGAACGCAATAATATATAGAAATAAAAATAAACACAGAGATGCAGTGGAAATAAAACTTCATTTCATTAATATCATATAACATATATATGCTTACAAACATAATGTAAATAAACTAGCTAGGGCGCTAGTAGGCTTATCTCTGAGTATGTGGCTGCTATAGGGATCTGAACTATGTTACAATGAGGCTCAAAGGCCTATTTATTGTTTAGAAACAATGGAAAACCCTAAACATCCAAAAAAATAACCCTAGGAGATGAAGCGCCAAAACTATGGGCCTCGTTTGGGTAAATTGGTACATCAACTTCCTGGTGACATAACTTTGGCATATGATCTCCGTTTGATGCTCTCAATACCTCGTTAGAAATATCTATCCGAGGAATACAATTTTTGATGTGAGAAACATCAAAGGAAATTCCATGTTACTCTCGGTGTTCCCAAAAAATGTCATTTAGAGCCTCAAAACGACTCTGGAAGTTTAGGACTTGAAAAACTGCTAAAAATAGTAAACTGTGTTGAAACTGAAAAACTGAAAGAAATGATGGTGGGGGTCCATGTGGAATAGGTGGGTTGCCACCAATATCCACTTGGATCATGCCTTGAGCTCACAAAACTTGGAGAACATCTGATATTTCTTCTACATGAAGAAAAACCAACACTTGCGTGAAAAATCATCTACAAAAATCACATAATACATGTGTTTTGTTGTGGAAGTTGTCAAGAATGGTCCACACACATTTGAGTGAACTCTCTCAAGGATTTCCTTTGATTGTATTTCCTTATCGTGAAATGTGTCTTTTGTATAGTTCCCCAATGTACACCCTTTTCATGTATCTTGTTGCTCAAGTGCACCCTTTGGAAGTCCTGTAGAAAAATGTTGCATGATCTTCAAAGCGCCATGGTCTAGATGGCCCAACCTCCTATGCCATAACTCACCAATGTATCGGCTCTCCACCTTCTATTCTTTCATTCTTCAGGCAACACAATCTTCTACATACAATTTGTAGAGATTCTTTACTCGAACTCCAATGTTCTTCACCTGACCCATGGCTTTATGACGAAGGGATGCCTTTCCTTGGCTAAATATCACATCGTAGCCATGATCTTCCAACATAGCAACAAAAACCAAATTCTTATTTAAACCAGGAACATACATGACATATTTTAATGTGAGAGGAGTACTAGACTCCCTCTGAAAGGTAATTGTACCTATGCTGGTAGTGATATGCCTCCTGTCATCTCACATCTCAATGTGCATTTGGAGATCCTTCTCCTCCAAGTTACTAAATAGTTATTTTTTCTCGGCCATATGGAATGAAGCTCCACTATCTAAGTACCGCACAGAACCCATCACCGATGAAACCTTGAATGAGATGAGGGTGAAATCAAACTCGAAATGTGAAGCAAGTGATTCACCACCACTCCTCCTGAGGACTTCTTGTTGGTCTTCTTGTGCGGAGACTTTGTCACATAGTGTCCAAGCTCATGACAATGAAAACATTTTACCTTTGACAATTCTTGCTTATATCCTGCCTGATTGGAATCCGATTTGGAATGGGTCGCCTTCTCTTCCCCTTTCTTTTCCTTTCTAGCCAAGGCACAATTCTCCTCATTATCAGTCTTTGATGAGGATCCATCTCTGGTGTTCCACCAAATCTCTTCTTGTACCAAGTCAGACCACAATCGCTCCCACTCAGGTAGCTTCTCCCTCCCATTCACCGAGTCTTGGTAGCTATGTCGGCTCTTGGGAAGGCCTAGAAGACTTGTTAGGCTTACCAAATCATCCTGGGAAACTATCACCCCAACACTTCCAAGCTCATCTCGACATTGAGTGAACTTTGTCAAGTATTTTGGAATCATGTCGCCATTCTCCATCTTGATCTTTCTGAGCTTGTCCTTTAGCGCCAAAATTCCTGTGGTCACTGCTATTCTAAAACAGATCTGTTAAGGCCTTCCACATATGGAGTTTCCTTTCCATAGGGGTTCGCGACAATATGATCTCGAACTCCTTCTAACATAATCCTTCTCGCCTTTGCTACATTTTTCTTCCATGCATCAAGAAGTCGAGAATTTTTTGTCACGAGCCGGGGATATCACTTTCTATGAATTCATTCAGTTTTTTGTCCTCCAACGCTCCTCCATCTTTTCCTTCCATGCTATGTAATTTTAATTACCCTCAAGGGCATATTCGAGTCTCAATCCAGAGAATGACATCCCAATCTTCTACTGGTTCTAAAGAATAAATCTGCAAATTCGATTCAGATGTTCAAAAAAAAATTTGGTTCTTCTCTTATATAGTGATTCCTACTATGATACCATGTAGAAATATCTAAATAGATTCAACTGATCTTGTAATATGCTAAAAAAAAATTGAATAAATTCTACAAATTGTGGAAACCAATTATGATCACATGAACAAGAAAGAGAAATAATTTCAATCACACAACACTAAGATTTATCTGGGGAAATCCTTAGCTAAAAAAATTGTTATTTGTATATTGAATTAAGTCAAGAACATGAAACAATAGAATAATATTTTCCTTCCTGATAAACCTATGTACTATCTTTGACTGTCTCACAGTGATCCTGACAAGTTTGGTCAAACACTTAACCAATTCCCTGCACGTGAATGACCAACCTTGCTCACGTATTCCTGGGCTAATTGAGCCCTTATTAATTAGGAAATTCCCATAAATTGATTGTGCAATACTTTCAAGGCATCCTTATGACCTCATGCATGACTTGTACAATTTTATAATTATACAACTAATAGTTCTCTTCCCTTAACACCAATCTCAACCAGGCCTTCCTTAGAAATGACATGCAACAACTATTTATAGCGAATTATCAATTATTTGATTGATCAATGCATGTGAATTAATTCATATTTAATTCACTGGACCTATCATTAGATCATCTCTAATTTAGAACTATTTAATCTGATTTTAACTCAAATAATTGAGTTAACCAATTACAACTCAAAATAAACTGCAACTGGACCCCCCTAAAACTTAGGGAGCACTCTACATACCTCCAGTTTGACCCTCAACTCGAATTTACTAAGCTAAATAATTCTTCCTGGCTCAATTAACTCATACAAGATATCATATGATGTGGAATTACAATTTACTTCTAATTTAACTAAGGGAAAATTAAATTAGAATCCCTTCTTGTTGCCAATTTCAACAAAATACTTACAATATCCAAAAAGAACAAATTGAGATATTACAATGTATATGTAATCAATACCTCCAAGAACTAAATACAAGTATTTTCTTCAACCTCCATGGTAAACTTAATGTCTTTGAACTAGTTGTATAGGTGTTGAATGAAATTGTTTAGCCCCTCGTCACCATGAGATCACTTGTCATAATTTTCATTGGCATTCATTACTCACCATTCTTGATTAAATTAGAACAAATCTAGATTTGTGAGAGATAGTATAATGCATTATTAGTAATAATACTTATTGTAGACATATGAAAACAAGAGAAAACTGTAGTGAAACTAATTAACAAACCTTTTCCACATTAGATATAAGGGTAGAATATCTTTCTAAGTTATGTGGCTACTTCAAACCGCTTGTGAGGTTGTCTATGTAAATCACATGTTTTATAGTAATGGATTCATGTTTATTGATCAAATCTTAAGAGTCATCATTTATTACATTGGGAGGGAATAACACTATTGATTATGAAATAGTTTTGGAGTGAGCAATGTTGAATTAGGAGAAGTTGTAAGAGTCATATTTGAATTCCATAGGTTTGGAGCTTCCCTATTTTTCCTAATGAAATATTGACCTTAGGACATGCATACTTAAAATAACCAATTTATTGGCATGCTCTACATCTAAATTTTGTATTCTTGTAACCTATACCCTCACCCCAACCGAAGATTTTATTTTTTTCACTCTAAAGAAATTAAGTATCATAGATTTTAATTTAGGTCAAGCTTGACAGAAAAGTGATCACAAGAAAATTTTCAAGTTAAATATTTTGATACTAATCATTAAAAGACTCTACAAGGCATATTAAATAAATTCTAACTGAAAGAAAGCCCATATTTAAATACAATAAAGAGGGAGCTAAGATCACTAAGTCTTAATTTTTGTAAAAAAAATAAAATCATAAAATCCTCACTATAGAGTAATTTTGAGTTGAGAAGAATAAAAGAAACGAATTTCCAAAGAAATACTCATACCCAAAAGTAATATGTTTTTCATGAACAGGTCTAAAAACTACTTGATATGAACTTTATCTAGTAATCATCCCTAAAATATAGTTATAGAAGAATTGTTGGGAATTGCAATTTTTCATTGCCGAAATTAAATTTTTGAATTTGTAAATGGATTCAATTCCCTAAAATACCCCTTTTGCACTCAAATTATGCAAAATTAACAATATATTTGTGCAATTCCAATAATTTATTTAATTTTTAGCTAGATTTTTGGAAAAAATGATCAAACAAATATAGCTAGACAAATTTCAAATTGTAGCATGTTTAGAATATGTTTGTTGTTCACTAGTTCATTTTGTATTTCTCTATATAAGCTCCTCTGTTATATTATATTGCTTCCAAATCATAGGAAAAAATATATAAGTTACGCTACTAGCTTGCCACTTGGGAAATGAGACTAGTAGCATAAAAACAATGTTTTTATCCAAATAAATATATTTCATAAGTATAATTATAAATAAGGGCTATAAGTTTTCTATTGACAATATTCTTGCTACCTATTACTAATACAAAATTATGCTTTATTAGAAAATACACTTCTAGAAAAAAAGAGGATAAACACCCAACATGATTATCAAGAAGGTGAGTCCACTATTATTGGCACAAGAGGCTTATCTAATTCCTTAGTATTGGAGATCTACAGGTTGGTAATTGTATTAGCAAGATGAGTGACTTTATGGTCCATTTTTTGCACCTGGATTTGTAGGGCATCAACGTGCATCAATATTTGTTGTTGAAGGTCACTTCATTCTATTAACACTTTACTCAAAATTGTTTTCACTTTCCAATATATGTCCATAGCCAAGAGATACTTGTTATTTCATTTCCTACTAGTTCATGTATATTGATTTCGTTCCAAGTAACCTGACGTATTTGCACCCAATGTGTGACAGTAAAATTTCTAGCATTGATATGGGAACAAGTATAGGGGCAACTTCTGCTTCCATACTCAAATATTACATAGTGTCCCACACCTTTTCAAGGCATACTTAATGATTTGCAGTTGATAGTATTTGAATGGACGTGACAAGGTATCAAATAGTGGGAATGAAAGAGATAGAGATAGGGTGTCAAGGTTATAAGTTGACAGGTCAAGTGGGAGAGGAGATGAAAAATAAAAACTAGTGGGGTGTCAAGCAAAGATACCGAATATGGAGAATTAGAGAAGGAAAAAAAAACTTATGAACATAAGTAAAATGAATAAACTAGAATAAAAAATACCAAACACACCAATTTCTAGGATGTGAGTGGAGGGAAAAAAATGCTAACCTCCATGAGTGTACTCATTATAGAAAATGATATTGATTAAGCCCAATGAGGAGACCAAGCTTTCAAGAATAAAAGGACATGAAGAAAGCAAGAGTGAAGAATAAAATTTATACTCTAGAAATACTGACAAGATTGTATAAAAGGGGGACCCAAAAGAACCCATTGAGGGAAGGAAGGCAGGTTAGTGATTAAGAAAGTGGATTAGGGGTTTCAAAGAATCACTAATTTTGTATCCATCCTCCCTAGTGAAGTTATTCAGGTTCATTTAAATTTCAAGGGCTTCATGAATAAGGTGAGTGGAAAGGCCCACGAGCATAATCTAGGATTTTGGTCTAGTTAAAGCTTATAAAATGATTAAATTTAAAAGAGTGCTAAATTAAGGATAATTTTGAGATAAAATTATGGGTATTGTTAGTAATGTTTTCCTTCAAATGAGCATTAAAAGACCTACCTATTTAGCCTATGTAATATTTTCCACGGGAGTAGGGGATTTGGTAAACTTTGTGGCCAAGCATTAGATCCAATTTATACTTCAAATATTTGAATAATTTCTTAAGAGCATTGAAAGGTTTAGATATAGTTTTAATGTTATTTTTAGATAATAATTTAGCTAAGTGATCAGTGGTGCCTTTAGTATAGGGAAGAGAGATGATAAATCGGGGAGGGGACAAACATTTTTTAGAGAATAGAAAATGAGAAGAATAGAAGGATTTTTATTTATTTGGGATAATATGTAACCATTGCTAATAACGGGTTTTTTTAGGTTAATTCTTTCTTTTCTAGAAATTAAGGGTCAGAAATTCACAAAGCTCTATTGAAAATGGTTTTTAGGACTGGAAATTTCTATGCTGGATGATGATGAGATTGGGCATCAAGGTATTGATCTTTGTAGGTCTTCTTATGAAAGACATGCAAGGATGAGGAACCATTAGAACTCTAAGAAACAAGGCCGTCAAGAAATAGAAGAGAGGTTTGTTCTTCCTATTCCATAGTTAACTGAATGTGAGAGGAAAGGATATTTATGTGATTAAGGAAATCATGGAGGGTAGGAAGTCCATGAAACCAAAATACAAAGGTGTCATCGATGAGTTGATACCAGCTTAGTATTTTGATGCTAAGCATTGAGGGCTAAAGTTTAAAATTTCTCCATAAAAATATTAGCCATGAGAGGAGACAAGGAGAATCCCATAGTGGTGCCTTCTGTTTGTTCATAGAAAATAATTTCATAGGAAAAGAAATTGGAGGTAAGGAATATTTTGATGAGGTTAAGAGTCTTTGAATCATCCATCTTGAAGATCAAATCTAAATTTTCTAGGACAAGGATTTTTTTTAAGTGGTAGACCACATCAAATCTCACCATGATTTCGTTGGGGTCTAGTTGAAAGCTCTCGTATTTTTTAATAAAGTGATTCAAATATTTAATGAAAGAGGGGGGATCCAAAAAACAACCGCAATTTTTCGGCTGAGAAACAGTACAACATGATTCAAAGCACCAATAGAACCTAGTATAGGCCTTAACGGGACATCCTTTTTATGAATTTTTTTTATAGTTGTAGATTATAGAGGTCACTAGGTGGATATGAATGAGTCGTATCTATGGAGGAGGCTTATATTTCTTTTGAGACCAAGTTTGTAATAGTACTAATGGGATTCTTTGTAAGATGTTAATAGGAGATGGAAGAGATGAGATTCAGAAGCTTGGATCCATAGTCAATGGTATTCATAATAATAATGTGAAGCCAATATTATAAAGATACTCTCCTCCTCCTCCTATAAATTTGTTTCCAAGAATCCCATTATTATTGTTACCCTATTATGAGTGTTCTAAAACGGGGACTAGTTCACCCTCCCTCAGTACCACTATGTCTGGATTTATTGTTGTTCGGAAAAGGGAGAAAATGTTGGGGTTTCTTCCTCAGAGATACCGATTCTAGGAGAAAAATGGCAAGTTAATCTTCAAGGAAGATGTATACCCAAAGTTCCTTAGAGCCTATCTTTTGGAATCCACCTCAATGCTTGGAAGATCATTAGAGAAGACTAAAAGACCATGCATTTATTTGGAATTTATAGGAGGTTGTCTTACAAATAAGGAACTAGAGCATTGGATACTACAGAAATGGCAACCGAAGGGAGAAATTGACTTAATATTAGGGCCTAAAGGTTTCTTTACTATAATTTTTTCAAATTTGGAAGACAAAGGCCAGATTTTTGAAGGAGGACCATATTTCTACAAAAACGTGGGCTTGTACATTTAGCATTGGGAAGAATGTTTCAACCTTGACAAGGAAGAATTCCTCTATGCATATGTATGGGTAAGATTGTATTCCTTTGCAGTTGAATTTTGGATCCCAAAAATATTAGAGGGTATTAATAATGTAATGGGTAATTTTGTAAAAGTCTCAAAAGTAACAAAAAGAGGACATAATATGTCCTATGCTCGTTTATGCATATATATGAGCATATCTCAACCCCTGTCGGAGTTGATCAATCTAAATTATCAAGGTGAAATATTGTCCCAACTAATTGATTATGAGAATGTTCCTTTATGGTGTCGTCTCTATCACGAATATTTCCATCTACTCAAATATTTCCCAAACCAAAAGAAGGAAGTAGATAGCGTTGGATTGGTGGGAAATGAAGGTTTTATGAAAGTTATTTCCCGCAGAAGAAATTCTAGGATGTGCAACGCCATAAATCAAACTATACCTCAAGGGTAAAATTCTTTTGAAGCTCTAGTAGTCATGGAGGAGGATCTCAAAATTGAGGCACCAAATGATGTGCAGATGATGGAACGAACCCAAGACGTGGTGGAAATGAAACAACCAAAGAAGCGGAAAACCCCATAGGATGAAGGGGGTGGGTGATGATAAATTTGATGTTACTTAGCTACTGGGTATTGAGGAGGTTGCTCAGTTAACAAAATAAAATTATGATTCGTTGTCAAGGGAAGAAAGTGCATTTGTAGATCTTCTCAATGAATGGGCAGAGAGAGATCTGACGAATTTGTCTAAAGAGCAACAAGAACACTACATGAAAGCTCTCATTGAATGGAAAACTAAAAAATGTAAGAAATATTTGAACGAACAAGGAATACATTATATACAAGAATTAAAAAAAAAGGTAAAGACATTTTAGTTAAGTACTTGGTTAGGGAAATGAAATGGAAGGGACAAAAATCTAAATGAGAATCATTGCAAGATATGGGAGAGTAGCTAGTGATCTCTGGTCAAGCTATGGGTCTCCTGACATTTTTCCCTCGAACTTCAATACCTTCTCAATGAAAATCCTCACATGGAATATTAGAGGACTTAATAGCAAAGGAAAAAAAAGATATTTATGGGATCCGATTAAAAGGGAGAGGTTGCCAATGGTGATTCTATAAGAAACCAAACTAAGAGGGGATAAATTAACAAATAATTTTTACTTTTGCTGGAAGGGGTGTCAATTCATTGCACTAGATGCACAAGGAAATTTTAGTAGGTTGGTTATCTAAGGGAATCCCTAGGAGGTTATTTTTCAAGACTGGTTGGCAAGCCCACACATAATAACTAGTTGTTTCTGATATTTGGGCACAAAAGACCTAGTTTCTTTAACAACAATATATGGACCCTCGTTGATGACATAGAAGCCACGATTTTTAAGTCAAATTTTGTTTCATAAAAGGTGTTTCCCAAATTTGTTATGAATTTTAGGGGGAGATTTTAATCCGATTCAGTCCCTGCCAAAGAAAAAAGGAGGCTTAAGCAGGGTTGAACCAGTCTCTAACACTTATAATAATCTTATTGAACAATTGAAGTTAGTAGATATACCTACAATTAATGGTATTTTTACTCAATGGAATAACATAAGGGGTGAAAGACATCAAATAGCCAATGGTTTAGATCATTTTCTCACAACGAAAGAAGTCTTGCACAAGTATATTTTCATAGAGGCAACCATCTTGCCTTGTTTAGGGTTAGACCACTCATTGCTCAAACTAGAAATAGACTTAAAAGTAAACGCCAAAAAATCTGTCATTTCGTCTGGAAAGTTTCTGGTTGCGGGATACACATTTTATTGACAAAATTAGAGGTTGGTGGTAAGAATTTTCAGTGAAGGGCATCAATAAAATGCATTCGTTTCAACTGAAATTTGCAGGCCTTGAAAAGGAAAATAAAAACCTAGAACAAACAACATTTTGGAAATATTTTTGAAGAGAAAGTGAAATTGGAGGTCAAGATGTAAGAATTGCAACAACGAATGATATTATAAGGTTGAACTATGGATCTTGTTGTGGAGGAAGGGTTGACACTACACCAGCTAACAACAACACCAACAAGAATAACTTTTATGGAACAAAATTCTACAATACAGTGGCTACAGGAAAGGGAACAAAACTCAAGTTTTTCCACAATTCTATGTTGCAACAACAACACAATAACATGATTTTCTCTATATTGGGGTTAGGTGGAACTTAAAAAATCCTTCACTCAAAGATAGAGACAAAATTAATAAATTATAACAAGATTATCCTATTTGAAACCTCCTTTCAGCAACATGCACATATAAACCAATTACTCACAGGTATACCTAGAATTATATCTAAAGAGCATAATTTAGCTTTGATGCTACCCATATCCTTTAAAGAGGTGGAAATTATAGTTATGGGCTTGCCCAAAAATAAAGCATCGAGTCTGGATGGTTTCACGTCATATTTATATCAAGCAAGCCGGTCTTTTATGGGTCAAGAGATATATGAGTTAGTGGAATAATCTAGACTAATATAGTCAATATGGAGAGTTCTTAATGTGAATTTCATTACATTGGTGCCTAATCATGGTCGTTCAAAGGAACCTAGCGAATTTCTACCTATAGCTTTATGTAATGTTATCTAAAAAATCATCTCTACAGTTATAGTCAAAATTCTAAAACCTCTAATCTCTATCCTTATTTTTCCAGAACAAGTAGGATTCATTGAAGGAAGGAAGATCATGGATGATATTATAACAACTCATGAAGTTATTCATTCCTTAAAATCTATGAATAAACCGAGTATGTTGATTAAATTACACTTGTCAAAAGCTTATGGCCGTCTAATTTAGGATTATTTACTTGAGGTCTAAGGTGCATTTGGCTTCTCTTGGTAGTTGATTTCCTAGATTTTTTCTCTTATCTCATCCCCTTTCTTGTCAATAATATTAAATGGTTCACTATATTCCACATTTCTACCAACAAGGGTTTTAAGTTGGTAGGGAATCCCTTATCTCTGTTTCTTTTCATTATGGTGATGGAAGGCCTAAGTAGATTCTTATGGAAATCGCGTTCTAGGGGACTTATTAAAGGAATTAAATTGTTTGGGAAGGATATACCTTTAATGCATCAACAATTCTTTGATGACATCTGTCTATTTGATTTTTCCATATTACGTGAAGTGAAAGGCCTCAAAATATCCTTCAATTTCTTGTTGATGGCTCTAGTATGCTGATTAAAAAAGAGAAAACCAATGTTTTTTCTTTAATTGTAAGGAATCTATTCAAATTTGTTTGACTCATGTACAATAATTTCGCAGGGGTCACCTTCCCATCATGTATTTTTGGGTACCACTGGTGTTATAGCCAAAATGAATTTCTGGTTGGCAGGATCTATTAACTAAATTGTTGAACAAAGTTCAAAAATATACCTTTCGAGCTTTAAATTTTGCAGGTAGGTTGGTTCTTACCAAATCAGTACTACATGCTATCCCAGTGTATTAGATGGCGACAATGCCACTTCCAAAAACTGTAGGATACAAACTTAGAACCTTATGGTGAGATTTATTGTGGAGAGGTTCCGACAGAGCCAGGAGATGGACGTTAGCTGGCTAGAGAAAATTACTCTACCCAAATCCTTTGGTGGAATAGGTTTACGAGACCCAAATATTATGAGCACTGGGTTTGGAGCTAAACTATGGTGGCAGTGGGTTAAATGAGGCGATCAATTATGGGTACAAATCTAGTTATGCAAGTAACCTCAATTATTTACTCTAGAGGATAGATTTCTTGATGTTCAGACTATTTCCAGATCAAGATTATGGAACTGGGATTAGAATAGTAAGAAGATGGTGAAACAATATTCCTTATGGAATGCCAAAGCTAGATATAAATCAAGTTTTTGGGATGAATCATGGCAAAAAATGCCAAGACTAAATGAAAAAAAAGTCTAGAGGGATACATTTTTTCTTGGAAAACCTAGGTATGGTCAAAGTTTTTGATTATTGGAAACAACGGCTCGATGCATCATATTGGAGGAAATGGAAACAATATATTGACTGACCTCCATTCCCCCATCCTCTTCCATGGGAATTTTTTTCCTAGGATCTTTGTACAAGGAGAATCAATACTCAAATGGATCATATATATTACATTGGGGGGCATGCCATCATGTTTAGTTCACAGTTAAAGAAGCATATATGATTGATGCAAGAAATCTATAGTTGGAAAAGGAGCATGTATGGAGATGGATATGGTTAGGGTATTGGTGGCCGAAAATCTCCTTTTTTAATGGATAATAGCCTAGAATTATATTTCAACTTGGGATAAAATTCATAGACGAGGTTTCAAAGGGCCCTCCCTTTGTTTCCTTTGTCTCCAATTGAAGAAATCAATGAAACACATCTTCCTTTCATGTCGGTTTGTTGTAGACATATGGGGAATTATAATAAATAAATTTTCTCATCATATAGTACATTTTCAGGATATCAACTTTGTAGTGAAACAATGGTCACCTATCCACTTCAAGAACCCAATTGTTATCAAGACTTGGAATTTATTTCTTGGTTCTATCTAATGGAATTTATGGAAAGAGCATAATAACAAAATCTTTAGACAAGAGGAGAGAAACTTGTGCTTTCTCTGGGAATTATCTTTTCAAACTTACGGGAGAACCTATTGACAATACCATGGTCATCTGTGGATTGGGAAGTTGATGAAATTAAGGCAGTCATCCTTTGGAACCTAAATTTGTATGGTGAGATGATCCCTACTTCTCTTTATCCCACTACAAATCATTATTTAGTGATAAAATATTTGTATTTTCCTTCTACAAATTTTATTAAGTTAAATTTTGATGGTGCATCTAAGGGAAACTCAACACCAATGGGTTTTGTGGGGATTTTTAGAGATGCCAAGTCGGTCCCATTAAGAATTTTTGCAGTGGATTACAGTTTTTCCACTAATAACCTTGCATAGTTCCTAGACGTTGAGAGGGGACTCCAAATCGTTGTTCGAGAAGGGTTTATTTTTATTCAAATTGAGGGGAATCGTTACTTACAATCCAATGTGTTTTTCAATTGTTTAAGGACCAACTTGCTTCCAAAATTATCCATAGCTAGCTATTAGAAGAGGCGGTGGTAAACATATCAAAGTTATTGGGAAAATTTCAATGGAGTGGCATACTACCTAACTAACATGGGTTGTCATTTCATGGGGCTGGATATGCATAGGTAGTAGATGATTTCATATTGGGAGGAGGAGAAGAAAATAATAATGGTTCTACTTGAAAGGAACAACAAAATCTTTGTAAGTGAATCACAATGGGTGTGGAAAGGATGACACATTAAAAATATTTTGAGATGTGTTCCATCAACGACATATTTCCCTTCTTTGTTCATACGTGGCAAGACAATGGTCATTGGAAAAAGTGCCACCAACCAAATTTTCCTCCTCATAAGCGAGCGAGGTCCATGGGAGAAGGATGGGAAGTGTATACCTGGTGGGTTTGGCTCATTCAACCATGGTTGTGGATGATGCATGCTATGAGCTCATTAATTTTTATGTGGGGTATGGTATCCCAAGATTTTTTCCATATATTTTTATGAATGTCTACTACTTATGCACTTTAATAGGGAAATTGGGAGATTTATATTTTATTGTTTTTGGTTTTCATCTACATTGGTTGACACTTGTGTTTTGGGACCAAACCTGGTATATAATATGTAAATCCCTACAATTTTCATATAGATTAGCCACAAATTCTGTGAGAGGTACCAAAGAGAGCCTGTTGGGACTCAAAAATGTCATATTTTCATCCACCTTTTCCTTCACTATTCCTTACATTTCATCATTCCATTAGCCTTTCATCATATCATTTTCATAAATATATTTGGGTTTCACCTTCTTATTTTCCATTTTATTCATTTTTGTATTATAAGTGAATTTATGATTAAATATTAGAAAATATACATATTTATATATATATATATATCTCAAGAATATGTAAGCTTTGTAATGTGTAGGAAATATGTGAAGGATTAATTCCAAGATACATTTCAAATATCTCCTCCACCATATTAAGGAGATAATTATTCAAGCCTATTCCTAAGGAGAAGATCATGGAGGATTTGGTTGGCATATCTTATCCAGGATATGTGAGAGATGTGTGGAGGATTCAAAGGGATAATATCTTGTAATAATGGGAAATTAGTTGAGAGTGCTTGAGAGAATATTGGATATGTAATTATGACATGGTTATCTTCCTCATGTATATAAGAGAGTGCTCTCTCTTCATTTAAAAAAAAAAATATAATGGAGGAGAATAGAGAATAGAATTCATATTTTTTATGATTTGTAATTTGATTCTTGTAATATAATTGGAGATAGTTTTATTGTTGTGAGCTCACTTATGTTGTTTGTCATTCAATTCTTCACATGTTGTATTGCTTTTCCTTTATGTAATTTCCTGTTTTCATAGTTAATGTTTCAATGCTTTTCCTAGATTAATTTGATTCCAGTAATTTAGATTAAATTAGTTCCACTTCAGTCCTGCATATATAGTTCATGTGTCTCGTAAGTCTACGACCTCGGATTGACAAATTAAATAGTTGGGCAAATACTACAACAGAATTAAACGAACCTATTTTCGCCCAAACAGAGCCCTATTCAAATTTTCAATTACCTTAAAGTCCACGACTCTCTGATCTTGAGAAGGTTGAAATGTTTTTGGTATATATATAACTAAGGTTGTGTTTCTCTTTCTTGTAGCCGCGCTTTGGAAATGGTTACAAGGGCTTATAATTTGCACTATGTTTTCCAAAAAAACAAATTGTTGTGCTTTGGGGATGATATAATTCTGTTTGGGTCAAGGTTTCAGAAGTTTGGGTGTTTTTCATTTTCTCCTTATGTGAGTTAAGTCATTGGTCTTTGGGTGGGTCAGTTTAGTGTCACTATTATGCCCATATTTGTGACTATTCCACCTTGGTAGAGAATGGTGAGTCAACGAGGGGGTGACAAAAATTCTATTTCTCATGAAAAATACTTATTCAGTTGGAATTTAGTTGCAACCTTGTTCGACTGAGTCCCTCTAGATATTAGAAAGGAGACTTGACATATGGAATCAAGAGAGTTTGGAAATAAGCCTTCTTTGATTCAGAGGTGGGTGTTCTTGACCTTAGGAAATTTAGAAGGAGGTGATTGCATTTTCTACGCTCCATTACAATACATAAACAATTGGAAACTCTATTTTGTTTGATGCTCTGAGATAAGCAGGTAGAAAATTACAATTTGTTTGCAAGTCATTAGGATATAAAGTGCCTACTCAAGGATGTTCGCTACTTCTTGGAAGATATACTCATGCGTTTTCAAAGGGTTGAAAAATATGTTTTTTCTCACTCTAATTCTGATTTAGAGGACACCACTAAGCCTCATGTTATTATCAATGCTAACCCGATCAATATTTCTCCACTGTCCAATACATCTGCCCTCTCTCTAGTTATTATCTCAAATTGAATTGTCTTGCTAATTCACAAACAAAGGCACATTGTCTGCAAATAAGTTTTTGGTAAATTTCTACAACATAGGTATGACATTCTAGTTGTATATTTCAAGAAAACAAATGGAATTTTGTGTTTTTTTCTTCTTTCTCAAACTTTCTGGATGAATTTCAGCGCAAAAAAATGATAAAAAAGGCTCACTATTGTGATTGTTTTTCTTGTTCTAACTCTTCTGGTTTTGGAGCACATATATCACTTCTTATCTTTGTATTAACCCTACTGGCTATATGCAACAACCTCTCTAAAAGAGAAAAAGTAAATGTTGATCAATTTTGATCCTACATTTTAGAAGTCTTGATGCTCTTTTAGGAATATATGGTTGGAGACTTATACTCATAGATCAATTTTTGGACAATCATGATATCAATGTAAAATATTTATATTAATACAAAATATTTGTACCATCTTACAATTTTTCTTTTATTCAAATGAAATGAGAATGCTTCGTGATGATGGAAAATGTGAGTGGAAATATCTAATGTGTTGGTGATGATGTCATTAAAGGAAATTTAACTAAGTGGCATGTGTTATATAGGTTTGATGTTTTATTGATTGAGGTGGTGGTTGTTGTTTTTTCCATGTTATGTCACGTAAATTAGTTGAAAATTTTATATTAATTAAAAGATATATGTGTAGTACCCACTCATTAGAATGGTGGATAAATATTTGAAGACGCCTGTAGTGGCTAAATTTTCACTCTATATGACTAATCCTCTCTCTGATTGTGCAAATATCCTCGTATATTTCCATCATGTGGCTCTAGAAACTTAGACAATGGTGAATCTCCATGATTTAGCAGAGAAGATAGTCACTCTTATAGGAATGGAAGCTAGTTCTGTAAGCTCTTCTTCTCAAGCAACTCAAGCAAAATTTTCTTATAGTGCCATGTTGAAATCTGGATCTATTCTCTTGATAGTTCCCTTGGGGGAAGAAGCCTTTAGCGGTACAATTTTTTTCTCAAAACATGGATTGGTTTGTAGATTTATTTGGTTTTTCTCGTGGCTAATTGAACTTCGTAAGTTTATTTATGATTCATGGAAACCTATTTTTTCTGATGAGATGAATATTTATCCTCTGGATTGAGGTTATTTTGTTGTTGTATTTAATAATATTGAGGATAAGAAGATTAATTTGGATTTTGGGCCTTGGTTCTGTGGAAGTGTTGTTTTTTTCATGCAACATTGGTCTCCTTCTTTTCATATGGTTACGACACCAATCTCCTTGGCTACAGTTTTTGTAAGGCTTCTAAACCTTCCCCTGCATCTTTTGAATCTCCCTATAGTAACTTTGATTGGAAATGAAATAGGGAGATTTTATTGCCATAGTTCAAAACCTGAGCATTTCCTCAAGACTTATTCTTGAATATGAATGGAGATGGATTTTAATAAAGGTTTTCCCATCGAGATAAATCTAATGGATCCATATTATGTATGGGTTCAGAACCTTGACTATGAAAATATTTCATTTTTATGCCAAGCATGTTATGAAAAAAGGAATGTAATCAAGAATTTCCCCAAGCGATTGCATAATAATGGAACCTAGAAAAATAACTGAAGGCCCAAGTGGTGGGAAGGTGCTAATATAGAACATTACACAGTATAAAAGGAAGAAGAGACCCAGGACAAGGAGAAAGAGAAAGGAATCTAGGAAGAAATGGATGTTAAAGAGGTTCCACTAAAGGAAGAAAAGGGCAGTTAGGAAGAAATTCATGTCAAAGAGGATCGAACAAATTCAAAAACAAAGGAGGATCAAGCCCAAAAAACCCTTATGAACTTTGGATCTGCATTAAACTTCCAGGAAACAAATCTAGAAATGTAATTTATTGGGCTGGTCAAGAATATGGTAAAAGTGATAAAGACGAAAAATACCATTCTAAGGAGAGAAACTCAGATCCACCAAAAAATATGGGTTGGATTCAAGTTGGGAAATTGGAAAATAAATCTCGCCAAGGAAAATGAGAAGCCAATCAAAGTCAAATCGATACACTGTAAGAAATGGAAAGAAAATGTATCTGGATCTTGGTAGTATTTTGGAAAATAATTAGTTGGAAAGAGAATACATTTTTTGTATTATGGAGTTATTACTTGAGGGTTTGGATTAATTCGCTATGCTCTATCTTAAACCCACAAGAGATATTGGAAAATTTGACAAAATGTAACAATTTTGGGCCAAATCCCAACTTTATTTTTTTATTAAAACTCTCATATTCATTTCTTTAAAAAAAAGAAAAATATGTCATTTGTAAATTTAATTGGTTTTGGATGTGGCTAATTGAACTTCATAAGTCGATTTCTGATTCATGGAAACCTCATTTTTCTAACGAACTTAATATTTATCCTCTCAATTGAGATTTTTTTATTGTTTTCTTTGATAATATTGAGGATAAAAAGAATATTTGGGATTTAGGGCTTTGGTTGAAGGGAAGTGTTGGTTTTTCATGCAGCCTTGGTCTCCCTCTTTTGATCTGGTTATGACAACAATCTCCATGGCTCCAGTTTGGGTAAGGCTTTTGAACCTTCCCCTCAATCTTTAGAATATCCCTACTTTAGCTTTGATTGGAAATGCTATAGGGAAATTTTATTTCCATAGTTCAAAAAATGAGCCTTTCCTCAAGACTTATGCTTGAATATTCATTGATATGGTCCATGGATTTTAGTAAATGTTTTCTTTCCAAAATAAATCTAATGGGTTCAAAAGCTTGACTACGAAAATGTCTCATTCTGATGCCAAGCATGTTATGAACCAAGACATCTAATCAAGAATTTCCCCAAGTGATTGCTTAGTAATATAAACTGGAAAAAGAAATAGAGGCCCAAGTGGTGGGAAGGTGCTAAGATAAAACATTATATTGTATATAAGGAAGAAGAGACTCAGGACAAGGAGAAAGGAAAATACATCCATGAGTAAGTGCATGTAAAATAGGATCCATTGCAGGAAGAAAAATACATCTAGGAAGAAATGCACGTCAAAGAGGATCCACCAAATTAAAAAACAAAGGAGGATCAAGCCCATCAAAACCTTGTGAACTTTGGATCCCACATTGAAATTTCAGGAAACAAGGATGGAAATGAAATTTCTTGGGCTGATCAAGGATATGAGGAAATTCATAAAGATGGTAAATACCATTCTCATAAGAGAAAGGCTCTAGATCCACCACAAAACATGGGATGGATTGAAGTTGGAAAAATGGAAAAAACATATCGTCAAGGAAAATGAGAAGCTAGTCAGAGTCAAATTGATAAGCAGTAAGAAATTGAAAGAAAATGTATTTGGATCTTAGGAATATTTTGGAAAATATTCAGTTGGAAAGGGAATAAATTTTTTGTATTATGGAGTTCTCACTTGAGGGTTTGGATTGAGCCGTTATGATTTATCTCAAACCCATAAGGGATATTTGCAACTTTTATGAAATGTAACAATTTTGGGTTGGTTCCCAACTTTCCTTTTTAATAAATCTCTCATATCCATTTCTTTAAAAAAAGAAAAATATGTGTAAATAAATATTGTTAATTTGTTATTAAGTAAATCATATTAATAATATGTTGATGGTGCTATATTTTTCCAACATACATGGGGTCTCCCTGATGTGAAGTCCCAATTAGACCGCACACTATTTGGAGTAGGATCACCATCTGGAGTATCGGGCTGACCACCATAATACACAAGTTCATCGTGGTTTCAAAAAATAGCATAATAGATTATATCCATAAACCTTGAATAAGAAATTAAGTGGGCATTGTTAAACACCAATTTCAATGTGTAAAAGGAGACTTTCACAAGGGGGGGGGAGAAAAAAGTGAGCCTATAGAAGGAAGTAATAATACTAACCTAAGAGAGACACAAGAGAAGATAAAGGTTCGTTAGTTATCTAGCGAAATAGTTCACTTAGAGTCAATGATCATTAAACCACATACAACACATCTTACACAATACAAGTACAGAGGCCATATAAATAGTTCAATTTCCTTAGTACATGTGAAAAAACATATAGATAAAACATCCAAAGAATAGTCCTTAGACATTCACAATATATGTGTGAAAATGTGTTGGCTCATCAAGCTTTAATTATAAGTTGAAATATCCAAGAACACATTACATTGATGAGACACTAGTTCCAATAGTGTAACATTAAGTCACTTCGTGCTTCTCCAAAGAATAGTTTTCTCTCCTATGTCAAGTAGAGAAGCCAAGACTAGCTCTCCAAATCTTAAGCCTCCAAAAGCCTTTTGCATGAGTTATGAGTTTTCTTTTATAACAAGGTATTATCACCCAAAAAATGATCACCTATCCATTTCTTACTAGGTTGATCGAAATACACCATGTAGGATTAATTTTACCATGGTAAATCCACTTTCACCATGGGAAATAATTTAGTAAACCATTTTCTCTAAATTATTTCTCATTAAAATTCAAAAACCCTATGAGAATAATTGAATAAATCATTATTTATTTAATTTTCTCTAGAAATAATTAGTAAACCATTATTTCATCATTATTTCTTAATTAATTTTTACTTAGTCATCTTGGAATAATTAAATAAACCATTATTTATTTATTATTCCTTATTTTCCTTATGAGATAATTATTAAACCATTATCTAATAATAGTTTCTTTCTTAAAATCTCATAAAGTGATTAATAAATAATTTTTATTTGTTAATTACTTCAACCACTTTCTAAATAAAGATATTTGACCATGCTGAATATCTTTTCCCTCTCAAAAAATATAATAAAATATTCACAATGAATAGATTTTCATTTAGTCAATAATATTTTTATTATTTTCTAATTACTAATTTAGCTCAATACTTTGTTATAAATAGAGGGTTTTCCATTCATTCTTCACCTTGATCATTCTCATCGTCACCACTATCCTCCTATCACATTTGAGTTCAAACTTTTTGTTTGTTTTTTTCCCATTGTAAGTTGAGAGAGAGAAATAGATCGTTGAAGCACAAGGACATCAAAAGGACCCATCCCATGGAGGGGGATATATAGACCCAATTTTATAAGTTCTCCTCACCAAGTGTAAAGTTTATATTAATAAATTTTTTCATATGATCCATTGGGTTGCTACACTTTGATTTTTGTTGTTATATGTTTCTGGTTGCATATGTTCTTTTGTTGCAGGTTTTTTCTTCTTTTTCATTACAGATTTGAAGCATAGACAACCATATTTTGTTTTTTGGGTCACTTGTCACCAATGACTTAAGTGAAGTATTTTTGGTACACTTGCTAATAATTTTCATACTAACACAAGGGGGGTGACCTTTCATACCCACATGAATTTTGAATTACCCTCATGTCTCTTGGACTTCTAATGTGTCCTTTGGACTTCTAAATAACTCTTGAACTTCTAATGACTTTTGGACTTCTCCTAAAAACATTTTATCCATATATGACTAAGTGAATTTTCATTTTCCACATATAAATATTGGAATTCCACACATTATAGTTTTTCCTTTTCTTGAGAATTGATGTGGCATGACACATTGACACATATTTACCATTATGATGAAACTAGTACAAATTACAACTTGAAAATGATGACACATAATTCATGATGAGGTGGAAATTCCAAGTTGTCTTCCATGTTGCTTCATCTTGCATTCTTGATGATAGATATGATCTATGCTCTACCTTCATGAAGGATCTGCTTTGTTATTCATTTTCACCCTCCAAAGGGAATTTTATCAACATCTGAATCTCCTGAGTCATCATGTAATGTATTCTTTATATCTCGGTCCATGATATGCTATGTTTCCATGAAAACCTTATTTTTTCTTCTTCTCCATAGGTGTTTCTTTATTATTCTCCTTTCTATCTACTCTTGAGCATCACCTTGTCATGCTCGGAAGGTAATCTTGCCAATGAAAATCATTCATGACGAGGAAAAATTAGTCTAAAAACTTCTATTTTATCACTACCTACCTCATGGAATAATCTACTCGTGATAGGCCTATAAGATGGTTAAAAGAAGATGGCTTGATTAGGAGGGCGTAATCAAACTCATAAATTCTCAAAAAAGACCTTCAATGTGTGCTTATGTGCTCAAGGAATAGAGAGAGAGAGAGAGAGATCAAGGGCATAGGGTGCAGGTCCAAATCACGAAGGATAATCATTCTTTTTTTCAAAGTTTAAGGAAATTTTAAACCACCCTTTAAGGGATGGATATTTTCCCTCAATGAGCATCTCCTTTCTAGTGGCCCTATGGGCGGGTTAATGCACACCTTCCCAATGCACTCATGCACTCAAAGAACAAAGGAGGGTGCATAGGCACACACTTAAGGGATTAAGGGGTGATGATTTAGGCCTTTAGGCCTTCAAGGTATGCTCATGCACTCAAAAGGAAAAGGAGGGCGTACAGGCACATTCCAAAGAGGTGAAGGAGTGAGGCTTTAGGCCTTCAGGCCTTCAAGGTGCACTCATGCACTCAAAGTATAGAAATTATAAAATATTCATGTATATATTGGATTCACCTAATCTAACAATGTACTAAAGTTAAATACTGAATCGCTTCTACAAATATTTTGTGGAATTAAAAACACAATCGCTAATCACATGAACATGAAGAAAGATCAATCACACACAACACAAATAATTTCCCAGGGAAAGATTACAACTAAAAACCCCACTATCTTCTATTGTATATTAAGCATGGATCATGAAACAATTACATACAAAACTCTTCTCACAAGAGCGCTCCAGTACTCAGCTAATTGTCTCACACTGTCATATGCAAAACTGACCAACACATAGCCAATTATCAGCCTCCAGACACCTGCCTTGCTTGCACAATCCCTGATGGTAAAGATCCCTAAAAGATAGGAATTCTTGCCTGCCTTGACTATGAAAGTATCATGGGAACTCCAATGGGTGTTTTCCTGCATGTGTGCAAGCCAATAATCCTGCAACTGATAATCAACTTCCCTTTCACCTAGAACTCAACTGGGTCTCCACTAGATCTAACATGCGTGCAACTAATAATAGTAAATCCTCAGTTGCATCTGAGATCATTGATTGTGAATTAATTAATATTTAATTCACTTGATCACTCGCTAGTGTATCTTCAGTTACAACTAGCACAACTGATTTTAACTCACTTAACTGAGTTAAACTGTTTACAACTTGCACCAACTCATGCACCACTGCACTGTGAACTCTGTTACAACTAGAATTACTCTGCATGCCTCACCGACAACCTTGAACTCGAAATCCTGTAGCTAACTGAATTTACCGCTTTCAGTTAACTCATTCAAGTCCACATTGAGAATAGATTACATTTTAATGTCCATATAATTAAGGGATAATCAAAATAGACATGCACTCAAAAATAGCACTATGGGCCCTGCCCTAGTCTGGGTGGTTAATGCAACCAGGTGCTAAATGAAACTAGGTTCTTAATGCACTAGGCGTGGGTTTTGAATCTTATTTTTGAATCTCAACACTCCCTCTTAATAAGAAAGGGATTATCCTTCACCTTAATCATGTCTCTATGGTATTCAAATTTGATCTCGGTGAGCACCTTCGTTACAATATCTGCATCATGATCTTCTATGGGAATGTACTAAAGCAACATGATCCTTCTCTGCACACAATATCTTATATGATGGTACCGGATATCTATATTCTTGGACATATCATGAAACACAATTGATATTTTAATGCAACTCTGATTATCACAACGAATTACTGTTGAATCCATCTAAGAACCAAACAAACCAACCAAGATATTTCTCATCCAGATAGCCTCACATGCAACTTGAATTTCTTCCATGTATTCCGCTTCCACTGAAATGATTGCCACGGATCGTTTCTTCCTACTGTACCAGGAAACTTCTTTCGATCCAATGCTAAAGATCCCCCCTGTTGTGCTCTTTTTGTTCAATGGACTGCCAGCCCAATCTGCATCCGTGAAGCCATGCAACTTCGCTCCATCCATCTGTCTGTACCATAGACCATACTCTGATGTGCCCCTCAGGTATCTCAGGACATGTTTCCCCGCCTTTTAAAAGAGCTTGGTAGGCTTAACCATAGCTTGACTCAGCTGGTTAACTGCATAGAAAATGTCTAGTCTCATGTTCACTAGATACATTAGCAAACCCACTAATTGTCGGTAGATAGTAGCATCCACTACCTCTCCAGAAGTAGCATCCTCTTTCCTCTAATTTCCTGGAAGAGGAGTATCCATGGGTTCGAAAATCTCCATGATAAAATTACCCAATATATCCTTTGCATACTTTCCTTGAGACACAAAAATTTCACCATCCCACTACCATATTTCCAATCCAAGGAAATAATGAAGGAGTCCCATGTCCTTCATTTCAAACTCCCTTGAAATATCCTCCTTGCATGAGTGTATCAGCTGCTCATCACTAGTCAAAATTAGATCATCAACATAAATAACAATGATCGATAGCTTACCCTCAACCACAATCTGGTACAGGTTTACATCTACTTCACTTTTGGTGAAGCCCAGTTCGGTGAAATAACTATCTATCTGAGTGTACCAAGCATGGGGTGCTTGCTTCAGCCCATACAATGCTCTTTTGAGTCTGCACACATGTGAATTACTGTTGAAGATCTCGAAACCTTCAGGTTTCTCTATGTACACCTCTTCCTCAATGATCCCATTGAGAAACACATTTTTCACATCCATCTGATGAATGCACGATCCCATCTGTGCTGAGAGTGAAAGGATAGATCTTATGGAAGAGTACCTTGGCATAGGTGAAAAAGTATCATCATAATCTATCCCCTTGATCTGTGAGAAACCCCGGGCCACAAATATAGCCATTTATTTTTCCACACTCCCATCAGTAGCTTGCTTTACCTTGTAGATCCATCTCGATCCAACCACTAATTTGTCGACTAGTCTTGGGACTATCTCCCATGTAGTGTTCTTGACAATGGAGTCATACTCCTCCACCATTTCATCAACCCATGTTGGCTATTCCATTTCTTCCTGAAAGGAAGATGGTTCAATCACAATACATTTTCTCATAAGAGCTATGTATCCAGTAAATCAGTCAGGAGACTGTCTTTTTTTGCGCTGTGAAGTAGGGGCTCCTACATTCTGTGCAACATCAAGTCTCAGTCTATCAGCTTTTGTGGTGCACCTTTTGCCATTTTTGATGGATGGCACTACATAAGTGTTTTCCTCCACTACATGAATCTCCTCATGTGGCTGATCCACATCTTGAGACTCATCCTTGGGAGCCAACAGTTCCTCCTCTGCATGCAAGTCCAACTCTCTCTCAAGGGAAAACCACATGGCTTTCTCCCAATAAAATTTGATATCCCGTCGCACAACACTCATTCTACTATTTGTAAAATAGATATGATAATTATGGGGAGTTTCAATGTACCCCACAAAAATCCCAACCTCGATTGTTGGCTCCATCTTCTTCCTGGCGTCCTTGGTCACATGCACATAAATAGATGAGAAAAAATATTAAAGTGTGAAACATCAGGTTTATTACTAGTGAAAGCGTCTTCAGGCGTACTCATGCCAAGTACTCTATGAGGACAACGGTTTTGCACATGTACTGTTGTATTGCATGCTTCCACCCACAGATGCATTGGTAGGCCTTGATCATGCAACATCGCTAGTGCTCCACCCACAATAGTTTTTTTCTTCCTCTTCGCAACCCCATTCTACTATGGTTTATGAGGCGTTATGAGTTCTTTTCGAATTCCTTCTTTGTTGCAGAAGTTCGTGAATTAGTTAGAAATTTATTCTCCACCATTATCGCTCCTAAGAGCCTTCACTTGCTTCCCCAAATCTTTCTCCACCAGTGCCTTAAACTCACAAAAATTAGAGAATGTATGATATTTCTTCTTCATGAAGAAGATCCAACACTGTTATAGGTAAATTTGGGCATCATCCCCCATGGCCTGGTCAAACTGGATGTAATATCCCAAAATGGAATAATGCATTGATACATAAACAAAATATTTGAAACTGTAACAAGTATACATAAATGATTTAACAACAAAAAAATATATAGAATAGGTGAGCCCTTTTATTCATTGGAGATGGATTAAAATTACAACTGTGCTCAAGAATGATGCACTCAAGCCAAACAAGTGGCCTAGAATGACCTTGGAAACATACCAAAGAAGGCACTGCATCACTAGAGAGATGCTGGAAGCAATACTATGTTGTACCTTCAGCTGATGATGAGCTTACAACTGCTAGTTGAAAGAGAAATGTATATCTCTAGAGCTCAGGAGCTCTGATGATGCCAAGATTCAAGATCTGGGCACTATGATGGAAACCCAAGATAACCCAGAAAGAAAATTCCAGATCTATGAGATTGGAAATTCACCCTCCTAGGGTTTGATCCCTTGACTATTGGGTTAAGAAGATATGAAGCTAGATATGATCCAAATATGGCTGCAACATGTGATACAAACATATCTAAGCTTGAAGGGCTGATCCCTTCTCCTGATCTTCAAGCTAGAAGCTTGAGATCTTGCTTCTTCTTCCTCCTTCTCAAAATGCAGTAACTGAATATGTAGCTGCTGGAAAAAATGCATTATATAAGAGGGAGAGGCTCAAGCCTACTGATATATGCTACAAATAAGCTCCAGGCTGATGGAAATAATGATGGAAAGGTGAGGGAATGATCCCTCACAGGATTCCTAGTTGAAGTGCTAAGAACTTCCTTCCTCCTCTAGATCTACAATGATGGACTAAGCAATCCTTAATGGGAATGCTGCTGATAGGAGGTGAATAATGTTTGTCTTGATGCCAGATCTGAAATGAGGCTTCAAGAATGTTGATCTTGATGTACAAGGTGAAAGGAAAAATCCTTCACTAGTTCCTCAGCTGAAATACTGAAGACAACCTCCTCCTCTCAAACCCTTCTTCAAAAATGCGTAATTTTTAAACGTATGTGTTCTGCAGAGAGTAGGAATAATATGGAACTAATGCTTGATGATGAATAGTAGCTCAAAATACCTTCCCAGAGGCACCCGAAGTCCCCCGTGGGTAAAAGGTTGGGTTTCCCACTCGGGAACACCCTGTGCTAAACACTGCAGACTTAGATAAACAACATAAGCGTGCATAGAAATGTCCTAAGATAGATCTATATCTAAAAAAATATAAGAAATGAATAATCCAGGACTGCCTTCTATTCTTCCTTAATCTTCCTTATATGCAAAGTGATCCTTCCCAAGCCCTGGCCCACCTCTAAACTGCGCTGTATATGTGGACATAAGTCTCCATGATTGACTGTGCCATCTCTCCATGTCCTCCATCATGTTTTCATTAAATGGTCACTCTCTCCATCATGTGTGCATTAATGCACCACTTCCTCCATCATCTCATTATGAATGCTCTATGATCTTACATTTGATTCCATCCATGATCTTAGCTGACTACTTCAACATCCATGATATTTCTCATAAATGAGACATGATCTCCACTCCTCTATCATTAATGAGCTTCTCCACTACTCCATTTGTAGATCTAGGTCTGATTAATCCACATTCACACCTCAAAAGTGGATCTTATTCATCTTTGAGGATTATGGGTCCCTCCACCCCTTTATTTACTTAATTAATTAAAACTATTAAGAACTCTAATATTCCAATAAACAGATGAAAATATTGGAATATTACAGTCCTCCCTACCAAAATGTTACTTGACCCCAAGCAACTGCAAAAGCAGATGCAAGAACCATATATCCCCCTCCAAATGGAATCCACATAAGGAAGGCCTCCCCATCTATTGCAATGTGTTATGCATGTTTGGTTCCAAATTTGTCTCCCTATAATGCATAGAATGACCTCCAAATACGTAGTTAGATGTCCCTCATGCTCAAAGAAGTACCAAGTGACAACCATATGCTGTCCTACATCATCATCAACACATGAGATACATAAAGATAGGTGGTTCCTTCCACCAAAGGAAAGCCCCAACTCACAAAGTATACCTCCATCCCATGCTACATGAAGAAAAAGGAGGCTCTTCATGCCTCCATCCTTAGCCCTGTTGGCCTTGTTGGATCCAAGCATCATTCCAACATTGTGCAAAAGAAGAAATAGAGATATATGGGTAGAAAAAAAGGTCAAACCATAATCTCCCAATAGTAGCCATCAGAGTAAGGCCTCTTGTTGCCATCCTCCATCTTCATTATGCAAGATGGTCAAGCCAAACTCTCCCAAAAGCAACCAAATCAACAGGATATCTTGCCGTGTCTTCACCTTCGCATGTACATCATGGAGTAAAAACATATTGATAGATATTTGGGATGTCAAATCAGCCCAATACAAACAAACCCCATCATTACACATCATGAAAGTACCATGCCAAGTTCTACACGATACAAAACACATATACATAGGAGATGACATGTGATGGACAAAGTCTCTCAGCAACAACCAAAGTAACCATGCCTTTTTCTTCTGCATTCTTTCAATGATGTGAAAGGCACGAATCAGAAAAATATGAACCATCGGGTGGTAACCAAACTCACCCAAGAGTAGCCAGCGTAGCCATGTCTCCTTCTTCATCACATGAGTGTTATTCAAGGCATGGGTCAAGGAAATATGAGCTTTTGGGTAGTAACCATACTCACCCAAGAGCAACCAGCATAGCCAAGCTTCTTTCTGGCCCATGTCATATATCTACAAGTGGTCATGCAACACCTTGCTTATCATCCTCTCCCACTCATCCCAATGTGGATGATGTGTGATGTTTGGCATAAACATGGAATCCTCCCATTGTAGAATACCATCCTCCTCAAACTGATGAAGAAATTTTCACTCCATGTTATGTTGAAGTACACCTCCAATGAGATCTCTCCATGAGATCTTCTTCTCATCAATGGCCCTCCAAAACCAATAAGGTTTTGGATATGCTACAGGTAGAAGTTTCTCTTTGAGCTGTGAGATGCTCATTGAGAAAGAGTCATATTGAAAGGGGAAAAGATCGCCCATCTCAAGATGTCTACCATCTATAATATTCTTCTCCATGGATCCATGAGCGAAGCTGCCATTGGATTTCTCCCATAAGGAATGAATCCTCTTATTCTCACTGCTGCTCATGGACAACGCTGCTAATATCCATGATGATGTATATGCTGTCTCAAAGCAAGGCACAATGCTAAACTCATAGCCAGCCATTATACATAGGATCATGCTCATCCCATATTCTGAAACTCTACATTTCAACTCAAAGGGTTGAATATAGCTCAAAAATTATGAACTAAGATGGTTTTACATCTCCTCCTTGATCAGATCAAGGGTCCTCTGTGCAGTGATATGTTATTTCTTCAAATAAGCATGTTTCTCTAACCCTTGGTTATGCTTTAGCCCTGATGGCATGTCCCCATAAGTTTCAATAAGAGGTATTGAAATAATATGAGATGGAAGTGAATGCAAACCTTGGATCAACTGACATTTAGAAACATCTTGCAAAGACATAAGAGTTTCCCCATCTAGTGCAATGGTCTCATCAACTGCTAGTAAGAGTGTTGGCTGCTCTCCTACAAGTGTACCAGTGTTGGAAAAATTCTTCTCTTCTTCATGTATCCCTTGAATCATGCATGGGACTCTATATTTCAAGAGTCTAAGACTACCTTGCAAAGATACAAGTGTCTTTCCCCCTGATGTGAGTACTTCTGCCGCTGGTGGTGAATGTAGAGACTCTTTGTGGGATTTCTCTTATTTTCTCCTACAAAATTCATTCCTTAACCTTCAGATGAAATATGAATATTTACACACCTTTGCATGCTCCATGTTGTTGGGTATGTGTTATATTATTTCCACGACTAAGCATGCGTGGGGGGGTAAGAGGCGATAACCCCCATCAGGATGACGACGCCACAGCGCATGGTTCCTTAATTTTATTTGGTGATCTAGATCCCATGGTTTTGTGCATGGTTTTGCACATGGTTTTGGGGTTCGATGGTTTTCGGCCCCTGGTATTTTTGTAGATCCGGTCAAAGGGAACTACGGTTATGTTCTAATCCAGGGTTAATGGATTGGGGTTTATGTATGCTTCGGCATGTATATATATGTGTTGTAACACTAAAAGGAATATAATGAAAAATCAAGCTGGTCGTCCCGATTTGGGATCCAGGGGAAAAATCTTTGTGTTTATCTGTTTTATGTTTTATGCTCTTGCTATTGTTTATTTTCTGTTATAAGATTCGTGTGTAGATAATTTCTGTTCAGGGTTAAAACCTACATTTGGTATCAGAGCTGTTTCGGCTTCAAGGGGACGCCTTTGCTACTGAGGGTTTTTTGTTCGGGCCTGTGGTAGACCCTGTTCAGTGGGAGATCTGCGGGATCGATTCTTGAGGTGAAAGAAGATGGCGAGCAGTGGGAAGATAGAGATCGAGAAATTTAATGGTCAGAGTTTTGAGTTGTGGAAGCTCAAGATGGAGGATCTGCTGGTGGATAAAGATCAGTGGATCGCGATAGATCCAGGTACTAAACCAATGGCAATGTCAGATGAAGACTGGAAGAAACTGGATCGGAAGGCTAAGAGCACAATACGGTTGTGTGTCTCAGATTCAGTATTGTTGAATGTATCTGGGGAAGCTACGGCGAAGAATTTGTGGGAAAAACTTGGGACTTTGTATCAATCTAAGTCTCTGGTGAATAAGTTGTTCCTGCGGAAAAAGCTGTATAACCTGAGGATGAAGGATGGAGACTCGGTGACAGAGCATCTGAACGCCTTCAATACTGTGGTAAGTCAGCTGTCGTCTGTTGATATTAAAATCTCAGATGAAGATAAGTGCATCGGTTTGTTGTGCTCTCTACCAGACTCGTGGGACAGTCTGGTTATTGCAATAGGTAGCAATACAACTACCTTGAATTTTGATGACATTGTCTCAGCCTTGCTGTCGGAGGAAATGAGACGGAGAAATATGGAGGGTCGGAATGGAGATGCCTTATCTGTACGAGGAAGGTCCCAGAACAGAAACAAGAATAAGGTTTCGAGTGGGAGATCTAAATCTAGAGGGAGATCTAAATCTCCTGGAAAGTTTGTAAAGGTGTGCTGGAAATGCGGAAAGGAAGGGCACTACAAAAAGGAATGCGGATCTAAAGCTCCTGAGAAAGGAAAGGGATCTGATGAAGGTCCTTCTGCAGAGGCAAAAACCACCTCGGATGAAGGTGGGGATGTGTATTTGGCTTCTTCTTCAGATACACATGTAGATCATGAGTCATGGTTGATTGACTCAGGTGCATCCTTTCACTTCACTCCCCATAGGGAGTGGTTTTGCGAGTATGAGAAATATGATGGTGGTGATGTATTCCTAGGGGATGATAGGAAGGCCAGAATCATCGGATGTGGAAAAGTCAAGCTGAAGCTGCAAGGTGGAAGAATTAGAACACTTCCTAGTGTTCTGCATATTCCTGCATTGGCCAGAAATCTGATTTCTGTAAGCAAGATGGATGATGCAGGTGTAAAAACAGTGTTCGAGAAAGATGCCTGCAAGATGGTTCGGGGAGCACTGGTACTAATGCGGGGAGTACGGACTGGAACTCTGTACAAGATACAAGGTAGCACTATTATCGATGGGTGTAACAGTTCTATGGTTCCTGAAAATGGAGCAGAAAGCCTAGCTGTCTCTGGAGAAAAGACCATGCTATGGCATCAAAGGCTTGGACATATTGGAGAGAAGGGCCTTCGGATACTGCATAGAGATGGTATGGTAGAAGGTATGTCTAATTTTTCTCTAGATTTCGATTTCTGTGAACATTGTGTATATGGGAAGCAGAATCGGGTGAGTTTTCCTTCTGGTGCTAAGAGGGGAAACAAGATATTAGAACTTGTGCACAGTGATGTGTTTGGGCCTGTGTCAGTTCCATCACTGGGAAAGTCTGTGTACTATGTTTCATTCATAGATGACTTCTCAAGGAATACATGGATATATTTCTTGAGGAAGAAATCTGAAGTCTTTGACAAATTTAAAAAATTTAAGGCTCTGGTGGAAAACCAGACAGAGAAGAAGATAAAGGCGTTGAGGACAGATAATGGTGGGGAGTTCTGCAAGAAGGAATTTGAAGAGTTCTGTAAGAAGTGTGGTATAGCACGGCAGAAGACTACTCCATACACACCTCGGCAAAATGGAGTTGCAGAAAGAATGAAAAGAACACTGATGGAAAAGGCAAGAAGCATGCTCAGTGGTACCGGGTTAGGACAAGAATTCTGGGCAGAGGCAGTGGAGACTGCATGTTACTTAGTTAACAAATCACCTTCATCAACGTTGGAGGATAAGACTCCACATGAGGTATGGACTGGTAAGAAACCCTCTCTTTCACATCTAAGGGTATTTGGATGTGATGCATATGTACATGTTCCAAAAGAGAAAAGGACCAAGTTGGATAATAAATCTGAAAGGTGCATCTTTATTGGGTATAAGGATGGTTTAAAGGGTTACAAGCTTTGGAACCCAGAAACAAGGAAGGTTGTGTACAGCCGAGATGTGGTGTTTATAGAAGTGAAAGATGTTGTTAAACATGAAGTCCTATCAAAGGAACTTGAAAAGATAGAGTTTGAGCTAAAGGAGGATGAATCAGACTCTACAACAGAAGAAGACTCAGAAGATGAAGAGCCACAAACTCCAGCTTTGAGAAGATCAGTTCGGGAAAGAAGGCAACCAGAAAGGTATAGTCCATCTACTTTCTATTCAGGTTTTGCCTTAACTATAACTGATGATGAACCCAGAACTGTCAGGGAGGCAGTAGATTCAGAGGATGGAAAACTCTGGAAGGAGGCCATGGTTGATGAAATAGCATCCTTGCACAAAAACGATGCATGGGATCTGGTGGAGTTGCCGGCTGGAAGGAAGCCCATTGGGAGAAAATGGGTGTTTAAGAAGAAGATGAATGTAGAAGGCAAAGTGGAGAAATACAAAGCTCGGTTGGTAGCGAAAGGTTATTCCCAGGTGCCGGGAATTGATTTTGGTGATATTTTTTCTCCTGTTGCCAAAGTCACTTCTATTAGATTACTTTTATCTGTTGCTGCTGCATTTTATTTTGAGATAGAACAGATGGATGTGAAGACAACATTTCTTCACGGGGATCTAGAAGAGGAGATCTACATGAAGCAACCTGAAGGCTTTATGGTGAAAGGTAAGAAAGAACTAGTATGCAGGTTGAAGAAGTCTCTGTATGGGTTAAAACAGTCACCAAGGATGTGGTATCAGAAATTTGATACCTATATACGGGGACTTGGCTTCACCAGAAGCAAGGAGGATCACCGTGTTTATTTTAAATTAATTGGTGACTGTGTTATTTATTTGGTCTTGTATGTGGATGATATGTTGTTGATTGGAAATGACAAAGAAATTATCGAAGATTTGAAGACCCAACTGTTCTCCAAATTCGACATGAAGGATCTTGGTGCTGCAAACTATATTTTGGGCATGGAAATTAAGAGAGATTGGGCAAAGAGGAAGCTCTGGTTAAACCAGAGGAAGTATGTCGAGACTATATTGCAGAGGTTCAATATGCAGGATAGTAAGCCGGTGAAGGTTCCTATTCCTGTAGGTGTAAAGTTGTCTGCTGAACAGTGTCCCAAGACACAAGAAGAAGAGGAGTATATGTCCCGTGTTCCATATGCAAGTGCAGTGGGTAGCCTGATGTATGCAATGGTCTGTACTAGACCAGACATTGCACATGCAGTGGGAGTATTGAGCAGGTTTATGTCAAACTCGGGGAAGGAGCATTGGACAACAGTGAAGCGAGTTTTCAGATATTTACGTGGCACTAGTGATTATGGCTTGTGCTACCAGGGAAGACCAGGATTGGAAAGAATGTTGGATATTCGTGGTTTTGTTGATGCAGACTGGGCTGGAGATCTGGACCAAAGAAGATCTACAAATGGGTATGTGTTTAGCCTATTTGGAGGTGCAGTCAGTTGGATGAGTAAAAGACAGTCTGTAGTGGCTCTTTCAACTACAGAGGCAGAATACATAGCAGCCACTCATGCAAGCAAGGAAGCAGTTTGGTTGCAGAGATTGTGTTCAAGTATGGGGTTGGTAAAGCAAGCTATAAGGATAGACTGTGATAGCCAAAGTACAATTTTCTTGGCTAAGAACCCTGCTTATCATTCAAAGACAAAGCACATTGATGTTCAATATCACTTTGTTAGAGATATGGTTGAGGCTAAAAGGGTGTTGTTGGTAAAGGTGGACACTTTGAAGAATGTTGCAGATGCATTGACAAAGTCTGTGAGCACTCAGAAGTTCTCTTGGTGTAGAGAAACAATGGGTGTTGAAGAATTGAGCCAATGACTAAGCCCTCCTGTGGCCCCCCGTGGAAAGAAAACAACAAGTGGGAGAATGTTGGGTATGTGTTATATTCTTTCCACGACTAAGCACGCGCGGGGGGGCGATAGCCCCCCCTGTTGGGGTCCGGGGTAGCGCCCCGGCGAAAATTTTGGTTCCTTAATTTCCGCTGGGTAGTCTGCGTCCATGGTTTTGTGCATGGTTTTGCACATGGTTTTGGGGTTCGATGGTTTTCGGCCCCTGGTATTTTTGTAGATCCGGTCAAGGGAACTACGGTTATGTTCTAATCCAGGGTTAATGGATTGGGGTTTATGTATGCTCCGGCATGTATATATATGTGTTGTAACACTAAAAGGAATATAATGAAAAATCAAGCTGGTCGTCCCGATTTGGGATCCAGGGGAAAAATCTCTATGTTTATCTGTTTTATGTTTTATGCTCTTGCTATTGTTTATTTTCTGTTATAAGATTCGTGTGTAGATAATTTCTGTTCAGGGTTAAAACCTACACATGTGACCAAACTACCATTCATTTGCTTCACCTTGAAGATGAAGTGTTGCAATATGAGAAACCTCTTTTTCAGCTACATGGTGTAGCCAGAAGAATGAATCTAACTCCTTCCTCCAAGCCTTTATAGTGCTTTAGGAAGATCCATCAAATATAGGAAAATAAAACCTATCGTTCCTCTTTCTCGTATTGCTGTTATAGGATATTATTTCTTCTTTGAGATTGAAAAACTGCTGGAGAGTTAGATTCTCCTTGAATGATCTAGAATGTGCTTTGTACTCTTCAAGATATAGGTTGAGAGTCTCATGAGTCTCAAGCTTTGAATTTCTTCTATCTCCATACCATTCACTTTCCTCTTCAAAGAAAGTGGGCGTAGTAGGAATTTGAGGAGCTATATTTTTCTTCGGTCTTCTTTGCTGATGATAAGAAGTACTAGGACCTTCTTCATTCTGAAACCTTCATGAGGTTTCTTTTTGCCTTTCTTTCTTCATCTCATTGATCTCCTTGGAGAGATCCTTCATAGTTCTAAAGAAATATGTAGCAAAACTTAATCCCTCCATATTTATAGATCTCTATTATCTGATTTTCATATGTTGTCAAGAATTTCCACAAGCTGAGCCAAAGATCATGCTCTCATACAACTATAATATCCCAAAATGGAATAATGCATTGATACATAAATACAATATTTGAAAATGCAACAAGTATACATAAATGATTAAAAAATAGAAATATACAGAATAGGTGAGCCATTTTATTCATTTGAGATGGATTAAAATTACAACAGTGCTCAATAATGATGCACTCAAGCCAAACAAGTCTCCTAGAATGACCCTGGAAACATGCCAAAGTAGGAACTGCATAACTGGAGAGCTGCTGGAAGAAATAATGCGCTGTCCCTTTAGCCGATTATGATATTACAGCTACTGACTGAAAGGGAAATGAAAATATATGGAGCTCAGGAGCTCTGATGATTCCAAGATTCAAGATCTGGGCACTATGATGGAAACCCAAGATAACCCAGAAAGGAAATTCTAGATCTATGAGATTGTAAATTCACCCTCCTAGGGTTTGATCCCTTGAATACTGGGTTATGAAGATCTGAAGCTAGATATGATCCAAAGATGGCTGCAATATGTGATACAAAAAAATCTAATCTTGAAGGGCTGAAGTGCTAGAAACTTCCTTCCTCCTCTAGATTTGCAATGATGGACTGTGAAATCCTTGATGGGAATGTTGCTGATAGGAGGTGAATAATGTTTGGCCTGATGCTAGATCTGAAATGAGGCTCCGAGAATGATTATCTTGAAGTACAAGGTGACAGGAAAAATCCTTCTTCAGTTCCTCAGCTGAAACACTAAAGACAACCCCCTCCTCTCAAAACCTTCTTCAATAATGCACAATTTCTAAATTTATGTGTTTTAAAGAGAGTAGGAATAATATGGCACCAATTCCCGATGATGAATAGCAACTCATAATACCTTCCCAAAGTAGGCACTCGAATTCCCCAGTCGGTAAGGGTGGGATTCCTGCTTGGGAACACCTTATGCTTAAAAACACTGCGGACTTAGCTAAAAAAATAAGCATGCATAGAAATGTCCTAAGACAGATCTAGATCTAAACAGATCAAAGAAATGAATAATCCAAGACTACCTTCATTTCTGTCTTCATATTCCTTATATGCAAAGTGAGCCTTCCCAAGCCCTGACCCACCTCTAAGCTGCGTTGAACATGTGGACATAAGTCTCCATGATTGACTGCATTGTATCTCCATGTCCTCCATCATGTTTGCATTAAATGGCCACTCTCTCGATCATTTGTGCATTAATGCACCACTTCCTCCATCATCTCATCATGAATGCTCTATGATCTTACATTTGATTCCCTCCATGATCTTAGTTGACTGCTTCAACCTCCATGATCTTTCTCATAAATGAGACATGATCTCCACTCCTTTATCATTAATGAGTTGCTCCACTACTCCATTATGTAGATCTAGGTCTAATTAATCCACATTCACACCTCAAAAGTGGATCTTATTCATCATTGAGGATTATGGGTCCCTCCACCCTTTTATTTACTTAATTAATTAAAATTATTAAGAAATCTAATATTCCAATAAACAGATGAAAATTTTGGAATATTACACTAGACATCATCCCCGGGACCAATGAAATAGGGTCTATCATCCCCTTACATTTCAGTTGCTATATGCCCTAAGAGAAGAACAATTCATTCAAGGCTTCTATTGTGAGATTTCCAAGGTTTGAAGTATATGTTATATCACTTATGAACTCACCAACGCTTCCTCTAAAGGGACTAACTACATTTCATATGCAGCATCATCCATTCAAGGGTGAACTGCAATGCACTTCCCGACATTCAAGAGTGCGTTGGTCACCTGGGAGCTGAATTATCATTGTTCCCGGAATCTCCACATGGCCAGTACCTTCTAGAAGAGTCCATCTGTGTCAAAATTTGAATCCAAGTGTCTATATAACACCTATGAACTTAGAAACGTGTCTTGCCTATTATTAAAAAGTAATTCATTGAGAAACTACCATCAATTTCCCTATAAATTGAGCACAAATCTTAGTTCTAGGGAAGAATTCTGGTAAAGAAATGATGTTGGATTCTCATTTGAGAGAGTGAAAGTACTGATATGCTGCTGGTGTGATGTTGGATGTGATGAGGCTGGGATGAAGCTGGAGCTAGTGGCATTAAATCAATCATTGGTTGTAACCTCCCCCTTCTACTCTTTAATAAATATTGTTGTTCATTTTCCAATATATGTATCTATTTATGTTTATATTTCTCATGTAATGGATTCTTGAATGATATATATGTTTCACATCTAATCTATTTGAGTGATTAATACAGGTGCATATGTATATTGCAATCTATTTTTTTTCCTCTGTTTATGCTTGCAGGAATCAATCTGGTGATCTGAGTTGGATTGAAGGTGAAAAAAAAAGTTACAGAAGGAGAAGGAGAAGCACTTGGATTACAAGTAGGTTCTTCTATCTTTCTGTGTGTCTGATTATGCTAGAGAAAGTGTTAGCAAAGCCTTTCATTTGTTGTTCTAAGTACCTAGCACCACACTTAGGGAATTTTATTTATCCGTAGATCACAATTCTGCATAAAAAATTGGCGACCCCACTAGGGAAGTTTCATATCATTCTTGGTGTTTTTGCCTTTGTTAATCCTTGTCAGTAGCATCTAATTTCAGTTATTAGACTTTTTAATGAAAGAGTTTCATTATAAGTGTGTTATGTAGCTTGAATTTTCAATCACTGTTGCGCCCAATGCACTGTTGGTCAAGACACAGTGCACTGTCTCCCACTCAGGGGTGCACTGCAATGCACTGTCTCCCCTTAGAGACTGTATTTCCCCCTTAGCCAACCAAATTCCATTCAAATTTTTCATTGCTATGATTCTCAGCCATTTGTTTGCTATATTCTCAATTTTCTGATACCTCTTACAGACCAGTAAACTTTCCAGATTCTTCCTCCTTTGAAAAGTAAATTTGTTCAATGTCTCTTTAATGTTTTTCTTTATCATTGGAAAATAAAATTCAAAGTGTTTTATTTCTGCTTAGATCCATCTGTTTTTGTAAAGGAAATTTTCATTTCATTCTTCGTTTCCTGTAGGAAAATTGTAGTTCCATTCTTCATTTTTCCTAAAAGAGAAATTGTTGTTAAATTCCTCGTTTCTCAAAGAAGAAAACACTTGTTTTTATTGATTTGATGCATATAGTTTCCTTTCTTGCATTCACATTAAGGGAGTTGAACATAAAAAAATGCATGTGCATATAGTGAATTGTGTTTTTTGCATAGGAACAAGTTAGGAAAGCTGCATTTTTGTTTGTGCTCTTTGTTGTTTGCTCTCAAAACTAATTGTTCTTTCCCTTAATGGCTAGGATTTTCATTGAAAAAGCTAAAATTGAAAAGTTTTCTTATCATTTTAGCTTGCATTTTTAGGAATTTCCATCACATCACGCGGTGAACCTCAGAGACAAACTTTCTAAACAATATCAAATTAAAATTTACATCAATTTACCTGAGAAAGAATTAGAAACATAAAGATAACATTTATAAGGTCTAGGCTAGAGACGTGTTCTGGCGTCATTAAACGTAGTAGTTGTCGTTAACTTGTCTGCGATACATTCCGAGTGTGATACCTCATTCCACGTACGTAAGTATATCAGAGCTCATCCACATACCTTTGAGTATATAGGGCAGTGTTCTAGTACGAAAAGTATAAGGGGGTGCTCTCACTGTGCGGTTTCACATTAGACATCGCTAATACAGACTTGGGCCTCCACATACCTTTGGGTATATTTGGGCGAACAAATTTAGGTTTCTATCCTTCCATAGTGAACTGAGTCGGTCACCTTATAACTTGTGATACACCGAACACAACATTCGGGGAGATTGCCTACCCGTACTTATTGGTTCACCAGGAGGTATTATGCAGTTCACAATTACTTGGTTAACCTTTTTCCTAGAATTACTCTTTTATTTTTGTTTATTTGTTTTTTATTATAAAATAAATTAATCTTTGTAGAATAAGAACATTCCTTTCACCTTCGTTCGCATAGAATAGCACTGAAACCACCTTTAGCATCAGAAGCCATTTCTGTTTGGTGAAGGCGACATCGCTCTACTGAACTAGTACTATCAGTACCTCTGGTGCGACATCATCCTCACATATACCAAAGTCAGCTCAAGTTGTTTCTACAAATCCTAGTTCATATACTGTTGTTGAGAGAGAGTCCTTACAGCTACCTATGGTCACGATCCATCAAATCAGTGAGACAATACCTCCTGAACCCGACATTGTTCAACTGGAAGTTAATCCAGATCCTGTCACTTTTCTGCCAGAACATCTGAATCCCGAATTCGAATGACCAAAAGTTGTTCCTATATCATTATCCCTACAATCTATTGTAGCTATTGTGTCTCCCATATCACACATTCAACCTCTTGAAATATACTTTGGGCCTGATGGCGAAATCCTTCCACTTGGTTTAATTTTGATTGAATAAATACCACAAGACGAAACACATTTAACTCAAACTTGTTTTGGGGCGGAGCTTTACCTGTATGAGTCTTTTCCTCAATCACCCTCCTCTAATTTTGTTGATCCCATGTCTATTAGAGTTCCCGTAGTTCCAATAGGGTATACATTTGGTCAAATAACCATGCTTGAGCCAACATCTTCGGCTGGACCATCTATTCCAGTTGCAACAACACTTGCTCTTGCTACCCTGTCGATGTTCACAACATCACCAGAGTCACATATATATGTTGGCCCTTCCATCCCACCTGGTTACCAATATTTATCTAGAAAATTCTCTGGTGCATCCTCAAACCCATGGAATTCACCAATGTCATCGTTTGGTATTCTAACTAGTAAAACTATAGTGAGTACTAAATGACTTGATCATTTATACACATCATCGGGGCAATATCAAGCTGGTCCATCTCGGTACATTCCATCCAGTACAATTTCAACTGGAATCCCAGCATTTGGAGAACAATATTTTCCATCTTATTATACTCCTCGTGCTGGGGGGAACCTATGGTCACCCATTTTTATAGTACTCCTTCGTTATTTGGTCATCCTAATGTTGGAATGAATGCTTTTTAGTGGCAGCCCACTCTACCCATCCAGCCACAAACGGTTGTACACTCATGTCAACCTGTTCAACCTATTGCACCCACATCCACTCCACTTGTTAATACATCCTTACCCCTGTTACAAGATCAAACTGTTGTACCTCAACCATCTCAGGTGGATCCTTCAACCCAAAACCCTCAGGTGTTGGGCCCTCAACACCAACTCCTTCGGCTAGTTTACAACAACCACGTGTATCCAGAATTATTTATTCACAAGGTGGATTACCATATTATGAGATGTCCTAGCCGCAACCATGTCATAAAAATCTGTAATCGAATCCAAGCTATCCTATTTTTGGTTATAATATTGGTGTACATACCCCTTGGCAGCCATAAGCACAAATTTCACAACCTTCATTTCAACAAGTAACTTACCCAGGTTTTGGTAAACAGAATCCTCAAGCGTTTTCTTATAAAAAAAAAACCCTATCTGGGTTACCAACAATAAATTCCTTATGCTGGTGCTCAAAGGCCTGTTGGTCAAGCAATTCCATCATAACCTGGCTATGCTCAACCCGACTTAAATCGACAGTTTCCCTTTGTTGCAAATTTAGAGTTACCAGATTTAAACCAGCTCACCAATGATCCAATCAACTATACTCCTTGGTGGCCGGTGATACCTCATAAATTACCCTCAGATATTCCTAATTTCAATGGAAACCGTGGAGAAGACCCGTCGAATCATGTTATGACTTATCATTTATGGTTTTCATCTAACTCCCTAAATGATGAATCTGTTTGAATACCTCTTTTCCAGCATACACTCACTAGTCCGATCGCAAAATGGTACATTGAGTTATCGAGAGCTTCATTTTAAAATTTCACTGCCCTAGATACTGTCTTTTTGACCCAATTCTAGTTACCCATATGATATGAAACTGGAACGGAACTCTTGACTAATTTTAAACAGATTAATGCTACTCACATTTCTGATCATATTCATGAGTGGCATCATCGTCGTAGAATGGTTAAGACATTTGTTGCTGATCAACTTCTTGCTAAGTGGTTCATTAAGTCCCTGTTACCATCTATAATTAAGGATATGGCTAAGGGTGACGTCGTCATTGAAGAGCAGGTCATTGCTCATGCCCTGTACTTAGACTTGATTTATACTCAATCTGGCATGCTTTACGAGAAAATTCCCAGCGTGTCGCGATATAATTTTATTGTTCCTCCTCCATCTAAGGACTCTCATGTTAGAGACGGTATGATCGATACTGCAAGAACGCATCACTCTACTGCATCTGATCCTGTGCCTTCTTCTAAAATTCATGTCATGTCATCTGACAAGGGAAAAAGTGACAAGCAACCCGGAACTAAGAAAAAGGAGAAATCAAAGAAAAATAAAAATCTACCTCGTAGGAAAGATCATTTGATCAATCGTCTGGAAATCGGAAACCTCATTACCCTTGCATAATCTTTAATGAGGAACACTTTTTTCAAGACTGTCCTCACCGCGCCAAAGTTTCAAAATTGGTTAAGACCTCGCATGCATTCGCACTGTGGACAGATCCATTTCTAAATCTGGACACAAATTTTGTTGTTAAGGATCCAACTTGTGGTTCCCAAGTGCTTATGTCGTCTCTCACAAAGCAGGGAAAATTTTAAGGATGGAAGCTTATATTAAATTTTAGCAACCTTGGCGAATATTGTTAGTCCATAATATCCAAATTTTAAAATATTTGATGATAATTTTGTAAAAATGTTTACATTTATAATTATTTTATATTAGATAGTATATAATATTGGAAATTTTTAAGGTAAAATAATTTTATACTATAAAATTTGGGTGAATTTATTTTTATAAAAATTGAAATTGACGAATCTTTTCTTTGGAAAAAACATGGAATATTAGCCCACCTGCGAATATTAGCCCCTAAAATTTTCCCCGTCACAAAGCCATTGACTGATGTTTTGGTGTCAACGTGTAATAAATATTACGGTAGTTAGGCTACTGATCAACCTACTACCTCAACCACGAATCCGTCTATGGAATCGATACCGCCAACTGCTATTCCTGAATTGACAATCAAGCCACCAAGGGGATTCGTTCATAAATTGAAATTTAATCCTCGAGCCTGAGATACTCAAAATTATAATATAGTTGAAGATTTGGCTCAATCCTCTTCAGCTATGTCAGCGCTTTAGGTGCTTCAAAATTTTCCCTCCTAGAAGTAGGCTTTGTTTTTGGCAATTGGTGGAATTGATCCAACAGATTCCAATCTCGTAGTCTTTAATCATACGGGCTATGTGCCGCAATTACCGGCAGAATTGGCATTCTCCATTTAATTAAATGTTTTCAATCACCTTGTTCATCGTACTATTATTTATGAGGGATCATCTACATGTATTATGTCTCTAAACTTCTGGAAATCACTTGGCTCGCCACACCTATCTCAATTGCCTATGACATTGAAAGCTTTCGACGGACGTACATATAAGTCTTGAGGTATTATCAATAACCTTCATGTTGAACTAGGGGGGGAAATAGTAAATGTTGAAGTTGAGGTTGTTGATGGACCCCTTTACTACAAAATTTTACTCGGAAGGTCATGGGTATATGCTATGAATGCAATTGTCTCTACATATTTTAGAATGATGGCCTTTCCACATAAAGGTGTCATCACAATCATAAATCAACTATCCTTCTTTGCCTCCAGTTCCCAGGTAACTGGAAGCGTTCCGTTAGTTCACGCACCCCAACTCACACTTCAAAACATTAGTGTAGGAGTCTTAAAGGATTCCACCCTGATGGGAACCTTTGCATTACCGCTGCCTACGACGTCGGAAAAAATTGCAAACATAGAGTCCTGCAACATGATATCTTCCACTCCATCTGGCATAAGGAAGATTACGGGTGATTCTAAATTTTTCACATTGGATGAATTTCTGCCACCCAGCCCAACTGAGTTGGCATAGCAATCAATCTATATGGCTTGGGCGGTGAATCCAAAATCATCATCACCAGTCATTTGGGTTGATCATTCATTATATTTTGGTACTCCATCTAATCCTTTTTCATCCACATTCTTTACAGATGAGAATATTCTGGAATCCATGATGCCAGAAGGAGAACCATGGGAAGATCATCATCATCAATCCCATCTTCAGGATTAGGAAGAAGATAATCTTAGTGAAATATATCACCCATCAATCAAAACATTATTTTTGAATTATTTTCCTATTAATGCAATTGAATCTGAGAAAAAATTATCAAATATTGAAGAAACCATTTCTATCGATATTTTGACCAAACCCGATGTTGTAGAAAACATTCATGTCAGCCTGTCTTGTTCTCCATCGGAACTCGAAACATATCGCTCTCTCTTTCGTGAATTTCATGATGTATTTTCTTGGTCTTACGAGGAAATTCTAGCCATAGACACTAGTATCATTGAACACACCATTAATATGTACCCTGATGTCAAATCGGTACGTCAACACCTTCATCCTGTTCATCCGAAGAAGGCCGTTTCCATTAAAGCAGAAGTTGAAATTTTTTTGCATGTTTATTTGATTTACCCTGTTCCGCTAATTGAGCTGGTTTCCAACATAGTTCCTGTTATGAAGAAACAAGGAACCATTATAGTGTGCGTCAATTATTGAGATTTCAATCTTGCTTGTCCAAAAGACAACTATCCTACGCCATTTATCGACCAGATTATTAACGATTGTGCTAGATGCGAAATCTTTTTGTTCATGGATGGATTTTATGGCTACAATAAAATAAATATCTTCCCAAAGGACCAATATAAGACATCATTTATCTATTCCTAAACCACATTCGATTATCAGAAAATCCCATTTGGTTTAAAGAACGCTGGGGCAACTTTTCAAAGAGAAATGGATCATGCTTTCCATGACATCAAGCATATCGTTCAACCATATCTAGAGTATTTACCCGTGCATTTAGGAAACCATACTGATCACCCGATGCATTTGAGAGATATATTTCTACGTTGCTGACACTAAAAAATATGCCTCAATCCACATAAATGTGTGTTTTGTGTTGGTTCTGGTTGTTTTCTAGGATTCATCGTCTCAAAAGAAGGAATTCGAATCAACCCACTGAAGGTGCAAGCCATTCTTGATTTGCCTACACCATCAAATTTTCTTTAGTTATAGAAACTTCAAGTAAAGGCTAAATTCCTAAGGAGGTTCATACCCAACTATGTCAAAATGGCTAAAATATTTACTCAACTCTTGAAAAAGGGGATTCCCTTCCATTGGGATAAGGTTGCACAAGCTTCTTTTGATGTTGTCCAGGATATACTTGTTCGTGCATCATTAATGTATCCCCCCAGTTATCAGAGTGATTATATCTTATATATCTCCGTGACTGATGCAACCATGGCTGTGGTATTGGTCCAAGTATAAAATGGGATAAAACATTTGATCTATTATTTGAGTCGTAATCTCAATGATATGGAAGTGAAGTATTCATACGTAGAAAAGCTTGTGTTGGCGGCTATTCAAGTTGTCCAAATATTTCACCACTATATCCTGTTTCGAAAGACCATTTTAATTTCATATTGCAATCCCATGACTTACATATTATCATGTCAATTTCTGGGGGGAAAGTATTCAAAATGGATTGTCATTTTGTAGGAGTTTGATTTGGAATTCATCAAATCGAAGTCAAAGAAATATTTAGTTTTGGCTGAGCTTCTGTGTGACCTTCTCTCTGATAGTACTGCTACTATATCAGAACCATCTATTCCTGATGAGTCTCTGCTTCTGATTGGATCAACTCATCCTTGGTATGGGAGTTGTATCATTTATCTCCAAACCCATAATTTTTAGCCTGATACCTCTCGCTCTGACCAACAACTCACTCTGACCAACGACGTATACGATACAAATCCAAAGATTATATGATCGTCGGAGATACACTTTATCGTCGACACAAATATTATCTGATCGTCGGTGATACACTTTATCGTCGTGGTGTCGATACGATTTTAAGGAGGTGGCTCACTCATAAGGAGGCCAAAAAGGTTTTAAATGATTGTCATGTTGGGGCTTATGGTGGACACTTGTCTAGATACGCCATTGCGCAGAAGATACTTCGTGTAGGTTACTTTTGGCCTACCATATTTCACGACTGCATCCTCATGGTCAGAAGTTGTCATGCATGCCAGATATTTGATCTTAAAATCCACAAACTTCTAGTGCCAATGCATCCCCTTGTCTCTATGGGACCATTTGTAAAATGGGCATTGAATTCATGACCTGTAACCCTCATTCATCCGGGGGACATGGTTATATTATTGTCGCAGTAGACTACTTTACCAAGTGGTCTAAAGCGATGCCTACATTTAATAACATAGGAGAAACAACTGCATTGTTTTTCTTTAATCATGTCATTTCACGGTTTGGGGTTCCACAAGCTATAGTTACAGATCATGGTTCATATTTTCGCAATCATATGATGAATGATTTGACTGCCAAATTGGGGCTGTCCCATGATAGTTATACTCCTTATTATCCACAATCAAATGGACAAGTTGAGGCTATTAACACTATTCTTAAATGGATGCTTCAAAGAATGATAGGAGTTCATAAACGAATGCTTCAATAAATGATAGGAGTTCATAAAATAAATTGGAATTTAATCTTGTACTCATCTTTGTGGGCGTACCGAACCTCGGTGAGAAACAAAACCGGATTTACCCCCTCTCAATTGGTGTATGGTCTAGAAACTATCTTGCCAATCCAATGTAAAATACTGTCATTAAAACTCACAATCGACCTGTTACCTGACACCTTTGCTGAAGAAGCACATATTTTTAACCTCAGCCATCTTGATGAAATGCGTCGTGAATCCAAATCAGCCAACGAATAGCATAAGATACGTATAAAGGCGCAATACGACAAGCATGTCTAGCCTCACATCTTCTAAGAGGGTGACCTGGTCCTTATTTATGATTAGGAAGCTGATGTAATAGGTACAAGGAAATTTGAGCCGCTATGGCATGGCCACTATATTGTCAAAAGAGTTCTTTAAAAGGGTTCTTACGAGTTGGTAGATTACGATGGAATTCTGTTGGCGCAACCCTGAAATGGGTTGTATCTGAAATGTTACTATGCTTAAACATCAGCGTAGTAAATTGTTGTATTATCTTTTTATATATGTTGTTGATTTTCATTTACTGTCTTAGTTTGTTTTTCTAGAGTTTTCTTGAAGTTAGTAATTCGCTTTACATTTCATCGCAGATGTCTGAATCTTTGGAACCATTCGTTGGGTATGTTGATGGTGCTAGTCATAGTACGCATAATCTATCCTCTGCAGCGTGGGCGATTTTCACTCTGAATGACGAGTTAGTGAGTTTTCAAGGGATTTGTATTGATCTACAAAAAATATTGTTGAGTATAGCATGTTGATAGAACTTCTCTCTGATTCCATTTCATTTGGTATTAACCGCATCATCATTAGGTTAGACTCACAACTTGTGGTATTGCAACTTACTAGTGTTTATACTGTCAGAAACCCAACACTGCATCGTATGTTCCTAAGAGTTCGACTTTTGGAAAGACATTTTGATTTCATTCAATATTAACACATTTCCAAAAACTTGAACACATTAACTAATTCTTTAGCGAATTATGTTATAAACAGACATTTGCAACACATGTAAAGACACATTCACATAATTGAATAGGATTGCAAAATAAACATAGGAAAAAAATGAAAACAAATAGATAGATAGTTATATTTTTTTACAAAATTTGTTCCCAAGACAGATTGGTCATCTAACCTCAAAATAAATGCAACATGTCAAAAGTAAACTAGTGGTGCTCATGATAACATGCTACTAATCTAGCTATCCTACGCAATAACCACATCCAACAGTTAGGAATGCCAATAGTATGGTGATGCAGTCGCATGGGTAACACTTTGATCTAGCAATCTGGAATCCCGAAGGTCAACCCATGTATGTGTTGTTGTAGCTTAGCAAGAGTCTCAGCCATATCCAAATCTTGAATGACTACTCTCCTGACAACCTCTCTTTTGGCTCATCTGCTCCATGCTTTGGCTCTCCCACTGGTCGAACTCAGCCTACATTTGAATACGTCAAAACTTTAGTTTAGTCTTGGGAAAACATCAAAATAAAAAAACATGTATAAACCTTAGAAAAATAAAAAAACATGGTCAAAATATTCTTACCAATTTCACCCCATTGAGCGCCTTTTGGTAAAGCTAAATCTGGATCTCCTCGGAAGTCAACGCCTACATATGCATAATCATCAATGGCGACCATCTATCGCTGGAACCAGGTGAAGAATTCAGTCGAGAACACTCGATTGACCAACATGTCTAGCCATTAGTTCTACCCATGTTTGCATCCTTGGATCTCTAGTGTTAGATATACCCAGCACCACATGCTGAGGATGCATCAATGGAATCCGCTCTACGGCAAAAGAAAATAGGATCAAACCATAGTTGAAGTTTTTCTTCCTTCCTCCCTTTGCCTTGCTCAGTTGTTCTTTCATTTGATAAAGTACAACTTCAGCCCAGTTGAAAACTATTGTTTCCAAGCACTCTAGTGCATACTGTATGTAAGATCTATTTTCTATGTGTAGTGTAGTGGTACCAGGAAGCTTTGAAATCATGAATAAGATGGTTCTCAATGAAAAATAATGAACATCATGGATGTTTATTTTCCCATCCTTGCTAGGTTCTTCCCCTGGATTGAAATACTGCAATATATAATCTCTCATCGTCTCTCCTCCGAGAACAGACCCTGAAAGAGAAATGGGCAGGCCTCTCCTCGACAATCCTGTGAGAAAATAGATATCCTCCACTAAAATTGGGACCACTTTGTCCCCAATATGAAATGCCTCAATCACTGGATCCCATGAACGAAAAAGGAACTCTAATAGTTCCATCTGTTTCCTCATACCCAATAGTCTAAAGTAATTCAACAACCCACAGTCTCTGAGGGCTCTTACAATACCCGGATCATTTAGGGAAATCATGTTTTGTTCCTCATGTTCTCTTTCCCTCCATGTAATTTTTATTTTGGTCCGTTGAATCCCTGAAACACAACCATAAGACTTATAAGGACCCATTTCATGTAAAAAAACAGGTAAAATTTGGGCAAACTGCAAAGAATAAAAAATTGTAATGAAATGAAACAAAAAGACTATTGAAGGAAAGAGGAGGATTTTAGCTCCAACCTGGATCAAACAGTGAGGAAAAATGTCCACATAATCGATCGCAATCAACAACTAAAGTTAGGGGGAAAAAATAAGTTCAGAGCTCCAAAATCCAAATGGTAACTTTCAAATGGTAAAAAGGAATAGTAAAACTCTTTTAATTAGTCATTTGATTATTTGAAAATCATATTTATTACTATGACTATAGTTTTCATCCATTTTTTATCATGAAATAGGTATTTTTAATCCATTTTATGTTGCTGAACAAGTTTAGAGTTGACATAGCAGATTAGTCGTGCACAATTATTTCAAGAATGATTTGACCACAAAGCATACTTTTATCCTTATTTTTCAAGCTTTGATAAAAACAAAAAAGGACTTGAAGCGCACTTTTATCTCTTTTTCGAGCTTTTGTAATGGAAAAAAAGGAACCCCTGGAGTCTTATTTTAGCTCTTTTCAGACTCTGATAATATGAAAAGATTGCCGAGCACTTGTATTTTCAAGCTCGTAAAAGTAAATGAAATGAAATCTACTGAGTATAATTTTAACCCTTTTCCGGACTGAGATGGATTATTTACGCAAAAGGAAAACCTTGGTCGAACATGGCTATGAGGTTCTCTCATATATCATTTTACACTTTTTCGTATCCAAGCGAAAAATTTACGAAAAAGGACTCATGGAGTTTTATTTTTTCCTCTTTTTCAAACTCTCTAAATATGAAAAAGGATCAGGCTGTCACTATCGTTAGGCTCGTTAAAACATAAAATTGCGACAACCTTGTTGATCATGGAAAGAATCAAGTTTCATTTATCACTAGACTCGTTAAATTATTAAATAGCAATGCATATTTTCCCAAAGAGTTGAATTATAGATCACGCATATGTTATCCTCCTCAATATTTTTAAAAAATAAAGAGTTACTGGTCGACAAATGATTGGGGAAATTTGGGAAAGTGAACAGAAATTTTACGGTAGAAAGTTTCTCTTGAACATGACACTTCACTCCATCATCGTGACTATTTGGGTTGGGTAATGTTCTTGACGGTTGATTCATACCTATGGTTCATCATACCTTCACTTCGGTTTTGGGTCAATGTTTCCAACTCATCTCATTTTCGCCGATATGTTCAAGAGAAGTCATCCAGTGAATACTCATCCTTCTGCAATACTCATAAACCTTCATTTTCATGAAAGCCATCCCTGAACATTGCTATATCAAGTCACATTTTGTCTCTGAAATCAGTAACTCCCGTTTTGCGATAAATTGGCTTCCTGTCGACATCAAATCATCATCCAGGAAGTTTACTTAGAAACATCATCTTCCAGTACCATGAGGCTTGTTACAGCATCGACAAGATCCTCGCTTCTGGACCTTTGACCAAAAGATTTTGTTTGGCGTTCGACATAAAATCATCTATTCACGCCTTACAAGATGTATTGCAGTACCTTGAAAGCCATTAACATCAATGGTGGTTCTCTCACATTTGTTAACAGCTCACGTCATTGGCTGGTAATCAAACAATCTCTTACCATGTTCGACTACAAATCATATATTTGCATGGCTAGACTTGTACCCGAATGATTGAGTGAACGAGATAAGAAGACGCCAAATCTATTTTCATCCATCTGAGCTGCGATTTCAGGATTTTTGTACACATCATCTGTATGGTGACCTGACATACAGATCATCATCTAAACATGGGCCTATATCTGCAGGGATGTTTCTATTGGGAAACATTCCAATGTAGAAAAAATTCTGAACTATGTACATGTTATTAGATAGTTTATGTGCTGAGCATCGGAATGCCTCCCTCAGCAGTTCATGATCAAGATGAAAATATCATGATGTAATGTATTGTAAGATTGATGCAGGTCGCCACTTCACTTCAGTTCCAGCTCATCACATCGTAAAGCATCTCAATCAAATTATTATTATTATTTTGAATTCATGCTTTAGGGGGAATCTGTTGTAGGTCAATTTGGGCATCATCCCACATGGCTTGGTAAAACTGGACATCATCCACAGGTCCAATGAAATAGGGTCTAACATCCCCTTACATTTCAGTTGCTATATACCTTGAGAGAAGAACATTTCATTCATGGCTTCTATTGTGAGAGTTCCAAGGTTTGAAGTATATGTTATATAACTAATGAACTCACCAACGATGCCTCTAAAGGGATTAACTGCATTGCATATGAAACATCGTCCATTCAAGGGTGCACTGCAATGCACTTCCCGACATTCAAGAGTGTGTTGATCACCTGGGAGCATAATTATCATTATTCTGGGAATCTCCACATAGCCAGTGCCTTCTAGAAGAGTCCATATGTGTCGAACTTCGAATTCAAGTGTCCATAAAACACCTCTAAACTTGGAAACATGTCTTGCCTATCCTTAGAAATTCATTCATTGAGAAAATACCTTCAGTTCCCCTATAAATTGAGCATAGATCCTAGTGCTGGGGAAGAAATTTGGTAAAGAAATGTTGTTGGATTCTCATTTGAGAGAGTGAAAGTATTGATATGTTGCTGGTGTGATGTTGGATGTGATGAGGCTGGGATGAATATGGAGTTGGTGGCATCAAATCGATCATTGGTTGTAACCTCCCCCTTCTACTCTTTAATAAATATTGCTTTTCATTTTCCAATATATGTATCTCTTTATGTTTCTATTTCTAATGTAATGGATTCTTGACTGATATATATGTTTCACATCTAATCAATTTGAGTGATTAAGATAAGTAGGCATCTGTATATTGAAATATTTTTTGTATCCTCTGTTTATGCTTGTAGGAATCAATCTAGCGATCTGAGTTGGATTGAAGGCGAAAAAAAAAGCGACACAAGGAGAAGGAAAAGTGCTTGGATTACAAGTAGGTTCTTCTATCATTCTTCGTGTATTATTATTTTAGAGAAATTGTTAGCAAATTCTTTCATTTGTTGTTCTAAGTGCCTAGCACCACACTTGG
>CM076574.1:768088625-768266300 GCA_034641835.2 Pinus albicaulis | reverse complement strand
GACGATCCTTTCTCTCTCAGCGCAGATGGGGTGGCACATTCATCAGATGGATGTGAAGACTGCGTTCCTCAATGGAGTTATTGAGGAGGAGGTGTACATAGAGAAACCTGAAGGTTTCGAGATATTCAGTAGTGAGTCGCATGTGTGCCGACTCAAGAGAGCACTGTACGGGCTGAAGTAAGCACCTCGTGCTTGGTACACTCGGATAGACAGCTACTTCACCGGGCTTGGATTCTCCAAGAGTGAGGCGGATCCTAACCTGTACCAGATTGTGGTGGAGGGGAAGCTGTTGATCATCGTACTGTATGTAGATGATCTGATTTTGACTGGCGATGAGCAGTTGATACATTCATGCAAGGAGGATCTTGCACGAGAGTTTGAGATGAAGGACTTGGGCATCCTTCATTATTTCCTGGGATTGGAGATTTGGCAGCGCAGCGGAGGACTGTTTGTTTCTCAGGGCAAGTATGCTTGGGAGATTCTGGAGAGGTTCAACATGCAAGGCTGCAAGCCTGTTGACACTCCTCTTCCCGGTGGTTGGAGGAAGGAGGATGCTACTTCAGCGGAGGTAGTGGATGCCACTGTCTATCGACAGTTGGTGGGGTCGCTTATGTATCTGGTCAATACACGACCCGATATATGCTATGCTGTTAACTAGCTTTCGCAAGCTATGGAGGAAGGAGGATGCTACTTCAGCGGAGGTAGTGGATGCCACTGTCTATCGACAGTTGGTGGGGTCGCTTATGTATCTGGTCAATACACGACCCGATATATGCTATGCAATTAACTAGCTTTCGCAAGCTATGGTTAAGCCTACCAAGCTCTTTTGGAAGGCAGGCAAGCATGTATTGCGCTATATCAGAGGCACATCGGGATATGGTCTATGGTACAGACAGGAGGATGGAGCGAAGCTTTATGGCTTCACTGATGCAGATTGGGCAGGGAGCCCAACGGACTGGAAGAGCACTTCTGGAGGAGTTTTCAACATTGGGTCGACAGCAGTTTCCTGGTACAGCAGGAAGCAGAGATCCGTGGCACTCAGTTCAGCAGAGTCTGAGTACATGGCAGCTAGCTTGGCTACATGCGAGGCTATTTGGATGAGGAAGATCCTCACAGGTTTGTTCAGGTTGCATTTGGAGCCTACAGTGATTTACTGTGATAACCAGAGTTGCATTAAACTCTCGGCTAATCCAGTATTTCATGATAGATCCAAACACATCGACATCAAGTACCATCATATCAGAGATTGTGTTCAGCGGAGAATCATGATGCTTTCATATGTTCCCACGGAGGATCAGGATGCCGACATCCTGACGAAGGCGCTCACCAGGAGCAAGTTTGAATTCCACAGAGGCAGGATAGGGGTTGCGGATAATCCATATCTTGCTGAGAGGGAGTGTTGAAAATGCAGCAAGATGATGGAGCTTAGTGAAATGAAGTCGCCTTCACTAAGTGGGCCCGCAGGCAAATTCTGGCGCAAAATCTATTTTTTAGACTATGTCTATTTTTAGACATATGGAGCATGGTTCGGGGATTCCAGTTTGAGATTCTTGAAGTATGTGTCATGTTGGTAAAAATAGATGAGACTCTATTTTTGAGGTCAAAGAGGTCGAAGTCTATTTTTAGACTGCCTCTCCTTAAAACGGGGAAGTCAAATATTATTTACCCTTAATAATATTTAGACTATAAACAGCAGTTTACTCTCTTGGAGCACTTCAGTTCGAGCTACAGAAGTGGCTCATGCATCTGACAGAGGAATCACGTGGTTCCCAAGGGTTTTATGGCATCATGCATGGTTGACTTCAGTTGGACTTCAGTGGCAGAAGTTTGGAGGAGTTAATGGGACAGCTAGTGGAGTTGTGTTCTGTTTATTTTAGTTGAACTGATTGAGATTAGTTTAACTAGCTAATCAATTAGTTATGAGTGGAGTGAATTAAATATTATTTAATTCATTAATTAGTACCTCATTATTCAACTCAAGAACACATCAGTTCACTACAGTGTATGATCAGTTCAGTGGAGACCAGTGAAAGAGGTAGATGAAAGGGTGGAGTTAGCTATCAGTTGTGACTATACTGTTGCTATTTGCAACACACAGATAGGTGGAGTAAGCCCATGAGGATTGCGCAGTTCAGGTTGGTGGTTTATCTATATAAAGAGGCCATCCCATAGCATTGAAACATGCAATAGAGGCAAGGCAATTGGCGGTGAGTTTTGAACCAGTAACCTGTTCAAAATTGAGCTAGATTGTGAGTAACTGTATGAGAAAGTACTGAGTACTTGTGAGGAGTATTGTACTGAGTTGGTTACTTGATTTCTCCATTATAATATACACAATAGCTGCGGGGTTTTCAGCTATAATCTTTCCCCATACATACTGTGTTAATGTGTATGATGATTTGATGTGTTATCGCTTGATTTTATTTCCGCATGTGTGATGATCTGAGTTGATCTGAGTGGAAGAGATTATGTGTTGTGTATGAAGTTCAAATAGTATGTGACCAGGATAGTCTCGGTGGATAAATAATCATTATTCAGCAAATTTCTACAGCAACCTATGAAGGAACACACACGTTTGTGTGAACTCTCTCAAGGATCCCCAAAGCTCGGTTTTCCTTCTCATGAAAGGTGGCCTTTACATATTTTCCCATAGTACATCCCTTGCATGTGTCTGACTGTGGCAGTGTACCCTTGGGAAGACTAGTAGAAATCTGCTGTATGAATTTCAAGCAGCTCCATGGTGAAGATGGCCCAATCGCCTGTGCCATAATTCGCCCTCATCCCAACTCACCACTTGATCTACCTTGCCCATCATTTCCGAACAGCCATCTACCTCTAGCTTGTAGAGATTCTTAATTTGAATCCCTTTCCTCTTGGCTTGACCCATTGTTTTATGTCACAGGAAATATTTTCCATCACTAAAAACAACGTCATAGCCTTTATCCTCCAACATTGTGATTGAGACCAAATTTTTCTTCAGACCTGGTACATGTGTTACATATTTTAATTGAAATGGTTTACCTGACTCCCTATGAAATTTAATGGTACCAATTCCGGTAGCACTCTATCGCCTGTCTTCACCCATTTCAATATGCATCTGGAGATCTTTATCCTCCAAGTCACTGAAAAGTTCCTTATCTCCCGTCATGTGAAAGGAAGTACCACTATCCAAATACCACATAGATCCCACTGCACTCGACACCATGCATGCGATCAATGAGAAGTAAATTTCAAATTGTGAGGCAATGGTCTCACCAATTGCAGATCCAACAACCTTCTTGTTCTTCTTCTTTTGTGGACAGTTAGTAGAAAAATTCCCATGCTCATGACAACGAAAACACTTCAGCTTGGACATGTCCTACTTTCCATTCTTGGACTCGGATTTTGAATGGAATTTCTTCCCCTTTCCCTTCCTAGCCTTGGCAGCCAAAGCACAATCTTATTTATCCTCATTCTTAGATGAATATCCATCTCTGGTGTTCCGTATGAACTCCTCCTGCACCAAATTTGACCACAGTCGTTCCCAATCTGGAAATTTTTCCCTTCCATTGATAAATCCTTGATAACTATACCAACTCTTGGGAAGTCCTAGGAGAGCCAAGCTCACCAAATCATAATAAAAAATTTGTTATTCCAACGCTCCCTACTTCATCCCAACATTGGATAAAATTTGTTAGATATTTTGGAATGGTGTTTCCCTTTCCACCTTGATCTTCCTGAGTTTATCTTTGAGCGCCAATTTCCTATGATCGCTATTTCTTTGGAATAGATCCGTCACAGTCTTCCACATTGCATATGGTGTGCATTTCCCATGGAGGCTTGAGACAATGTGGTATCGTACTCCCTCCAACAGAATCCTATGCCACTTTCTTTTGCCATGCATCAAGATTTGTAGCATCTACAACATCGAGTTTAGGAACATCTTTGTCAATGAATTCCTTCAAACCATTTTCTTCGAGTAATTCCTCCATCAAGTCCTTCCAAGAAATGTAGTTAAATTTTCCCTCAAGTGCATACTCTAACCTCAAGCCATTGAAATCCATTTCGATCTTGAATCAGCTGTAGCACCAAGAAAGTCTTTCTGCAAATTACGAATTCTATCCAGTCACAAGCTCAGCTCCTGCTTCACTTCTGCAATGTCCTGTGCTCTGACACCATGTAGAAATTATACAATATGCATGGATATCTTGGATTCACTCGATCTAACAATGTACTAAAGTTAAATACTGAATCAATTCTACAAATATTTTGCGGAATTAAAAACACAATCGCTAATCACATGAACATGAAGAAAGATCAATCACACACAACATAGATAATTTTTTGGGAAAAGATTACATCTAAAAACCACACTATATTCTATTGTATATTAAGCATGGATCATGAAACAATTACACAAAAAACTCTTCTCACAAGAGCCCTACAATACTCAGCTAATTGTCTCACACTGTCATATGCAAAACTGACCAACACATAGCCAATTCTCAACCTCTAGACAGCCTACCTTGCTTGCGCAATCCCTGATGGTAAAGATCCCTAAAAGATAGGAATTATCGCTTGCCTTGACTGCGCAAGTATCATGGGCACTCCAATGGGTTTTTTCCTACATGTGTGCAAGCTAATTATCCTACAACTGATAGTCAACTTACCTTTCACCTAGAACTCAACTGGGTCTCCACTAGATCTGACATGCATGCAACCAATAATAGTAAATCCTCAGGTTCATGTGAGATCACTGATTGTGAATTAATTAATATTTAATTCAATTGATCTCTCACCAGTGTATCTTTAATTACAAATAGCACAACTGAGTTTAACTCACTTAACTGAGTTAAATTGTTTACAACTTGCACCAACTCATGCACCACTGCACTTCGAACTCTGTTACAACTAGAATTAATCTGCATGCCTCACCAACAACCTTTAACTCGAAATCCACTAGCTAACTGAATTTATCAATTTCATTTAACTCATTCAAGTCCATATTGAGAATAGGTTACATTTTAATGTCCATATTAATTAAGGTATAATCAAAATAGACATGCACCAAAAAATAGCACTATGGGCCCCACCCTAGTCTGGGTTCTTAATGCAACTAGGTGCTTAATGCAGTAGGCGTGGGTGTTGAATCTCAACAAAAAGATGGCGCAATTTTTCGTTTTGAAGGAGTGATGTAACATAGACATCCCCCCACATCTACCCAAGTAACTAGTCCACCGGGGTAAACATGAGCTAAGGGAAGTTAAGAGAAGACTCAGCCTCCTTGGTGACTTTAAGGAAGTGGAATCTATGTGAAAAACCATAACACAGACTCTTTGCACCTGCTACAGGACCCCCAAAGGATATCCCAGTCATCAAGTTGACTTATCCCTGGGTCCCACTTATTTTTACTGAATAAAACCCCTAGACGGTCCCTTGATGTGGGAAAGGGTGCATTTTGGAGGCTCTCGACGCTCCCACAACATGGGAATGCGTGCTTCCAAGGATTGAATTTCCAAGACCTGTGTCTGCATACATGATATTTAAGGCAAATTTTAAGCCTGAAATCCCCGATACTGCCCAAAAATTCTTGTAGCTTTCAGAAATCATCAAACACATGGAGACAATTCAAAATAACCAAAAATCGACTCCAGGACTAGGCCTAACCATCCCCAACTAGGAATGACATTCTATCAAACACTTGGCATGAATTAAATCTACAGGTATATGATACAATACAAAGCATGAATGAATGAAAAATCTTGAGAGACATTACAAGAAGGATCACCACCCTCTTCCTTCATCATTTATGACATCAATTAGGTCTTGCATCCATTATTTTAACAATTACAAGTAAATACATGAAATAACGATGACATGAACCAATCATTTAACCATGATTATAAACAACATAAAACCATGGAAATAAAAACGAGATAAAAACCATTAAATCCACATATTAATAAGTACAAAAGCAAGAGAACTTAGATTTCATTAAACATAGGCAACAACTAACCAATTTCGGGACTTCCACGTACCACCCGACCATAGACATGGCTGAGCCAAATCTCTCTTCAGCCAGTCACCCCCATTCCATATTCCAAGTATGAATGTGGGATCTCATGGATAAACCAATCCAAAGAAAACCAAGGGAATGCAGAGGTTAAACCACCTCCACCCTCACCATACTGTGATCATACCAAAATCGGTGCTCCAATTAAAAAATCGAACCAAACTTGGAATGCCATCTCGAATCCATCACTATCCTTGAGGAGTTTTCCTTTTCCCTGTCTCTCAGGATTTACCACAATCCAATCCCGGATCACTAAGCCCTAAACCAAGACACCACCCTATGGCTTTACCATGTATCTCGCAAAACCATTCAAGAGATTCCTAGGCCTTCAGGAATTTTTTGTTGGGTGTGTGTTATATTCTTTCCACGACTAGCCACCCTACACGGGGTTTGAGGCAGTGCCCTGAGAATTTTTTTTGGATCCCATATTATGTGAGCGGACCTACCAATGGTTTTGTGCATGGGTTTATCACATGGTTTTGGGCATGATGGTTTTTTGTCCATGGTATTTTGTAGATCTAGTCAAGGGAACTATGATTATGTTCTAATCTAGGGTTAATGGATTGGGGTTTATGAATGCTTCAACATGTATATATATGTGTTGTAACATTGAAAGGAATATAATGAAAAATGAAGTTGGTAGTCCCATTTTTGGGATCCAGGGGAAAATCTCTGTGTATATATGCTTTATGTTTTAGGCTCTTTTTATTGTTTATTTTCTATTTTAAGAGTTCATTTGTAGATAATTTATGTACAAGGTTAAAACCTAGATTTGGTGTGAGAGTTGTTTCGATTTCAAGGGGACACCTTTTCTACTAAGGGGTTTTGCTTGGGCCTATGGTAGACCTTGTTTAGTGGGAGATCTACAGGGTCAATTCTTGTGGTGAAAGCAGATGAAGAGCGGTGGAAAGATAGAGATCGAGAAATTTAATGGCTAGAGTTTTGAGTTGTCAAAGCTTAAGATGTAGGAACTGATGGTGTATAAAGATCAATGGGTTATAGTAGATCTAGGTACTAAACCACTGGAAATGTCAGATGAAGACTAGGCGAAGTTGGATCAGAAAGAAAAGAGCACAATACAGTTGTGTATCTCAGATTCAGTATTGTTGAATGTATCTGGGGAAGATACGACGAAGGCTTTGTGGGATAAGTTAGGGACTTTGTATCAATCTAAGTCTCTAGTGAACAAACAGTTCCTATGGAAAACACTGTATAACATGAGGATGAAGGATGGAGACTCGGTGATAAAGCATCTGAACGAATTCAATATTGTGGTAAGTCAGTTGTTATTTTTTTATATTAAAATCTTTTATAAAGATAAGTAGATCATTTTGCTGTGTTCTCTACTAGATTCACGGGATAGTCTGGTTGTTGCAATAGGTAGCAATACAACTACCTTGAATTTTGATGAAATTGTCTCAACCTTACTATTGGAGGAAATGAAATGGAAAAATATGGAGGGCCAAAATGGAGATGCCTTGTTTGTACGAGGATGGTCCCAGAAAAGAAACAAAAATAAATTCTCGAGAGGGAGATATAAATCTAGATCAAGATTTAAATCTCCAAGAAAGACTGTAAATGTGTGTTGGAAATGCGGAAAGGAATGGAACTTCAAAAATTACTATAGATCTAAAGCTCCTGAGAAAGGAAAGGGATCTAATGATGCTCCTTTTGCAGAGGCCAAAACCACCTCAGATGAAGGTGGGGATATGTACTTGTCTTCTTCTTCAAATACACATGTAGATCATGAGGCATGGTTGATTGACTTAGGTGCATCCTTTCACTTCACTCCCCATAGGAGTGGTTTTGTGAGTATGAGAAGTATAACGGTGTTGATGTCTTCTTAGGGATGATAGGAAGGCCATAATCGTTGGACGTAGAGAATTCAAGATGAAGTTTCAAGGTGGAAATATTAGAACACTTCCTGGTGTTCCACATATTGCTACATTGGCCAGAAATGTGAATTTTGTAAGCAAGATGGATGATGCAGGTTTGAAAAAAATGTTCGATAAATATAACTACAAGATGGTTCAGGGAGAACTGGTATTGATTCAAGGATTTTATATTGGAACTACATACAAGCTGATGGGTATCATTATTATTCATGGGTGCAACAGTTATGTGGTTCCTAAAAGTGGAGAAAAAATCCTAGTGGTCTCTACAGAAAATACCATGCTATGGCATAAAAGACTTAGACATATTGGAGAGGAGCCTTTGGATACTGCATGGTAATGGTATGGTAGAAGGTGTGTCTAATTTCTCTTTGGATTTTGATTTATATGAACATTGTGTATATGGGAAGCAAAATCAGGTGAGTTTCCCTTCTGGTGCTAAGAGGGCGAACAAGATATTAGAGCTTGTGTGTAGTGATGTGTTAGGACTTGTGTCAGTTACATCACTGGGTAAGTCTATATACTATGTGTCATTCATAGATGAATTATCAAGGAATACATGGATATATTTCCCGAGGAATAAATCTGAAGTCTTTTACATATTAATTAAATAATTTAAGGCTCTGGTATAAAAATAGACAGAGAAGAAGATAGAGGTTTCGAGGACAGATAATGGTGGAGAGTTCCATAAGAAGGAATTTGAAGAGTTCTGTAAGAAGTGTGGTATAGAAGAACTAAAGACTACTCCATACACACCTCAGAAAAATGAGTTGCAAAAATACTGAACAAGATGTTTATGGAAAAAAACAATAATCATGCTTAGTGGTACCGAGTTAGGACATGAATTCTGGGCAGAGGCAGTGGAGACTGCATGCCACCTGGTTAACAGATCACCTTAATTAGTGTTGGAGGATAAGACTCCACACAAGGTACGAACTAGTAAGAAAGCCTCTCTTTCACAGCTGAGGGTATTTGGGTGTGATGCATATGTACATGTTCCAATGGAGAAAAGAACCAAGTTTGATAGTAAATATGAAAGGTGCATATTTATTGGGTATAAGGATGGTTTAAAATTTTATAAGCTTTGGAACCCAAAAAAAATGAAGGTTGTGTACAACCGAGATGTGGTGTTTAGAGAGGTGAAGGGTGTTGTTAAACATTAAGTCCTACAAAAGGAACCTGTGAAGATATATTTTGAGCTAAAGGAGGAAGAATTAGACTCTACAGTAGAAGAAGATTCAGAAGAGGAAGAGCCACAAACTCCAGTTGTGAGAAGATCAGTTCGAGAAAGTAGGCACCATAAAGGTATATTCCAATTGCTTTCTATTCAAATTTTTCTTTATCTATCACTGATGATGATCCTAGAACTGTTAGGGAGGAAGTGGATTTAGAGGATGGAAAACTTTGGAAGGAGGCCATAGTTAATGAAGTGGCATCCTTGCACAAAAAAGAGGCATGGGATCTGGTGGAGTTTCCGGTTGGAAAGAAACTCATTGGAAGAGAATGGTTGTTTAAGAAGAAGATGAATGCATAAGGCAAGGCAGAGAAATACAAAGATTTCTTGGTAGCAAAAGGTTATTCCCAGGTCACAGGATTTGATGTTGGTGATATTTTTTCTCCTTTTGCAAAACTTCAATTAGATCACTTTTGTCTGTTGTTGATACATTTTATTTTGAGGTATAATATATGGATGTGAAGACAACATTTCATTACGAGGATCTGTAAGAGGAGAAATACATAAAGAAACCTGAAGGCTTTGTGGTGAAGGGTAAGAAAGAACTGGTATGCAGGTTAAAAAATTCTATGTATGGGTTAAAAAAATCACTAAGGATGTGGTATTGGAAATTGATACATATATATGGGGAATTGGCTTCACAAGAAGTAAATAGTACCACTCTATGCATTTTAAATTAATTGGTGATCGTGTTACTTATTTGGTCTTGTATGTGGATGATATCTTTCTTGTTGTAAATGAAAAAGAAATTATCGAGGATTTGAAGACCCAATTGTTCTCCAAATTCGACATGAAGGATCTTGTTACTGCAAACCATACTTTGGGAATGGAAATTAAATGGGATTAGGAAATGAGGAAGCTCTAGTTAGACCAGAGGAAGTATCTTGAGATAATATTGCAGAGGTTCAATATGCAGGATAGTAAACCGGTTAAGGTTCCTATTCTTGTAGGTGTAAAGTTATCTACTGAATAGTGTCCCAAGGCACAAGAAGAAGAAGAGGACATGTCTCGTGTTCCATATGCAAGTAAAGTGGGTATCCTAATGTATTCAATGGTTTGTAATAGCCTATAAATTGCACATGTAGTGGGAGTATTGAGTAGGTTTATGTCAAAACTAGGGAAGGAGCATTAGAGAATAGTGAAGTGGGTTTTTATATATTTGCGTGGCACTAGTGATTATGGTCTATGCTACCAAGGAAGACCATGATTAGAAAATTTTTTAGACATCCATGGATTTGTTGATGGAGATTTGGCTGGAGATCTGGATCAAAGAAGATCTACAAGTGGGTATGTGTTTAACCTATTTGGAGGAACAATCAGTTGGATGAGAAAAAAACAATCTGTTGTGGCTCTTTCAACTACAGAGGCTGAATACATGGAAGCCACTCATGTAAGTAAGGAAGAATTTTGGTTGCACAGTTTGTGTTCAAATATGGGATTGGTGCAGCGAGCTATAAGGATAGAATATGATAGCCAAATTACAAATTTCTTGGCTAAAAATAATGCTTATCATTCAAAGACAAAGCACATTGATGTTTAGTATCACTTTTTGAGAGATATGGTTGAGGATAAAAATATGTTGTTGGTAAAGGTGGACACTTTGAAAAATGTTGCAGATGCATTGACGAAGTCTCTGAGCACTAAGAAATTATCATTGGTGTAGATAAATAATGGGCATTGTAGGTCTAGATGAATAACTAAGCTCTCCTGTGGCCACATGTGGAAAGAAAACAACAAGTGGGAGAATTTTGGGTGTGTGTTATATTCTTTCCATGACTAGCCCCCTGCACAAGGTTTAGGGCAGCACTCCAGGAAATATTTTTGGACCCTATATTAGGTGGGTGGACCTACCTATGGTTTTTTTCATGGGTTTAGCACATGGATTTAGGCACGATGGTTTTCTGTCCATAATATTTTGTAGATATGTTCAAGGGAACTCCGGTTATGTTCTAATACAGGGTTAATGGATTGGGGTTTATGAATGATTCGACATGTATATATATGTGTTGTAACATTGAAAGGAATATAATGAAAAATCAAGCTAGTAGTCCTGATTTTGGGATCTAAGGGAAAATATATGTGTATATTTGTTTTATGTTTTATGCTCTTGCTATTGTTTATTTATTTTTTTAAGAGTTTTTTTGCAGATAATTTTAGTACAGGGTTAACCTACATCTTCCTTGATACCACCTCCGCCTCGGATTTTGAAATCCATCCAACAGTTCCAAAGCTCAAAACCGAGATCAATCCCATCACACAATGGCTATCCAGAAAAAGTAAAGCCAAGGCCGAAAAACACTGTCAAATCTCGAAAAAACCATGCCACCGACAACAAGATAATCAAATACTAGCATGAATAAGCCATGCATGTCCAAACCAACTAGGAAATCACACATGAAATATGTTAACTGCATGTATTCCTGCAGGAGTTTCTAGATCCTACCGATCCTTGCTTGATATTTTCTTTCCTTTCCTTTGCTTGTCCTTCCTTTGCTTGCTTTCCTACTTCTTGGCTGAATGCTAAAATGCTCCAAGAAAACTCTAAGTATCCCAAACTGAGAGTGAGTGAGAGAGAATAATGAGAGAGCTCCAAAACTAAATTGAAAAAAAAGGTTTGAGAAAAAATATTGCCAAATTATCCTAAGAAGCCTTTTTATCATCGAGGTCCCATTTTCTTCATTTTCCATTATTTTCTGTCATTTTACTCCTCACATGCAACCCGTGGCCTTTCACCTTCCTGTTCTCCTATTTTCCTCTATTTTCATAAATAAAATTCCAATAATGCCTCTTTGCCTTTCCAAAGCCTTAGCCATTTCCTTTGCCAATTTCCGTAGCCATAATAACCAAAATGAACACCCACACTAGGATGTTTTTCCCAACATTAAGCTTGGAATAAGTGTCCCTTAATGATGGTCTTATTTTATACTTTATTAACTTTTATTACAAGAACTTTTAACCTGGGTCCATTACAAGTACGCTCAAGCTTCGAGATTCATGACTGCACCATGCGCTCAAAAGGAATGGTGAATCTTTCTACTTTGTGTTTGCAACATGCGCTCTAAGGATTCATGCTTCATGAGTGCACCATGCACTCTAAGAGAAGAATGAAGCTTCATGCTTCATGAATGCACCATGCGCTCCAAGAGGGCGCAATTATTCGAGCTGAAGGAGTGCACTCATAGTCCCAAAGTGTGCTTGTTTTTTTGAAGTGAACTTAGGCTCTTAGAGTGCACTTTTGAAGGCAAAAAGTTCCTTGCTTTTCCAGAGTGAACTTTTTAGGGGAGAGAAGGTCCTTGTTCTTCTAAAGTGTGATTTTCACTGAGCGTTTGAATTGTGATTCTTTGTTTTGAAGTGCACTTCATTGTTTCAAAGTGCGCTTTGTTGTTTCAAAATTCTCTTAGGCTTGGGAGAGTGCAATTCTCTCCAACATTGGATACTTGTTCATCTGGAATGTGTTTTTCACTGAGGGAGGCAACACAAGGCTAGGTGACTTATCCTTAGGAAGTGCTAATTCATTGTGAGAGGGAGGAGACCTTAGAAAATACTTAGTTGACATGTATGGGAGGAATATATGTCAATTAGGCTCATGAATAAGTGATTCTTATCACCTAGTAAGAGGATTAATACCTTTATAACTTGTGTTTGGCCGAAGGACCAAGAAGAACTCTGACAATGGCTAAGTGTGGGACCAACATAGTAGGAGAAATAATTTCATCCTAACACGACTCAAACATAGGTAGCACACATAAATTCCATCAATATAAGCCAATGGAATGCACATGACTCATTAATAATAGCCACACCTTAAACAACAACAAAGTGAAACCTATTTCTAAGTGCAACAATTGAAACGACACATTACAACACTTAGAAACCAAGTTATGACAATTGTGGCGATTATGACAAAAAGGTGCGCTAATATGCAAGAATGTGTAGCACATATTCCAATGATATGTAAGACCATCTAAGATAAAAGAGTGCACCCAAACTAACTTTGGTGATGTGAAAAGTTGTGACACATGAAAGAGTGAAAACCGCAAAATCAACATTTGTAACATGAGGAAAACATATGATGACACTTTCAAAATGAAAATTACTGTGAAAATGACACATGCAATAGAAAAACTAACATGAAAATGACACTTATTAAAGTGAAATCAAGTCAAAAAAACAATCACGAATGTTAAAAAGACACTTGTAAAAGAGAAAATGCGCAAACTACAACAATTGAAAAAACACTCACCAAAATAGAAGTACAAATGCAACAAAGTGAGGGGTATTTTCAATTATAAAAGCGTGCACTAATTGTTGACATGTTGTGTAACCAGCTCTAAAAATAGAAGAAAAGAGATATCAACGCCTTAGAAATAAGCCACTTCGAGGGGGCAACCTCCAATACATTACATAAATGAACAATTCTTGGATGATACAATTTACAAAACCTCCTTTCTATATATAGGAGTCCATGGGGCCATAATGTAATCCTAGTGGGGCCCAATGTAATCCTAGCCGACCTAACAATAATAATTTAAGGGCACAATAATAACAATATGGGGGTTACAGGGGTACAATAATAACAATAAGGGGTTACACTAACAACAATAAGGGACTATACTAGTAATATAGGGACCTAACATGCCCCTCTCCTTCAAAAAAGTGTTGTCCTCAACGCTTGAGTAGCTACGGGTGCTTCTGTATAAAATTCTCATCCTCCCATGTAGAATCTTCAGTGGGTAAGTTCTTCCACTTGATGAGATACTCTGAAATTGATCGATTCCGTAGCTGTCGAGTTCTTGTTTCCATGACCGCTTCAGGTTCCAATATGATTTTCCTTCCTCATCAAGTTCTGGCAATATTGTTTGAACTGGAAGATTTTCACCTATAACCTTCTTTAAGCATGAAACATGGAAAACTGGATGTACTCGCGAAGAAGCAGGAAGCTCCAATTTGTATGCCATAGTACCAATCTTTTGCAACACCTTGTAAGGACCATAGCACTTTGGCGATAATTTATTATCCTTCTTTTCTTGCTTGAGGGACATTTGTTTGTATGGTTGTAGCCGTAAAAATACCCAATCTCCTACATCAAAACTTCTCTTGTTGCGATGTTGATCTGCCTGTTGTTTCATTCGATTTTGTGCCAAATTCAGGTTATCCTTTAAGAGTTGGAGAACTTCTTGCTGATGCTCGATGTGATCTTCCACTGCTTGAACCTTCGAATTTTCTCTTAAATATGATGTGATGGATGGTAGATGATATCCATAAAGTGCCATAAATGGGGTCATTTTTGCTGCAGTATGGAAGGAAGTGTTATACCACCATTCATCGAGAGGTAACCACTTGACCCATTATGTTTGTTTATCAGATACAAAACAACGAAGATATCCTTCCAAACATTTATTTAATATCTCAGTTTGACCATCAGATTGAGGATGATAATATGAGCTATGAGCTAATTGAGTACCCAAACAAGAAAATAATTTTGTCCAAAAATTTCCAGTAAAAATGGGATCTCTGTCGCTCACAATAACCCTTGGGCTTCCATGTAGCTTTTGAATTTTGTCCATAAATGTAGTAGCAACTGTACTTGCTTTAAATGGATGAGATAATGAAAAAAATTGGGCATACTTGGTAAGTCTATCAACTACCACCATGATAACACTCTTTCCTTCGGACTTAGGTAAACCTATGATAAAATCCATTAAAATCTCCTCCCAACGTTGACTTGGAATGGATAAAGGTTGTAGAAGTCCCGAGGTCTTAATTGTATCAACTTTATTCTGCTGGCAAACCAAACATTCTGCCATAAACTTTTGAATATCAGATTTAAAGCCATCCAAAAAAAATTCTTTCTTCACCCTGTGGTAAGTTTTTAAAAATCCTGAGTGTCCTCCTAAAGGAGAAGTGTGCAATTCCAAAAGAATCTTTTGTTTTAGTTGGGAGTTATTACAAAGACATAAGTGATCTTTGTACCATAAGGAATCATTTTTCCAACTAAATGTATCAGATGTACTAGGATCTTGCTACAAGTTTTGAATGAGTGTCCATACTGTTGTGTCCTTCTTCCATTCATATCTTGCTTCAGTTATCCAATCTGGTTGGATAATAGAAATGGCACAAATAAATGCTTCCACCTCTTCATTATTTCTTGAGAGTTCATGCGCAGCAACATTAAGCTTTTCCTTTTTTGATGCTAAAAGTCATAACCCAACATCTTTGTGACCCATTTTTGCTGCTCTTTTGAAGATAGTCTTTGTTCCAAAAAGTGCTTAAGACTATCATGATCAGTTTTTACCTTGAAGTGTCTTCCCATTAGGTAAGTTCGCCATTTCTTTAGTGCATGCGGTATTGCTCACATTTCCTTCTCATAAATAGGTTTCTGTAAATACTTTCCTTTGATTGGACGACTTTCAAAAGCAATGGGTCTTCCTTCCTCCATTAAAACGGCACCAATTCCATTTCCTGAGGCATCACATTCCACAAGAAAGGTTTTTGTGAAGTCTGGCATAGCTAAGACTGATTCTTGACACATTGCCTATTTAAGATGTTCAAAGGCCTTAGTTGCTTCAGGAGTCCATGAAAATGCATCTTTCTTTAATAATGTTGTCAGAGGTGCTGTTATTCTCCCATAATTATTAACAAACTTGTGATAATACCTTGTTAACTCGAGAAATTCTCACAACTTCTTTATGGTTGTGGGAACTTTCCATTCCTTAATGACTTTAATTTTGTTAGGGTCCACCTTAACACCCTCGTGAGATACAATATGACCCAGATATTCCACCTCTTGTACTCCAAAGAAATATTTGGATGTTTTTGCATATAATTCTTTCTCCTCCAATAGTTTGAGCACCCTGTCAACATGTTGAACATGATCCTTCCAAGACCTATTGTAGATTAGTATATCATCAAAAAATACTAACACAAATTTTCTAAGGAAAGGTTTGAAAATGGAATTCATCAACCCTTGAAATGTAGAAGGTGCTTTGGTAAGCCCAAAAAGCATGACCACAAATTCATATTGACCCTCATGATTTCTAAATTATTTTTTTTGGAATGTCTTCAGTATTCATTCTAATTTGATGATATCCTAAACAGAAATCCAACTTGGTGAAATAAATTGCTCCATGTAATTATCCAATAATTCATCAATCATAGGAATGTGAAATTTATCTTTAATGGTGAGCTTATTGAGCTCCCTATAATCCGAACACATGAGCCATGATCCATCCTTCTTGTGTACCAATACTACAGGAGCAGAGAAAGAACTTTGACTAGGTTGAATTATACTTGCCTCTAACATTTCTGCAATCATATGTTCAGTTTCGCTCTTTTGGACATAAGAATATCTATAAGGCCTGATGTTTGGAGGAACACTTCCTGGAATAAAATGAATAGAATGATCATGATCATGAATAGGTGGGAGTCCTTTGGGAATTTCAAACACCTTAGAATGATTGTCCAAGACTTTTGGAGATCTGCAGAAATAGATGATTTTGATGTTGGAACTTCTAGTTAGCATAATTGTGCGATTACGCCTCGTTGTTATTTATTTAGAAGCTTTGTCAGACATTAGAGCTTATTATCTTTCCCGGCTTCCTTGCAATACCCCGTAATTCGACATCCTTTCCTTCTAAAAAAAATTTCAAGAAAAGTTCTTGAAAAATTAAATACCATCCCGAAAAGATTCTGACCATTGTACTCCTAGTACAACATCAACACCTCCATAGGAATGGAAAGCATTGTACTATTCAATACATATTCCCCATGGTTAGCTTGATATTATGGCATTTTCCAGAGAAATTTATAGTTCCTCCATTTGCAACCATCACTTGACATTCTAGTGCTAGGTATAGGAAACAATTCAATTCCTTGGCTACCTTACAATGAATAAAATTATGGGTACTAGCTGTATCAATCAACATTGTCACCTTTTTCTTCTTGATATGTCCTTCTATCTTGAGAGTTGAGTGGTAATTCACATGCTAGGTGCATTACATGATATGGTCAGTTAATTTCTTCCCCTTCTATGGTAGGACTCACAGTGCTTCTCGCTCTCTTCTTGTTCATTTTCTTCTTCCTCTTCATCTATGTAAAATAATTTCTTCTTGGCTACACTTATGAACTTTAGTGTATTTGCTATCATAAATTTTGTAGAAAAGCCCTTTACTCTTTTTTCTTCCCAATTTTGTGGTGTCAACCTTGTAGGTTGTGAAATCTAGAGGCGTAGCAACACTTCCTTCTTTATAAGAAGTGAGTGGTAGGCTTCCTTGTCGCCATAATTTTACATTCAATTTTTCTTGCCAACCCGAATGCCTTCTCCAATGAATCAGGTTCCAAAATGTGAACTTCATGTTGGATGTTATCCTTTAAAGTACCTATGAAGAGATCAATCATATGTTTCTCTGGAATATCAGTTACCCTTATATTAAATTTTTTGAATTCCTCAATGTGCTCCCCCATTAAACCCTTTTGTTTGAGATTTATCAATTGGCCAAAGAAGGTCTTGCTCTTTGTATCCTCATAATGTACTATCATTTCCTCCATAAAAAATTGACCAAGTGACAATTTTTTTACGGGAGCAAAGCCATCGATACCATACAAATGTATTTTGTTCTAAATGTAAAGTTTCAATGCGTACCTTTTGTGTGTTTTGCACATTATGGAGATCAAAATATTGCTCCATTTGTAGTATCCATGTTACATGATCCTTTCCATCAAAATTCCTCATCTCCATTTTCAGAATATGGTGGTTCTTCTTGCCAACATTAGAGTTTGTGAAATCATGATTAACATTTATTTTGTTCTCATCATGAGTTTCTTCTACTATCTTTTCACCATTTTGAAACATTTCTTGTATCAACTTTGTCAACCCTTCCATGTCTGTTTTTAGATCATTCTTCATGTTTTCCATCTTAGCTTCCATGCTAGCTTCCATGCCATCCATCAGCTTCCACGCCTTTCTTCAAAACTTCCATTTCATTTTTTTTTGCTCTTTGCAAAGTGAAATTTATGAAATTTAGTGCATATCTTGTAATTTTGATATGTCATGTTGCGCTTCTTCCTCTTCATGAGTCATAGTAGAGGCTTCTGAAGGCTTAATGGGTATTGAATTCTTTTTAGGTGGCATTTTAGAACCCAATACTGATATCTATGCTTCAATATCCCTTAGAATCACTTCAAAATGATTTTTCACACAAGACTTACGCAATTCGAAAAAAAAATACACACCTTTTTCTTGCTTTTGAGGAGCTCAATATTGAAACTGAATTATCTACCTTGATTACCTTCCACGTCAATATTTAATATCGGTATGTCTTTAGCCCTCTAAATTTCCTACCAAATTTTGAGTCTGACCTAATTTGGATTCGCCAAGACAAAGTTGTGTCCAATCTCCCACAATGACCTAATTATGGACTGGTTCAGTACAGTGAACTTGTACGACTTGCCACGTGTCACGGTTTCATCCTTCGGCATTGAAATCGATAGCTAAGAAACTACAGTCCATGTAATTGTGACCACCTTTTACGAAACTCCAATCCGATGCTCAGAGAGAGAGTTATGAGTCTTTTCCCACGATCACCTATTTGAGATGAAATTCAGGAGCCTGAAAAAGCATTACCTTCCATAGATCATCTCTCCGAAAATTTTGTGAACCAAGATCTGAAATTTTTTGAAGAGTTTCCTCAGGATTTCTGCTTCACACCCTAAACATTTCAGATTCTGAACCTTCATAGAAAAAATTTTATAGAGAAAATTCCATGATGACCTGTTTAGAGCAGCGAAACCCTAGAATCCAAAGCTCTAAAACCAAATGTTGTGTAACCATCTCCAAAAATAGAAGAAAAGAGATATTAGCACCTTAGAAATAAGCCACTTCGAGGGGGAAACCTCCAATACATTACATAAATGAAAAATTCTTGGATGATACAATTTACAAAACCTCCTTTCTATATATAGGAGTCCATGGGGCCATAATGTAATCCTAGTGGGGCCACAATGTAATCCTAGCCGACCTAACAATAATAATTTAAAGGCACAATAATAACAATATGGGGGTTACAAGGGTACAATAATAACAATAAGGGGGTTACACTAACAACAATAAGGGACTATACTAGTAATATAGGGACCTAACATGACATGAGTTGAAAATCACACATGCACTACCTTGATGCATTTTGCTATGACTATTCAAGCTTACATAAAGGAAGTGTTCTCATGAAATCATTGAAGACTGTGCATGTGAGTGGAAGTGACTTGACAGTTTGAAAATGGAATAATACTTGAATGATTTGAAAAACATCTAATGACCATGGAGTAACCATAAGATGACATACCATAAGATCCTCAGTAGACTCTAAAATTCAAGTGTGAGAAAACATTCGGAGGGTGTTGATCACAATGATAACACTGGTATAATTACATCTTCTTTATTTATGTTTAATTCTCTAAGTGCAAGGTCTCATTCTTTTAGGAAGTATTGATTCATCTTGCGAATTACCTTGGCTTCCTTACTTAACGCATTTAGAGATATAGTACCTGTTGATCAGCGGTTGTCATTGATGTCAACCCAAGAAGCACCAGGGGCTACCCCAATATTTCATGGGAATTTTGACCTACAAAATTAATATATTCTAGGTCAAGAATTATTTTGATGGTTTCTACTTGTCGATATGTTTCCGTTGATATATGGCACGCCACGTAATTCTTCACGGTTTGAGAGATATTCACGTTTGAAGTTTGTACCCCCAGTTAGTGGGCTAAAACCCCATGGGGTTGTGGCATGGGTCATTGAAAAGTAATAATTAATATTTTTTAAGCTCCTAGAATCCCTCCCATGTTCACTTGTTGAGGCCCCTCTCAACCTAAGCATTTATATAAATTGTGATCCTCATGTCCTCCTTATGCAAGGGATTTCACTATCTAAAACAGGTCATCGTGGCATTTTCTCTCTAAATTTTTTTATACAAAGGTTCAGAAGCTGAAATGTTTATGAGGTGAAGCCAAAATCCTGAGGAAGCTCTTGAAAAATTTCAAATCAAGGTGCGCAATATTTTAGGAGATATGATCTGTGGAAGTCAGTGTTTTTGCAGGCTCTTGAAATTCATCTCAAAGAAGTGACCTTGGAAAAATAATCCTAACTCTCTCTCTGAGTATTGGATTGGAATTCTGTAAAAAGTAGCAGATATTGCATGGATTTTTATTTTCACTCTATCAATTTTAGAGCTTAATGAAGAAAAAGTGACAAGTGGCACACCGTACCAATTCACTCTACTGAAACGGTCCATAATTAGGGCATTGTGAGAGGTTGGGCATAACTCTCCCTTGAAGAATCCAAATTGGGTCAGACCTATGGCATTGGAAAGAAGACTCAGAGGAATACTACAGGACAAAAAATCACATATTGGGGATCTAAAATAACATAGATACACCAGATTCAATATTGAGCTCATAGAAGGCAAGAAAAAGCTAGATCATGTGTTGTCAAGGGCTGCAAAGGACCAGACTTTCTAGGGTAGCAAAGCAAAGTAAGGTGTAGCAGAGGGTAGCATGAAAAGAGAAGCAACCAAGGTGCAGAACAATAGCAAGAAGTGCATCACATGAAGTCTTCAAGTGGGCAGCATTGCATACAGCCACTGTAAAGGTATCATTGTACTAAGTCATTGTAAATATATTATTGTAAAAATTATTCTAGTCTCTATCTGCCAAGAGTTGAAGAGGCAGTGTAGGGAGGTCTAGGATAATCATTAGGTGGTTGTGTCATAGTTGGGGTTATGGTCTTGTGTGTCTTCTTCTTCTACATCATTCTATATCATTGTAAAGTGGACCATTTTACCTAGTACGAGAGTCCATTCTTCTTTTATTCTTCTATAGGGTGGTAGGGTGGTGCTAGGGTGAGTTGTAGCTCATTGGGTGTTGGGGCATCCGTTCAGTTGACTACTGAAGAATCTAGGGCATTGGAGCGTCCATCCAGTGGGAGCTGGAGAAAAATTCGTTTCTAGATTCTAGGAAGTTGGAGTTTTATTTTCAATTGGAGTTAAATATTAAAGAATTATTAGAAAGGCATTAGGTGGTTTTTGTCCCGGAGTGAGTTTTCACCTTAAAAAATGTGTGCATTTGTGTTCATTTTGTTTACTACTATCATTGTACAAACACTGATAATAATTGAAGATTAACTAATGCTCTAATTGAAAGGAATATTGATTCGCCCCTCCCCTCTCTCAGTATTTCCAACAATTGGTATCGGAGCTTGGTTCCTTCAGTAGCAGTTTAACAGTTGGAAGGAGGTCATGGAGCATACCAAGAATGGTGTACCTCTATTCAATGAAAATAAATATGCACTCTGGAAAGGAAGAATGGAGGTCTATCTCTTGGCGCAATGTTACGAATTATGGGACACTGTTCAAAATGGATTTACATCAACCGCGGATGAACAAGGTAAGAAGAATTTGGTAAATGACGCAAAAACAAAGAATATTATTATTAGTGGACTTATTGAATCTACTTATCATAAGGTGTTGGGTTGGAAAACCACCAAAAATGTATGGGACAAGCTTGAGAATATATATGCAGGTGACTCAAATGTCAAAGAAGTAAAGCTTCAAATCTATAGATAAAAATTTGAGCAACTCAGAATGAAAGAAGATTGCAATATTGCTGCATACTTCAAATACGTTGATGAAATAACCAATACTCTGGAAGGATTGGGAGAGCCAGTTGACGAGAAGAATATTATATGAAATATTCTTAGAACGTTACCAGGGAGATTCAACCCAAAGGTATCGGTCTTAGAATACAGTGAAAATCTGGACAAACCCAACAAAGAGGAATTACATGGAGTTCTCATAGCATAGGAAATGAGACTTGATGAAGAAGAGGGTACTTCACATCTAGAAACTGCGTTCGTTGCATCTAAGAAAACCAATAAGGACAAACAACCTTCAGTTGAAAAGACATGCACCTGCAAGTGTGAAGAAAAGGGAGATGATGGAGAAGGTCTTTTAGATGAAGAATATGCTTAATTTACGAGAAAACTAAAAATTGGTAAGGTAAAATTCAAAGGTAAACTTCCATTGATATGTTTCGGCTATGGTGAGGTTGGGAATTTCGCAGCAAAATGTCCGAACATAAGTGATGGAAACTCAAAAGGAAAGAAAGACTTTAAGAAATTCAACAAGCAAGGATCCAAAAGGAACTTTCTCTCTAAAGAAGATAGCTCATCATCCGATGAAGACAATGACAGCGAAGAAGAAGCCAATGAGAGAGTATTGTTTATGGCCAAGCACAATAAACAAGAGGTATCAAACAACGAAGAAGAAGGATTGACCATAGAAGAATTTTATAAGGAAGAAATCAAGCTTATAAAAGAGCTCAAGGCAGAGAATATCCATTCCAATATTCTTGAAGAACAAGGTCAAGGTCTCAAAATTGAAGTTGAAGAACACAAATGCATTGAAGAGTCACTTCAAAAGAAGTTGGAAGAAAGCAACCAAGAAAGGGAAGAATTAGAAGCTGAAGTAGTCTCGTTGCGTAAGGAAGTGAAGAAAGGAAAAACTATCCAAAACTATGCCAAGAGCTCAAGGGCATTGGAAGAACTCATCAACAATCATCGATCTTACAACAACAAAACTGGTATCGGTTACAAACAAGAAGAAGCAGTACCTTGTACAACAAAATACAATGAACCTATGAGATCTAACATGCATGTAGACTTCATTGGACAAGATTCGCAAGAATAGCCTTGGAAGACAATTCCTCGACGAAAATTTCCATAAAGGTACCAACATATTTCTTATGGCTACTGTTATTCATGTGAAAAATTTGGTCATAAACCTGTAGAATGTCGCACGTACCCCAGGAACAAATACAATTCCAGGATATCTGTCAAATATGAACCTCCCAGGGCTCAGAAAAACATCAATATATTTGAACATTTAAGAAATAATATTGAATGTTACAAATGTCGAAACTTTGGACACATAGCGAGAGAGTGCAGACTTGAAAATCCTCCAGAAGAATCTTCAAAGCCACAGAATGAATGAAAATGGAAGAAGAAGAAGACTGATAATTGTACTCTCACTCTAAAGGCTCAAAAAAACAAATATGTGTGGTATTTTGATAGTAGTTTCTCAATGCATATGACTGGAGATATAAAGAAATTTGTATCTCTGAAAGAGAAGAAGGATGGATCTGTGTCCTTTGGAAATGATGGATCTTCAAATGTTATAGGATCAGGTACCATCACTCTCGGAAGCAAAGATGCTCTAGCCAAGAATGTTCTATCGGTTGAAAACATGAATCACAATCTGCTCAGTGTTGGAAAAATGTGTGATCAAGGACACACAATACTATTCAACTCCACAAAATGTGAAATCAAGAAAGGCAAGTATGGTGAAATTGTGGCTACAGCAAGTCAAGCTCCAAACGACATATATGTTTTGGATGAAGCAACTAAAGCACGTCTAATAGCTAAAGAGGATGATATAATATTTGGTAGCAATGATGATCAACTAAGTAAGAAGTTTGCTACAAATATGCAAAGTGATTTCGTGATGTGTTTACTTGGTGAGTTGACATACTTCTTAGGGCTTCAAATATCTCAACAAGAGAAAGGAATATTTATATGTCAATCTAAGTACATCAAGGAAATTCTCAAGAAATTCAAAATGGAAGATTGAAAACCCATCCTTACTCCGATGGTAACAGGTTGCAAATTGAGCATAGACGACTCATCTAAGGAAGTGGATCAAAGGTTGTACAAATATATGATTGATAGTCTTCTATATGTAACAGCCTCATGACCAGATGTTATGTAAGCAGTTGGACAAGTATCAAGATCCCAAGCAGCACCAAAAGAATAACATATTATTGCGATCAAAAGAATTATTCGATATCTAAAGGGAACAACAGAATATGGCTTATGGTATCCCAAGGGTAAAAATTTCATTATTCATGCCTTTACAGATATATATTGGGCAGCAAGTGTTGATTATCATGAGATTACTCGTGAAGCATTGGAATATCTTCGCCAGAAGCTTGGGATTCTCCCAAGTTATAATTAGATTTTCCTTATTCACAATATAAAGGAGGAGTGGAAGTGTGTACAGGTCCACAGGATGGTTGTGTGTCAAGGGGAGTTACCCTTTGCCATTGATGTGAAAGGGGGAGATAATGTTGTAGGAAGAGGTGTCATGATTGCAGGGGGAGTACTTGTGTTTCCATCAATGCCAAAGGGTGAGATTGTTGTTCAGCGGTTGTCATTGATGTCAACCCAAGAAGCACCAGGGGCTACCCCAATATTGCATGGGAATTTTGACCTACCAAATTAATATATTCTGGGTCAAGAATGCTGGTTTCTACTTGTCGAGATGTTTCCATTGATATATGGCACGCCATGTAATTCTTCATGGTTTGAGAGATATTCATGTTTGAAGTTTTTATCCCTAGTTACTGGGCTAAAACCCCATGGGGTTATGGCACGAGTCATTGAAAAGTCATAATTAATACTTTTTAAGCTCCTAAAATCCCTCCCATGTTCACTTGTTGAAGCCCCTCTCAACCTAATCATTTATATAAATTGTGATCCTCATATCCTCCTTACGCAAGGGATTTTCGCCAAATGAAACAGGTCATCGTGGACTTTTCACTCTAAATTTTTTTCTACGAAGTTTCAGAAGCTGAAATTTTTATGAGGTGAAGCCGAAATCCTGAGGAAGCTCTTGTAGCAATTTTAGATCAAGGTGCACAATATTTTCGGAGATATGATCTGTGGAATTCAGTGTTTTTGCAGGCTCCTAAAATTCATCTCAAAGAAGTGACCTTGGGAAAATCATCATAACTCTCTCTTTGAGTATCGGATTGGAATTATGTATAAAGTGGAAGATAGTGCATGGAGTATATTTTTCTCTCTATGAATTTTAGAGCTGAATGAAGAGACAGTGACACGGGGCACGCCGTAAAATTTCGCTCTACTGAAACAATCGATAATTAGGGAATTCTGAGATATTGGGCATGAATCTCCCTTGAGGAATCCAAACTAGGTCAAACATGTGGCATTGGAAAGAAGACTTGGAGGAATAATACAGGACCAAAAATAACATATTGGGGATCTAAAATAACATAGATACACGAGATTCAATATTGAGCTTATAGAAGGCAAGAAAAATCTAGATCATGTGTTGTCAAGTGCTGCAAAGGACCAAACTTTCTAGGGCAGAAAAGCAAAGCAAGGTGCAACAGAGGGTAGCATGACAAGATCAACAACCAATGTACAGAATAGTAGCAAGAAGTTCATCACATGAAGTCTTCAAGTGGGTAGCATTGCATACAGTCACTGTAAAGGTATCATTGTACTAAGTCATTGTAAATACATTATTGTAAAAATTGTTCTAGTGTCTATCTGCCAAGAGTTGAAAAGGCAGTGTGGGGAGGTCTAGGATCATCATTAGGTGGTTGTGTCATAGTTGGGTTTATGGTATAGTGTGTCTTCTTCTTCTACATCAGTCTATATCATTGTAAAGTGGACCATTTTCCCTGGTACGAGAGTCCATTATTCTTTTATTCTTCTATAGGGTGGTAGGGTGGTGCTAGGGTGAGTTGTAGCTCATTGGGTGTTGGTGCATCCATTCAATTGACTACTGAATAATCTCGAGCGTTGGAGCATCCATCCAGTGGGAGCTGGAGAAGAATGATTTTCTAGATTCTAGGAAGTTGGAGCTTTATTTTCAATTGGAGTTAAATATTAAAGAATTATTAGAAAAGCATTAGGTGGTTTTTGTCCTGGAGTGGGTTTCCACCTTAAAAACTATGTGCATTTGTGTTCCTTTTGTTTACTGCTATCATTGTACAAAAAATGATAATAATTGAAAATTAACTAATGCTCTAATTGAAAGGAATACTGATTCACCCCCCTCTGAGTATTTCCAATAGTACCCTCCATTCCCTACTTGTTTAAAACATAAAAAATATATGCCACATCACAATTGTTTCAATCTAGTAAATGGTAATATGTACGACGAGTTTAAGATATTAAAAGTATGAGTTTAATCTCTAGAATTTTTCCGCTACTAGTAGGCCCAGACAGTACCCCGATGGAGTCATTATAGGAGAAAAAAATTGCTTCACTACCAGTGAGTATGGAAAATACCCCGGTGAAGTCACTTGCTTCACCTCCCTATGCATGAAACATTTCTCTTCTTTTACCCTTTATTTATTTAATTGGTTTGTGCTTCTACACTTATTATTTTCAATGGGAAGAATAGGGATCCCAAATTATTAAGAGAAGAGGAGGTTTCCCCTTCATAAAAGTATTTATATACCTCTCATATTGGTTTTATCTCTTTATATTTTCCCATTATAATTTCTCTACTTGACTGTATCATCAAGAAAAATAATATTTACTTGCAATTCCAAATTGAGGAAAAAATGTCCTAGAATAGATATGAGCTTTACAGTTTGACCAAAGGATTTTCATTCGAGTGGATTGTATTTTCCATTTAGACATCATGGAATTTAAAGATATGTAAACCCATAATTTATAAGAGGTAACATATTAGCCAAGCATTTTTCTTCATCACAATTTCCCTTTTTAAGTTTTTTCACATCATGTTTTGAGCCAAAGAGGAGCATATTTCATGTAAAGTCTTATTAAACAAAATAATAGGAAAACACATGACAAGGAAAAAAAACAAAACCGAAGAATAGAGAAAATGAAGGAAGAACATAAAACAACATGTAGGATAAACAATAAGAAAACAAGCAAGTGCAAAGACTCGATGGAGACCAAGATAGAGGGTGGAAGCAATGCAAAGGAAACTAAATGCAACTAATCCTTCTCCTAACCTAATCAACTAGAAGTTCAAGTCTAATTGTAATGATATTTCCAATGTATCCATCACCGTTCCAAGTTGCAACCACAAAGATACGAGCAATTAAAGGTAATATAAAACAATGTTGCCATAAAAAAGATAATAATTTTGAAAAATCTCACAACTAACTGAAGGTATTTCTTATTACCAAAAGGATGTTCCATAACAAATGGTTTGAGCGAGTTTCAAACTTTACTTCTTGTTTGAAATTTTTGTTATACAAACCTTGCAAGTTGTTTGTGAATACACATTCATCTACACTCTGAGTTCTTGAAAACAAAAAAAGGATCAAAATTGGTTATTTGCATAGGAGCTTTCCAAGTATGATTGCTCTAACCATTCAACGATTGGATCTCGATATTCAAAACAACCAATTTGAAGACCCTGGGTCTTACGGGAAAATGGATTTTTAATTAATTCATTCGAATCAAAATGATAATATTTGGTATTATGATCATATTGGTTAGTTAACATATAATTTTCTCAATTCTCTATGGTTCCCTTTGTATCCAATTGAATGCAAAGTCAACAATAAGAAATCCTAAGAAATTCAAGACAATTGTTGACATTGTGCGTCTAGGAAACTAATTAGGATAATAAGTTGAGAAAATATTATATACATATGTCAAATAAAACTCAGAGCTAACACAAGGGTTTTGTTTGGATGAGTAATTGAAGCAATTAAAATTATTTCGAAAGAAAAAATGTGTCATGTGTTACAGGTCAATTTGGGCATCATCCCAAAACATAGATCAGTATCCATTTTGGTCTATCATAATCTAAATTAGTCTCTACATGCCCTAAACAAGTCATTCCATCGGTGGTTTTCCTTCATGAAAGTTTCACTGCTTAGATGCCAGTTGAAGTACCCCATTGATCCATCAACAAACCCCTAGACTGCAATCGCTGCTTTGCAGAGCAACTACTCCCATTGAAGGTTGTGTTGCAGAGGATCTGGGCCCAATTTAGAGTGCGTTGGTAGACTGGGAGCGAATTTTTCATTGGATTCCAGGAATATTCCCAACCTCTAGTGGCTTTGTTACACGGAAAAATCCCTCTTGCAGACAAGAGCGATCTCCCTAGTATCCTAAGGATATCTAGAAACAAACAGACAAATGTAGACCATTTCTCTAGACCATTATGATTATTAATTATTAATTAACTATGGAGAGATGCTCCTACCTGAAGTCCAATGCTTATTCGATCTTCAATCCAGTTGCTCCAGAAGATATCGATCCAGCATGTACGATATGCAATCAAAGACAAGCAAACAAGATCAAAAGCATCTGCAAGATATGATAATTCAAAATCAATAATCTATCTTAGTGATCAAGGAATCCAAGAATTAAATTATTCAAAAGATAGATGAACAACTCAATGAGAAAATGGAATCCATTTGTATTAACTTTGAATAAAAAGAAGAAACCTTACAACCTTGATGCCTTGATTTTTGTACAGGTTCTTCCAGGGTCTCGAACAACCATTTTACTTAGTTTGACAAGACTCCAACTCTCTCAAAACTACCAAGTTCTAAGTCCTTTCTCCAAAGAAAGAAGCAAGTACCATCTAGTCTCTACGTGCTAAGTACTCTTGAGACTGAAACATGGTCTCAATTTATAGCAGAAGGGAGGTAGTTTTAGTTCCAAAAAGGAAGGGATAAAGCCCTCTCATCATGGGATTTCAGCTCCAAAAACCAAGGGATAGTTCCATTTATGAAGGGATATAGGTTCATGAATGGAAGGGATGAAGCTCGACCAGATAACGCTTCTAGAAGGTCCCAACTAGGAGAATATTCGACCAGCTGGGCTTCTAGAACTTAATTTTCTTTTATTTTACCTTTTACGGGGGTCCGCAGTTTTAATGAGCAGAACGTGCAGGATGTGACACAGTGTTTATAGAAATAAACTGTGGTACCACAGGAAATGACTAGGAAAAGTGCGGAGTTAGGCTTTTTAGGGTTTTAATGAACTTTTTCCCAATTCCAAGATTTGATTTAGGAAATTTATGATTTTGGACCTCTAAGGGAGAGATAAGTAGGTAATGATGAACCCATATAGATAGCTAATTTTCATGGTGAAAAATTTCAGTGTAACAGGCTTCTAGAAGTTGTTCTAGCTTTCACGTCATCTGATAGCTTTGAATATGGACACCATGGAGCCATTAAACCTATTATCCTCCTATTCCCATGAACAATTGAAACCTCTTCATCCATTTTTGGAAAATACATTCAATGTTTCATTAATGTCAGACTACCTTCATATACTTATAAATAGAGCACTGAACATAGTGCACAAGAGGGAAATCATTTGTATTAAGTAGAGTTATGTTGGTGAGATCACAACTCTTAAAGGTATCGTGCATGTATTTTTATGCTCCTGCATTGATGATGCTGGTGTGATAAGGATGGGGCTGAAGCTGGAGGGTTGACAATGAATTGATCAAATGGTTGTAACTTATCCTTATATTTCATAATAAATATATTTGTTCCTTTCCTAATGCACGTGTCAATGATGTTATATGTTTATTTACAAATGTAATCGATTTAATTTTTTAAACTTGAATAGATCATATTTCCTTTATGTTGTTTTCTGTCTTCTATTTTCCATTGCAGGTACCAATCAAGTGAGTTCAGTTTGATTTGGAACGATAGAATGATAGAAGGGAGTCGAGGAAAAGTGAACATATTACAAGTAGGTTGTCTTCCCTTATCTATTCATTTTAAGGAAAAGGTTAGATATATTTATTTCTGTTGTTCTAAGTGCACCACCACACTTAGGGAAATCATACTTATATGTAGGTTTGATTTCTATAAAAAAAATTGGTGACCATAATAGGGATCGATGGACCATCCCTAGTGGTTTTATCCTTCTCCATCAGCCTCTAGTAGACTTTACCTGCTTAATTTGAGTCATTTGAATGTGTTTTAGCAAAGTAGTGTGTTTGATTTCTTTTTTAGAGAGTCCTCTAGCACCAATGCACTATTGGTCTGGACACAATGCACTACATATCACTACTGGCTTAGGAACAGTGCTTTGCAATAGATTGTCTCCCACTCAGGGGTGCATTTCCCTGTGACCAACCAAAATATATCATATTTTGTCTTTCATAATTCATTTCAGTGTCTTGCTTGCTGAAGTTTCAAGTGATTGATTGCCTCTAGAGACAAGATTTCCTCTACTGTTATTGCCTCACTTTGGATTTTTTTGATCAATGTTTCGTTTTGTTTTCTTTGTCATTGTCGAATAGTTCCAAAGTTAAATTTTGCATTTGATCAGTTCTCTATTTTCTGAAAGAGGAAGTCGTTTCAGTCTTTGTTTCTCTTGAAAGAGTTGAGTGATTGTTTGTGCATTATAGTTTCTTTTTCGTTCGTATAAAATTAAAAGAAATTGAAAAGAAAAACATGAAATTTCAGATAGGGATTGTGAGTGATGCATATGAATAGTTTAGGGAAATTGCATTTAGATGTGCTCATTGTTGATTGCATACAATCTTATTGGTCTATCATTTGTAGCTAGTTTTTCATTGTCGAAAATCAAATCGAAATGAATGCTTATCATTTTAATTGCATTCTAGGAATGTTAAATACATCTCGCGGTGAACCTAAAAGACAAACTGATAAGCAAGATCAACATAAAATTTATCTGAATTTATCTAAGGAAGCATTGTAAATTAATGATAAAATTTAGAGGTCTAGGTTAGAAGACGTGTTCCAGTGTCTTTAAACATAGCAGCTGTCATTAATTTTCCGTGATACATTCCAAGTGTGATACCTCATTCCATGTACATAATTATATCGGAGCTTTTCCACGTAATTTCGGGTATATCGGGCGGTGCTCTAGTATGAAAAGTATAAGTGGATGCTCTCATTGTGCGGTTTTGCATTAGGAAATGCTAATATGGATTGGGCCTCCACGTACCATCGAGTATATTTGGGAGGACAACTTTAGGTTTCTTACCATCCATAGGTAACTGAGTCAGCCGCCTTGTACACTGTGATACACCGAACACAACATTCGGGGAGATTTCATGCACGTACATAAGTCCCTCATTTATTGGGGTAGTATATTGTAGTTCACAATTTCTTGGTAATCCTTTTGCCTAGAATTACCCTATTTTTGTTTTTTTTTTTTGTATTAAAATCAATCAGCATTCATGGAAGAAGATCAACCCTTTCCCCATTGTTTGCATAAGACAACAAATAAACCACCTTTTATGATAGAAGCTACACCTAGTAGACAAAGGCATGCTCATCCTAACGAGTCTGGTACCTCTGGAACCTTTAGTTCTAATTCATCTTATATACCAGAGACATCTGCACCTTTGAGTACCGAGTCTCGAGTTGTTTCGCGTGATCCTGGTTTATCTGCTACTGTTGAGACAAAACCCTCATAGTTATCTGAGGACACTGAGATTCAATCCAGTGAAATGGTAAATCCAAAAGCTGAGCTTGTTCAACTGGAAGTCAATCCGGAACCCATTTTTCTTTTACCAAAACATATTGATCCAGAATTTGAACAACAAGAAGTTGTTCCTATGTAACTATTTGATCCTCAGTCATCCGTAACCATTGAGTCTTCATCTTTACCTTAGATTTTCCCACCTGAAATTTATCTCAGGCCTGAAGGTGAAGTATTTCCACCTGGTTTGATTTCAATAGAGGAAGAACTTCAGGAAGAGACAACCCCTTCATCTCCCACTCATTTTGGGTCGGGCCTTCATTTATATCCGTATTTTCCTCATTTGACCTACTTTGCTTATGTTGATCCTATTCACTCTTAAGTTCCCGTAGATTTGTTAGAGAATTTTTTGGGTTATTTAACCATGGCTGAGACTGCATCCCAGATTGTACCATTTGTTACAGCTGCGACATCATCTACTGTTGCTTCATATTTGATGTTTTCTACGACACCCGAGTCTCATCTTTATGGTGGTCCATCCATCCCACTGGGTTACCAGGATTTAAATGGAACCTACTCTAGTGTCTCCACAAGTCCATGGACTTCGCTCATGTCATCATCTGGAATTCTATCTGGTTCCTCCCTTACGAGTATTGAACGACCTGATCCTTTATTGACATCATCAACTCAATATCAGGCCAATCCATCCAATTACCATCCAATTACCATCCATCTTATCCAGTATTTGTTGGATACCCCTCATATGAAAGTTAGTATGTTCAATATCCTTATAATCCATATGTTGGGGGGGGGGCACAGATTTTCGGGCCATATGGCAATACTCCGTCGTTTTTAGGTCAATAATATGTTGTAATGCATGTTTTTCAATGACAACCTACTTTGCATGTTTAGCCGCAAACGGTTGTGTATCAATATCAACTAGTTCAACCTATTACATATGTACCTACTACATTTTTTATTACTTATATGGTTATTTCTCAGTCTGCTCAAGCAGGTCCTTCAACCCCTAACCCTCAAGTTTCATGTCTAAAGACTCCGTCTTCCTAGGATGGTATTCAACAACCATCCGTAATGGGAATTTCACAATCACAAGCTACTTTACCTTTATCACATGCTTCTAGTGGCCCTGCATATTCACAACTTGGTCTGAATTATCCTAGTGGGAAAATGTTTTATCAGATTCCATGGCAGCCAAAGAAACCATTCCAATAGTTTCAAGCTTATCCATGTCTTGGTCAACAAGCCTACCCCTATCTAGGTTACCAACAATAAAATCCATTTGTTGGTACACAACAGACTATTGCCTAGACAATTCCATCTTATCTTGGTTATGCTCAACCTGACCTTAATCGAAAATTTCCATTTGTTGCAACATTAGAGTTACCTAATTTAAACCAGCTCACCAATGATCCCATTATTTATTTACCTTGGTGGCCAGTGATTCCTCATAAATTACCCTCTAACATTCCAAAATTCAATGGAACTTCTGGAGAAGACCCGTCTACACACGCCAAGACTTATCATTTATGGTGTTCATCTAATTCCTTAAATGATGATTATGTTAGATTGCGTCTTTTATAAAAAACGCTTACTGTTTTGGCTGCGAAGTGGTACATCGAATTACCACGAGCTTCATTTGATAACTTTACAACTTTAATCACTAATTTTTTAATCCACTTCCAGTTACCCATCATATATGAAACTAGAACAAAACTTTGACCAACTTTAAATATACCACTTCTACTCATATATTGGATCATATACATGAGTGAAGTCATCGTCGTCGAATGGTTAAAACATTTATTCCTAATCAAATTTTAGCTGAGTGGTTTATAAAATCCTTGTTTCCCTCTATCGCCAAGGATGTGGCCAAAGGCGGTGTTGTCACTAAAGAGCAAGTAATTTCCCAAGCCCAGTATTTGGATTTGATTTACAATCAATCTGGCATGCTCTATGAAAAGATTCCAAATGCGTCGTGACCAAATTTTATTGTTCGTCCTGCTCCATCTGGTGAGGACATTCATGCCGGCGATGGTGTGATTGGTTATGCTAGCACTCTGGAATCAAGTCGACCATCTGGTTCTACACTTGATATTTCAAATCAAAACCCTATTACATCTGATCCCGCGTCTTCTTCTGAAATCCATGTCGTGTCATCTGACAAAGGAAAAAGTGACAAGCAACCTGGAAATAAGAAGAAGGGGAAAGGTAAGAAGAAATTTAATTCACCCCCATAGGAAAAATCATTTGATTCATCTAATTATTTTCGGAAACCTCGTTACCCTTTCTTTATATGTAATGAGGAGCATTTTACGCGAGATTTTCCTCACCGCTCAGAAGTCTCAAAGCTTCTTAAGATTTCTACTACATCTCCAGTGTTGACAAATCCTTTTCTGAACCTGAAAACACATATGGTTGCTATGGATCCTGCTTCTTGTTCGCAAGTGCTTATGCTATCTGCCACTAAGCCCAAAACTGATGTTTTGGTTTCTACTCGAAGTAAATATTACAATAATCCATTGTTTTCGTCCAACATTAAGGCTATAGATCAACCTACCATTTAAACTTCAACCTCATCTGACTCGGCTCCAACGCCTATCATTCCAGAGTTAACAATAAAGTTGCCGAAGGGAGTAGTTCATAAATCGAAATTCAACCCTCGAGCTCATGCAGCTCAAAATTATAACGTAGTAGAAGATCTGGCTCAATCGCCTTATGTTATGCCAATGCTTGAGGTTCTTCAGAATTGTCCCTCCTAGAAGCAAGCTTTGTTGTCCATGATTTGTGGAATCGATCCAACAGATTCTAATATTGTAGTCTTTAATCATGTGGGCTATGTGCCACAATTACCAGCAAAATTAGCATTCATGATTCAAGTACATGTCTTAATTCACCTCATTCATCGCACTATCATGGATGAAGGTGCATCTACTTGTATCATGTCTATGAGTTGCTAGAAGCCACTTGGCTCGCCGAATTTGTCACAATCACCTAGGTCGTTGAAAGCTTTTGACGGTCGTACATATAAGCCTTGTGGAATTCTTAGTAACCTGCAAATCAAACTAGGGGGAAAATTAGTTACTATTGAAGTTAAGGTCGTTGACGGACCCCTTGACTACATATATTACTTGGAAGACCATGGGTTTACGCTATGGTTGCGGTAGTATCTACTTACTTTCGTATGGTCGTCTTCCCCCATAAGGGGAGAATCACCTCCATTGATAAACTCTCCTTCTTTTCCTTGGGTTCCCAGTCAACTAGAAGCGTTCTGTTTGTTCACGGACCCCCACCATCTCTTCAAAACATTGGTGTAGGAATCTTTAATTATTCTTCCCTAATGGGCACCTTTCGTTACCCTCGCCTGCGACATCGGCGGAAATCGCAAATATAGAGACCTGCAATATGATATATTCCACTTCATCTGACTTAAGGAACATTCCCAATGATTCTGAAATAGATAGGATGGGAAAAATCATGCCGCCAAGTCCAATTAAGCTAGCATACAAATCAATCTTTTTAGCTTATGCAACCAATCAAAATCCTTTGTCGCCATCCGTTTGGGTCGATCGTTCTTTGGATTATGGTACTTCTTAATCCTTTTTCACGTGTATTCTAACCAATGAGAGCATTATGGAATCCATGATTTTGAAAGAAGAACCATGGGTATAATCACATCAACGATCCCATCTTCTAGATTACAGTGAAGATAATCCAACTGAACAATATCACCCTACAGTCGTTGATTTCTTGATGAATTCTATTCCTATCCACACTGTCGATTCTAAGTGAAACCCATAAAATATCGAAGAAATGATTTCTATCAATATTTAGACCAAACCTAACATTGTAGAAAACATTCATGCTAGTGTGTCTTATTCTCCATCTGAACTTGACACTTACATCACTCTTTTCCATGAATTCTGAGATGTATTCTCTTGGTCATATGAGGAAATGCCAGGTATCGACTCTAGAATTGTTGAACATGAGATTAAAATGTATCCTGATGTCAAGCCGATATGATAACACCTTTGTCCTGTTCACCCTAATAAAGCTATTGTCATTAAAGTAGAGGTTGAATTTTTTTTGCGTGTTGGATTCATTTACCCTATGCCGCTTACTTATTGGGTTTCTAAAATTGTTCCAGTCATGAAGAAACATGGGAAAATTAGAGTGTGTGTCGACTATCAATATTTTAATCATGCTTGTTTGAAAGACAACTATCCCACTCCCTTTATCGACCAAATTATTGATGAATGTTCTGGATCTGAAATATTTTCTTTCATGGATGGATTTTCTAGTTACAATCAGACCAATATTCACCCAAAGGACCAATATGAAACTGCTTTTATCTATCCCTGGGGCACATTCACTTATTGAAAGCTCCCTTTTGGTTTAAAGAACACTGGGGAAACATTCTAGAGGGCAATGAATTATGCTTTCCATGACATCAAACACATAGTTCAACCATATCTGGATGACTTACTTGCACATTCATGGAAATGGGTTGACCACTCGCTACATTTGAGAGCGATATTGTTACGATGTCGTCACTGCAAAATACGTGTCAATCCGCAAAAATGTGTGTTTGGTGTTGTTACACAGCAATTTGTCACTGTCCCTGTACTCCTCGTTCCTTGATCTTGGAGGACCCATACAGTGACCCTTCTATACATTTCAAGCATGGAATATATACCCCTGAACTACACTTTGTCTGCCAATTAATCTCTCTTTACAAATTTTCTGGAAGATCCCTATAAAAATCCAGTTTTCAAGGTTGGCGCTTTGTCTCAGTGTCTGACCTGCGCCGATAGTAGATATTTTCACTGAGACCCACGCCGATCAGTGCTCTATCTTAATGTCAGACCCGCGCTGATATTCTTTTGGAAATTTTTTAAAATAGAAACAAAGTTTCCATTACTAGAAGCTTCACGAAGCGGTGAGCTAGAAGTTTGTTTTGAGGATATGGCCAAGGAATTCCTCTTTGGGCTTCTTGTTCCCAAGAAATAGGAACTACTCCAAATGATAAGCCTTTTCCCATTAATTGATGGCCCATATCCTCCTCCTCCATTTTTATATAAGGAGACATATTTCACCTCTGCTGCCTTAGTTAGCATAGAGAGAAGAAGCAATCATAGCTTCGGGAGAATAGGGAAGAGTGTGATTGCTTTTGTGTGTTAGGAACATAGTGAGATCTTGGACCTTTGTGTACGAGGGTGTCACAAATGTGCTTGGATACAGATCTGTTGAAGGAGAGCCTCAACATCAAGGCTTGGTTGTAAACTCCCCTTGTCTTTATCATAATAAAATTCAACTAATGTTTATCTTCCACTCTTGTTTACATTTATAATGAGATTTATAGCATTCCTTTATTAGTTAGATAAGTTTTAATTGTTTTATTTTTGTCATGATTTCACGCTTTTCGTGGTGACTTGATTGTCTGTACAGGTAATCGGACATTGGTAGCAGCGTGTATCGAGCTTGAGGAATAATGAAAGATCAAGGAGCTTCAACGGAAGATGGAAACATAACATCAGAAAAAGGTAGGTCATCTCCCTTGGTCTGAATTTCATTTACAATATAGGAAGGTAGATGTTAGTATGTTCCTGTAATTGCTAGACCCACCCTAGGGCTAGAGGGATCGCCTCTGTTCACAGAGGAGATTTTCCTACAAAACAAGTTGGGGACTCCACTGGGGATTTTCCTTTGATTTTTTTAGTCTTTTAGTTCTTAGTCATTCAACGAGTTCAGTCGAACAACCATTTCCCTGTTTTTTCCTATGTTTTTCATCAATTACAATCTTTTAGTTTTTTCTTTAACTGGTGAGTCTAGTATTGATTAGGAGAAATTCTTTGTTTATTTTTTATTTTTTAGGAATTGGCGCTTTTATTTGTTTGACAGTCATGTCAATTAGCACTAGTTTTCAGCTATAAAGCTGCACCATTGGGCCATTGGCACTAGTTTCAGCCCCTAAAGTCGCGCAAATTCCAGAGTGTGTGAAAAATTAAGGTTTTTCCCTAAGTCTTTCACCAATGTGTCTTGCCCTTCTGGTCCTTTTCTCTGTATGATTTACATGTTATCCCCTTCACTCAAGTTGGTTTTATTTACTCGTTGGCTTGGTTTTTTGTTTTTATTTTGTTCTTTATGTTGGGACGTGCATCCTAACATCCTGGTTTTTTCTTGGATCGTGCATCAATTGCTTGGTTGCATGCTTAGCGGGACATCACCCTACTGATTGAGTAAGTCTCCTTGCTTGGTGAGTCATCTCTAGTTGATTTCCATTTTATTTTTGGTTGATTGAGTGATCAAGTATCAAGTTTCTTTCCAAGTTCATTTGGTCTACTTGTTCACTTGTGAGCATAGATTACGTTTCTCATTGTTCAACTGAAAAGTATTCTTTGTATGATTGCATGATGTAAAAGGGAATGAATGCCTTGTTTTGAGCCCATGCTTTGGAAGTCCTCTTCATGATTTAACTCATATGTCTTGTAGCCTTTTGAGGAATTTCGTTAAAACATGTTCAAAACAAGATTGTATTCTTAATGTTTGGTTGCATCCTTTTTGCATTAAGGAAATTTGCATTCTTTTAGTTTTCGTCTCAAAGTTTTATTTTCGTTAAAATTCATTAGACATTGAAAAGTCATGTTTGAAATTTATCATTGAACTTAGATTACATGTTTAATGATTGAAAACTATAAGTCGCATTGAGTGCATTCTTACTCATTCAAAAGAAAAAGGAAATTGTGCATAGATTACAATTACATAATTTTCAAAAAGAGAATTTCGCATAGATTACATTTCACAATTCACATCTTTGAGTGTTTTAGATTACTTTTGGGATAGTGAAATTCGTCTATTTGGGAAAAAATTTCGTTTGCATAATACTTTTTGTTGCATCATTGTTTGAGACTCTTCCCTTAATTAGATAGCATTCATCGAATTGAAAGAGTTATTTTCTCATATAGTTACATTAGAGATTTTAGGTAACATTCGGTAGGGCCTTGGAATTGAGACATAATTCAAGATAAAACGTTAAAATTAAATCAATCAACCTAAGGAAGCATTGAAACTTAACACACACACTTAGAGGTCTAGGCTAGTGACGTGTTCTGGCGTCATTAAACCTAGCAGCTGTCGCTCACCATTTGGCATTAGATAGCGCTAGCACGGACTTGTGCTCCCCATATTGTCGAGTATATAAAGGGAGACCCTCATAGGTTGCAATCCCTTATCCATAGGAAGCCGATTCTACCACCCTATAACTGTGATACACCGAACACAGCATTCAGGGAGAATGCCTGCACGTACGTTAAGTCCTTGGTCATTTCTCTTTCATTTGATCACCAAGGTGTATATTGCAGTTCACAAATACCTGGTAACACTTTATGCCTAGAATACCATGAGTAGTCCTTTTTGATCTTTCCGTGACTCTTTAAAACTTGAAAATATCATCGAGCACTTTTCCTTTCACGCTTGTTCAAACTGAAAGCGACTAGAGTCACCCTTTTTCCTTTTCTCGACTCTTAAAATATGAAAAGGAAAAGTTTTGTTTCAGTGTCTTAAAATTAACTACCCACGAAATATTCCTGGTCAAAGTTATATTCCTTAGTGATTCTTAGGGTGAGGTCAATGGCAACATTTCCTGGGTTTACCAGTCAAGGATCCCCATCCGATGGGAGTCTTGGTTCTTTTCCTTCTTTTGGAAAAGTTGGCTCCCCTTATATGGTGACGTTGTCCCTTCCTGGGTTAACTGTTGGTTTACTCGTTTGGTTATTTTCAACCTCAGTGGTCCCGAGTGTTCCAACCTTTGTCCAACCAAGTTATCCTCCGCCTGAACCATGTCAACCCCATGTTGATCTTTAGGTCGACCCCTCACCTTATTCACCTATTTCTTCACCCCGTTCTCCCTCTTCGCCTGGTGAAATTTTGGATTCTAGTGACCAGGTGGCTAAGAATAAGAAGAATATGTCAAAGAAGACGAAGGAAAATAAATTAGAGGGAAAATCGGCAACTATTTCCACCCATGCAACTACTATCGAGAAACCTCCCACTCTGTCTCACAGAGTCAAATTCCCTTGCAAGCTATGTGAGGGTGACCACCTTCTTCGTGACTACCCTGGTATTCCTAAGGTGTTAGAAGTGTGGTTTGTTGGCCCGATTCATCCTTCATCATCAACCTCTGGGCATCATGCTGATGATGAGCCTTCAACTAAAGATAATGAGACTTGTAAGAAATAGGGTAAGATCAAATTTACCTATAGGTTGTGTGAAGGGAACCATCACATTCACCTCTGTCCTTATATGGATGAAGCCTCTAAAGTGTTGGATACCCTTTTGGCTTTTGAGTCCTACCTTCCTGTTGGTTACCGAAAGTTTTCTTTGAGTCCTCCGATAGTTGATGAAGTCATTTATCAGGATTCATATCCGGTCAATTCCACTCTCTCTCTGAAATTCAGTCTCCCAAGTCCATTTCCGACCAATCATTGGTTGAGAAGAAGGATGAATTGGTTCCATCTACAGTTCATCGGGTCTTTTCCGTCGAGAGTGGGTCTCATCCAAGTCAGGTTCTTTTTGTTTCCTCTGATTTCCCAAGATCAGAGGGCGATCGTCCCGTTTCCCTGATCTAGGAGGGTGCTCCTCCGACTCCCATCGCCACAGTCCTAGAAAGTGATCCTCCTTATCTCATTCTCTGAGTTCAGGAGGATGGTATTTCCACTCTCGTAATGCAAGGGGATAATCCTATGATTCATATGGCACGCCTTCCATGTAGTTTGGTTGCTTCCTTTGATTAGAGTTGATTCACGTGATATCATCTTCCTTCTTACGTTCCCTTTGAGATCACTATACAGGCCTGCAATATGGTTGTACCGGGCATAATTATAGATGAAGGCACCTCGGTTAGTATTCTATCATAAACTACATGGAAAGCTTTGGGTTCTCCACACCTTGTGCCTGTTACTCAAAATCTATTGGCTTTTAATAGAGGAATAAGTCAACCATTAGGGATCCTTCCGAAGTTTCCTATTACTTTGGGAGGGAAAAGAGTCTATATAGATGTATTAGTGGTCCAAGGCCCCTTGGATTTTAATTTACTCCTGGGGTGAGACTATGCTTATGCCAGGGGCGCGCTTGTCTCTTCCCTCTTTTGTGTGATCTGTTTTCCACATGAAGGTCAGATCGTGACCATTGATCAACTTTCATTCTTTGGTCCTGATGTGAAATTTGGTCTACAATCATCCCTTCCTAGTCCTTACCCATAGGTGGTATCTTCCCCACCACAATTCAATTAGTTTACCACCTATTCATTGCCCGCATCCAGTGATAGTACCGTCATGTATCGTGTCCTAGGGGCATTGGATCCCAATTTTTAGAGTGTTGTTCTTCTGTCAGATGAGAACCCCTTGGAAACCATGACCTCTCATATGTCATGATCAGGTCTTCAGAGCATATTTCGTTTTCTTGTGTCAAGCTCCTTAAAAAATGAAACAAGGTCTTCAGAGCATAGTTCATTTTCTTGTGTCAAGCTCCTTAAAAAATGAAACAAGGTCTTGGGAGCATAGTTTGTTTTCTTGTGTCAAGCTCCTTAAAAATGAAACAAGGTCTTCGAATCATAGGTCATTTTCTTGTGTCAAGCTCTAAAAATGAAACAAGCTCGTCGGAGCATAGTTCGTTTTCTTGTGTCAAGCTCCTTAAAAAATGAAACAAGATTTTCTGAGGATAGTTTGTTTACTATGTCAACCTCGTTAAAAAATGAATTAGGTCACGAGGATAGTTCTTTTACTGTGTCAACCTCATTAAAAAATGGAACAGGTTCCCTTTTCAATTCGAGTCTATGATCAGATATCATAAAATCTGAGTCGAGTCTTTCGCCTAATCTCGTAATTGAACCTTCATTCCATCCACCTGTCAGTAACTAGCAGTCTACTCCAATGAATACACTGAAGCTTGGGGAGCATGTACCTCGAATTGAGACATCATGCTAGGGGCATGCAAACTTATTTCAAGCATATTTTGTTTCCGTTTCAAGCTTGTGTAAAAATGAAATCGGTTTCAAGCATATTTTTCTAAAAATTTTCAACCTTGTGTAAAAATGAAACCAACTTCAAGTAGAGTTCCTGATTTCAAGCTTGTGTAAAAATGAAACCATTTTTATTTTACCTCTCATGATTTCCATTTTATCAGCCTATTTTTCCAAATGAACCTTGGTTTTCTCATTCCATCATCACCATCTACTCGGTCGATCATATGCCTTCACTTGATTGTTTTACCCATTCTCGAGGAACATCTGCAATGAGTGGTCTTGGTAGACAGCCTTTTGACCTTTACTTGTTCTGAGAAGTTCCACCATCACCAAAACTAGTTGCTACCCTAAATTCCACTCGTTCCTCCAGGAGGAGCCAACTTTCAGCTCTTTTCTGACTCTCAAAAATTGAAAAGATTGTTGAGACTCTTGTCGTTTTGAACTTGTTAAAGGTTGCAAAATGTCGTTTACCCAGTATATGTTTACTACTTTTTTGGGTTGGGATAAATTCTTTACGAAAAAGGAATACCTTAGCCAATCAAAACTAAGAGGTTCTCCTAGATATTGTTTTTTACCTTTTGGGATCTGTGAGACTACCTACGAAAAGGGACCTACTGGATTTTTCTTTTCTTCTTCTTTTCAAACTATCTAAACATGAAAAGATGCTGAGTTCTTCTTTTTTCAGACTCGTTAAAACCTAAATGACATCGGAAATCGTCGCCATGACGTAACAGAGTTCCTCCTTCCTAGAGCTCGTAAAATGTACTAGGATGGATTTGTCCAAAGGAAAAAATTATATGAAAAGCATATGCTATCCTCTTCAAGCTTGTGTAAAAATAAAGAGGTACTCGCCATAAATGGTGGGGGAAAATGGAAGTTATTATTCAGTTGTGTCGACAGTATGTCACTCTTGAACATGACACTTATCTGCTGTTCGTGTCGGGTTGGGATATCTTCACTCTGTCACTTTGCCTCTGTGGGTTTGGGAAATCCGTTTGCCTCTCATTCGATTACAAATCTTGTCAACATGACCTCTGATCCTATTTGAGTCAAGTGCTGCCAAATTCTAGAGTTGTGTTGCCGATATGTTCAAGAGAAAATCCTTCTACAATTTTTACATTCCCTAATCCTCTGTTTTAGACTTGATTAACACTCATATTACATTCTCTGTTTCATGTCGATGATGTGGGATTCTTTATGACCCTCCTTTAACGGATCGCTTCCTGTCGACTTCAACTCATTATCTAGGAAGTCGATCTAGAGACTCCTTTCTAGTACCTTAGATCTTGCATGCCCTAATGGAAAGTTCTTCACATTCGACGATGGGTTCTCATCATTGGCCTTCAATAAAGTGATTTCAAGGGTGTTCAACTCCAGCTTACTATTCACATGATGTGGATTGTACTAGTAGTACCTTGAGAACCATTGTCATTATTGGTGGTCTCTCTCGCGCTTGTTAACAAATTTTATCATTGGCTAGTAATCAGGTGACTTTCTTGCATGTTCAACTTCAGCTCATCAATTCACATGCCTGAATTTGTACTCATTCAAGTTGTGACGGAGTGCGAGACCCTGGATTTTTATTCTCTAAATTCCAGGTTACGAGGTGATATGATTTGTCCAGGATTGGTTACATGTTTCTTTCAAATGGATGGCTGTGACCATACCATGGTATTTTTTATGTATGGATGCGTCCATACCTTGATTCATGTATTTTTATAAAATACTTGAGTTATGTATATGTATCTATGCCTGATTTTCAGGTCTCTTGACGACAACATCTGGTTCCTTGCACGTACTCGTAAAGCATTTCACCCCTCACTCATGTTTGGACTTCATATTTTAGGGGGCATATGTTACAAAAAAATTTGTCACTGTCCCTGTAATCCCCGTTCCTTGATCCTGGAGGACCCATACACTGACCCTTATGTACTTTCCAAGCATGGAATACATACCCTTGAATTACACTTTGTCTTCCAATTCATCTCCCTTTACAACTTTTCTGGAAGATCCCTATAAAAATCTAGTTTTCAAGGTCGGTGCTTTGTCTCAGTGTCTGACCCGTGCTGATAGAAGATATTTGCACTAAGACCCGTGCCAATCGGCACTCTGTCTAAATTTCGGACCCATACTGATATTATTTTGGAAAGTTTTAAAAATATAAACGGAGTTTCCACAAATAGAAGCTTCGCGAGGCGGCGAGCTGAATTTTTTTTTTGAGGATATGGACAAGGAATTCCTCTTTGGGATTCTTGTTCCAAAGAAATAGGAACTACTCCAAAGGATCAGCCTTATTCCCATTAATTGAGGGCCCATATCCTCCTCCTCCATTGTTATATAAGGAGACCTCTTTCACCTCTGCTGCCTTAGTTAGCATAGAGCGAAGAAGCAATCATAGCTTCGGGAGAATAGGGAAGAGTGTGATTATTTTTGTGTGTTAGGAACATAGTGAGATCTTGGACCTTTGTGTACAAGGGTGTCACAAACATGCTTGGATATAGAGCTGCCGAAGGAGAGCCTCAACATCAAGGCTTGGTTGTAAAATCCCCTTATATTTATCATAATAAAATGAAACTGATGTTTATCTTCCACCCTTTTTTACCTTTATAATGAGATTTATAACATTCCTTGATTAGTTAGAAAGGTTTTAATTGTTTTATTTTGTCGTTATTTTACGCTTGTCATGGTGCCTCGACTATCTATACAGGTAATCGGACGTTGGTAGCAGCATGTATCAAGCTTGAGGAAGAACGACAGATTAAGGAGCTTCAACAGAAGGTGACAACATAACATCAGAACAAGGTAGGTCATCTCCCTTGCTCTAAATTTCTTTTACAATCTAGGAAGGTATATGTTCGTATGTTCCTGTAGTTACTAGACCCACTCTAGGGCTAGAGGGATCACCTCTGTTCGCAGAGGGGATTTACCTGCACAACAGGTGTTGGTTCTAGTCGTTTGCTTGGATTCGTCATGTCGAAAGACATAATTCGGCTTGATCCATTGAAATTCCAGGCCATTCTTCATTTTCCTGCTCCTTCCAATCTGATTTAGTTACAGAGGCTCCAAAGGAAGGCTCAGTTTCTAAGGAGATTCATTCCTAACTACACCGAAATGGCTAAAGGATTTACTCGATTCTTGAAAAATGGGATTCCCTTCAATTGGGATGAGGTTGCGCAAGATTCCTTTGGTGTTCTTAAAGATACCTTGATCTGAGCATCATTAATCTATCCCCCAAATTATTAGAGTGATTATTTCTTGTATCTCACCGTTGCAGATACAACCATCGATATGTTTTTAGTCCAAGAAGAAGATGGGATTGAACATCTGATCTATTATTTGAGTCATAATCTCAATGACCTAGAAGTTAAGTACACATATGTTGAGAAGCTTGCTTTGGCATCCGTTCAAGCTATACAAATATTTCACCCTTATATCCTCCTCCGGAAGACCATTGTCATTTTATATTGCAACCCTATGACATACATTTTGTCACGTCAATTGCTGGAGGGGGAATATTCAAAATTAATCATCATTTTGCAGGAATTTGATTTGGAATTCAAAAAATCCAAGTCAAAGAAGTCTTTGGTGTTTGCTAAGATTATTTGTGACCTTCCTTCGAGTACCACGGAGTCTACTATGGAACCATCAATTTCAGATGAGTCTTTGTTTTTGATCCAATCACCTGACCCATGGTATGGAGATTTCATCATCTATCTCCAGACCCAAAATTTTCATCCCAATACCTGTTGCTCGCAACAATGATATATTCAACACCAAGGAAAAGATTATATGATCATCAGCGATACACTTTATCGTCATGGTGTCGACACAATTTTATGTAGGTGCCTCACTCATGAGGAGGCCGAGAATGTTTAAATGATTTCCGCACTAGTGCTTGTGGTGGAAATTTGTCTGGTTATGCTACCATGAAAAATATTCTCCGCTAGTTACTTCTAGCCTACCATATTTAATGACTGCATTATCGCGGTTAGAAGTTGTCATGCTTGCGATATATTGATCGTAAAACCCACTTGCCACCAACACCAATGCATCCTGTCGTCATTGTTGGACCATTTTCAAAATGGGGCATTGACTTCATGACATGTATCCCTCACTCGATGGGGGGGAATGGGTATATTATTGTCACCATTGACTATTTTATGAAGTGGTCCGAGGTAATTCCTACATTCAAAAACACATGACATACAACTACATTGTTCTTTTTTAACCATGTGGTTACACGGTTTGGTGTTCCGCGAGCCATAGTCATAGATCATGGAAAACATTTTTGCAATCACATGATGGATGAATTGACTACCAAGTTAGGACTGCCACATGATAGTTTTACCCCTTATTATCCAAAAGCTAATGGACAAGTTGAAGCTATCAACAAGATTATTAAGAGTATGCTTCAAAGAATGATTGGGGTTCATAAACGAAACAGGAATTTGATCCTGTAATCGGCTTTGTGGGAATATCAAACCTCGGTGAGAAACGAAACTATATTTACTCCCTTTCAGCTAGTTTATGGTTTGGAAGCTATCTTACCAATCCAATACAAAATACCATCGTTTAAACTTGTGATTGACCTGCTACTTGAAAATTCTGATGAAGAGGCACACCTTTTAGATCTCATCCATCTAGATTAAATGCTTCTTGAAGCCACATTGGTGAATGAGGTACATAAGATATGAATTAAGGCGCAATATGACCGCAATCTCAAGCCTCGCACCTTCTCGGAAGGATACCTGGTCCTTCTTTATAATCAGGAAGCTGATAAGATAGGAATAGGGAAATTTGAACCATTATGGCACGACACCTACATTGTCAAGTGCATCCTGGCTAAGGGTGCCTACAAGTTGGTAGATTATGATGGGATTCAATTAGTTCAGCCTTGAAATGGGTTGTATCTTAAATCTTACTATGCTTGATTTTGCGTAGTAAACACAGTATTATATGCTTTGATTGCCTATGTGTAGAAGTGTGTCTTTTAGAGTTTTTCATGTTGTTAGTAATCCACTTTGAATTTTTTGTAGATGCGAGAATCTTCAGAACCATTTGTTGGATATGATGATGGTTCTAGTCATAGTACTCAAAATATATCCTTTGCAGCATGGGCCATATTCACTCCAAGTGGTGAGTTAGTTAGTTTCCAAGGGATTTGTATTGGTTGATTGACCAAAAATATCGCTGAGTATAGTGGGTTGATCGAAATCCTCTATGATGTCATTTCACTTAGCATTCACTGCTTCATGATCAAGCTGGACTCACAACTTGTCGTAGTACAACTTACTAGCGTTTATACTGTCTAAAATCCATCAATTCATCGCATGTTCCTTAGAGTTCTTCTTTTGGAAATAAATTTTGATTACATCCAATATCAACACATTTCCATAAACTTTAACACTTTAGTTGATTATTTGGCGAATTATGTGTTAAATAGATATTTGAAACATATATAAATATAGATTTTCAATTCACATCACACAATTGAATCAGGATTGCACATAATCATAGGAAAAAACTGAAAGTAAAATAGACTTATATTGAATTTTTTTTACAAAAATTATGTCCAAGACATGTTGGTCATATTACCTCAAAATGTATACATACATAGCATAATATAAGTATACCTAGTGATGCTCATGATAATAGGTCACTTCTTGGGCTATCATGCACAATAGCCTTATCCAACGGCTAGGCACACCAATGGTATGGCATTGCAGCCTCATAGGTAACTCCTCAACCTGGACATCCAGTATCCCAAGAGTTAATCCCTCTACATGCTGTTGCAACTCAGCAAGAGTCTCGGCTAAATCCAAATCCTGAAGGACTTCTCTCCCAAAAGTCCTCTCTGCTGGTTCTCCCGCTTGTTGTGCATGAACCACTGGTTGAATGGTACCTACATATGCATACATAAAACATCTTTATTTTAGTCTTGGAAACATTGAAAAACACAAAAATATGTAAAAAACCCCAAAAAATAAAAAACATGGTCAACATTTTACCTATAACACCCTATTGAGCACCGACTGGTAAAATCAAATCTCAATCTATGCGTAAATCCATCCCTGCATATGGATGCTCCTCTATGAAGATATTCTGTCTACGGAGCCAACTGAAGAATGCATTGGAAAACGAGATTGATGACTAACCAGCATGTATAGTCATCAACTCAACCCACTGCTGCATCTGTGGATCTCTAGGGCCAGCTAATCCTAGTGTCACATGATGTGGCTGCATCAATGGAAATCGCTCCAAAATGAAAGTGATCAAGATCGACCGATAGCTGAAATTTTTGGTCTTTCCACTTTTCACTTTGGTCAGCTGTTCTTTCATCTGAAGGAGTACTGCTTTAGCCTAGTTGAACACGGCTGGCTCGAGACACTCAAACACATACTACATGTATGATCTTTTCCTGACATGTAGTGTCATGCTACTAGCTAGATTTTCATTAGTAAATACGATCATTAAAAAAGGCATATCACGTACATCTTTGATATTTGTCTTTCCATCTTTGCTAGGCTCAGTCTCTAGCTGAAAAAACTGTCAAATGTAGTCCTTCACTGTTTCACCTCCACGGATGGAGCCCGCAAGGGAAATGGGGGCACCACGTCTCGACAAACCTGTCATAAAGTCAATGTCATCAACCAATATTGGGGGAACTTTGTCCCCAATGTGAAATTATTGTAGTGCTAGGTCCCATTAACATATCAAGAACTGCAATAGTTCCATGTGTTGCCTCATCCTTGACAATCTAAAGTACTTGAGAAACCCACAGTCTCTGAGGGCTCTCATAGTGCCAGGATCATTTAGGGCAACCATATCTTGTTCTTCATGTTCTCTTTCTCACCATGTAATCAACATTTTGATCTGATCAAAGTGTGAAATCAAACCATAGGCTTAGTCAGGATCCATTCCATGCAAAACAGTAGAGAAATTTGGGCATAATACAAGGTGCAAGTTTATAAATGCACCCAACACACTCCTGAGTGGAAGATAGATTGTTCTAGAGGAACTTACCTTCTTTCTAGCCTCTCTGCAACACACTTTTCGACATCCAAGGGTGCATTGGCCCTAGGGTGTTCTATATTTACCCTAGGAGCCCCAAAATCCTAAAAAAATTGCATGAAACTGAACAAGAATGCAATCAATAGAAAGAGGGAGGTAAGATCTCCTACCTGGTCCAAACGACACGAGAAATTTTCCACAAAATTTGTCGCAATCAACTGCTAAAGTTCAAGGGTAAAACTAGCTCAGAGCACTGAAATCTGAATGGTAAATGTGAAATAGTAAAAATGACTTGGTAATTTCTTAATTTAATAGTCTTTTTTATTAATTCATGCATATTTAATGAATTGACTATGATTTTTACCCAATTTTACTATCTGAATAGGTATTGTTAATCCATTTGGTGGTTCTTTGAGCATGTTTACAACTGATTATAGTGAGTTCGTTGTGCATCATAGTGAAATGCAATTTTGACCACAAAGCACACTTTTATCCCTTTTTCGAGCTTTGTTAAACATGAAAAAGGAACCCCACTGGAGTTCTCTTTCAGCTCTTTTTAGACTCCCAAAACATGAAAATATTACCGAGCACTTGTCTTTTCGAGCTCGTAAAAGGAATTGAAACGAGATCTACCCAACATAAGTTTAACCCTTTTTCAGACTGAGATAGATTATTGTTTACAAAAAGGAAAACCCTAGTCGAACATGACTAGGAGGTTCTCTTAGGTATTATTTTACACTTTTTTAGATCTGAGGGACTATTATATGAAAAAGAACTTGTTGAGTTTTATTTTCGTACTTTGTTCAAACTCTCTAAGCATGAAAAAGGACCGAGTTTTCACTGTCGTTAGACTCGTTAAAACATCAAATAGTGATGGAATTTTCCATCTTGACAAGATCGAGTTTCACCTTTGCTAGACTCGTTAAAGCATAAAATAGTGATGGATTCACCCGAAGGGTGGAATTTTACATCAAGCATATGTTATCCTCCTCAAGCTTGTTATAAAATAAAGAGGTACTGGTCAGCAATGATTGGGGAAAATTGGAAAGGGATGAAACACTTTATGGTAGAAATTCACTCCTGAACATGAAACTTATTCACTTCATCTCCATGAATTTTGGGTTGGGTAATCTACTTGATGGTCTATCATAGCTATGGTCTATCACACCATCCATGACTTTAGTTCTGGGTCAATGTTGTCAATTCATTCAGTGTCACTGATATGTTCAAGAGAAGTCACTCAGTTATTCCTCATCCTTTGCAATACTCATAAACCTTCATTTCATGACCGCCATCCCTGAACATTGCTTCATCAATTACATTCTGTCTCTAAAATCATTACTCCCATTTTGTGTCATTGATGGGGGAAACATCAAGGCCCTCTTACGATGAGTCTCTTCCTGTCGACATTAGCTCATCATCCAAGAAGTTCGCTTAGAAAAAACCTTTCAGTACCTTGGAGCTTGCTTACATCAACGACAGGTTTCTCATTTTCGGCGATAGGTTGGCATCAAAGGCCTTCGACCGAAAGATGTTGTATGGTGTTGGACATCAAATCATCTATTCACACCATGCAAAATTTACTATAGTGCCTTGAGAGCCATTATCATCAACGATGGTTTCTCTCACGTTTGTTAATGTCTTACATCATTGGCTAGTAATCAGATGATGTCTTCCCATGTTTGACTTCATATCACATATTCGCATGGTTAGACTCGTACTTAGGAAATTGAGTGAACGAGATAGAAGACCCCAGATCTAGTTTCATCCATCCAGGCTATGATTTCAGGATTAGTACCAAATCGTCCGTACAATGGTCATTAAACAAATGGTCATCCTATCATGGGTCTATATCTGTCGATGAATTTATGATGTTATGATAGTTTATGCACTAAGTATGGGCATGCCTCCCTCAGAAATTCATGTCCAAGATGAAAAGATCTCATGATGTAATGTATTGTAATTGATGTAGGTCATCGTCCGCTTAAGATCCTACTCATCACATCGTAAATCATATCAATCAACATTATCATTTTTGACTTCATGCTTTAGGGGACAACTGTTAAAAGTAAATTTGGGCATCATCTCAAAATACAAATCAGTATCCATTAGGGTCTATCATACTCTAAATTAGTTGTTACATGCCCTAAACAAGTCATTCCATTGGTGGTTTTCCTTCATGAAAGTTTCAATGCTTATATGCCAATTGAAGTGCCCCATTGATCCATCAACGCACCCTTAGACTGTAGTAACTGATTTGCAGATCATATACTCCCATTCAAGGCTGCATTGCAGAGGATCTAGGCCCACTTTAGAGTGCATTAGTCGACTGGGAGCGAATTGTTCATTAGATTTTGGGAATCTTCCCAACCTCTAGTGGCTTCTAGAAGTTGTTCCATCTTTCACCTCATCAGATAGCTTCGAATATGGACACCATGTAGCCATTAAAACTCTTATCCTCCTATTCCCATGAACAAGGAAACCACTTCATCCATTTTTGGAAAATCCATTCAATGTTTCATTAATGTCAAAATACCTTCATCTACTTATAAATAGAGCACTGAACATAGTGCACAAGAGGGCAAGAATTGTATTAAGTAGAGTTATGCTGGTGAGATTACAACTCTTGGAGGTATCGTGCATGTATTGTTATGCTGTTGGATTGATGATGCTGGTGTGATGAGGTTGGGACTGAAGCTGGAGGGTTGACATCGAATTGATCAACTGGTTGTAACTTCTCCTTCTACTTCATAAATAAGACATTTTTTCCTTTCCTAATGCATGTGTCAATGATGTTATATGTGTATTTACAAATGTAATCGATTCAATTTATTTAACTTGAATAAATAATATTTCCTTTATGTTTTTTTTTGTCTTTTGTTTTCCATTGCAGGTACCAATCAAGCGAGTTCAGTTTGATTGAGAGCGATGAAACTTCATAAGGGAGGCAAGGAAAAGCAAACAAATTACAAGTAGGTTTTCTTCCCTTATCTATTCATTTTAAGGAAAAGGTCAGATATCTTTATTTCTGTTGTTCTAAGAGAACCACCACACTTAGGGAAAGCATACTTATTCGTAGGTTTAATTTCTATAAAACACCATGGAGATGATTATCTTCATGATATGCACAAAAGAAATAATAAGATGATTAGATTCAAAAGAGTTTAACAAATAAAAATCATTCAACCCAGAATGTCCTTTATCTTGATCATCAAAATAACGAGCCTTGAAAATGTAACGATTCATGGAATATGTGCTCTCCAGTGCTCGGTACATCTCAAGGGATTGACATGAAAAGGAACTAACCAACAAGAACCTTTCATATGATAAAAAATTATATCTTGGAGATCATGAAGATCAACTTGAAAATACCAAGAGTCATTTAAGAATGAGCTCATAACTAGGGGATAAATGTTAAGGAAGGAATTGTGTGTGAAATTATGTGTCCAACTTAGTTCTAAGATCTCAACAAGATTGTAAGGGCCTGGCATAACCATGAGCAGGAACTGAAGTGCCTCAACTTCCTGACAGGATTTTGAACTTTCTGATGGTGGATAATCAAATTTGGGTTGCTTAGAAACATCAATAGTGATCCAGACTTATGAAAAAACACAATAAAATACATAAATACACATAAACATAGATATTCAGCAAAAATAAGACTTCATTTCATTAATTTCACATAACTGAAATATGCTTACATATGGAATGGAAATAAACTAGCTAGGGAGTTGGTAGCTTATCTATGATAAGAGATGTGGCGACTACATGCCTATGAAATATGTTGCAATGAGGCTCGAAGGCATATTCATTATTGAGAAACAATGGAAAACCATAAACATCAAAAAACCTAACCCTAGGAGATGAAGCGCCAAAACTATGGGCCCCGTTTGGGTAAATTGGTACGTCAAATTCCCATGGACGTAACTTTGGCATACGATCTCTGTTTGACTTGCACAATACATTGTTAGAAATATATATCCAAGGAATATAAATTTTGAGTGAGGAACATTGGTTAGAGACCCATGTTGCTCTCGAGTTTCCTAAAAAATGTCCTTTAGGGCCTCAAAACAGCTTCGGATGTTCACAACCTGAAAAACGGCTAAAATAATAAACTGTGCTATAATTGAGGAAACTGAAAAATTGAAAAAAACAATGGTGGGGGTCCAAGTGGAATAGGTAAGTGGACAATTAATATCCATCTGGATCAAATAGGTAGATATGCACCACTATCATCTGATGTATTAATGAAAACACTATCAATGCCACTGGTTTAATCATATTTAGGATTAATCATATCAAATACTTGATGGATATAAAATTTAAATACATCAATTGGAAAATCCCTTGATAATTCAGGGTTGTAACATCTTCCTCTTTGCTTATGAAATTTTTACAGTTGAAAAAATCATGAATAATAGATCCGAACGTTTCATCCTCTAATTGTAGTATCACACCGTCATGTACCTGATTGCAACAGTGATTAGACAAATAAAGGTCAAAATAATTGATGGGGGTTGTTGGTGTGAAAAAATTATCAAACATATTTGGGTACAATGAATATTGTGCTAGAGGTGAAGAAGGATTAAAATACTCAAGAGAAGGAGAAACAATTGTACTAAAATCATATTGAACTTGAAAGAACAATGAATCAACATCATTGTCATAAGTATAATACTGAAAGATAGGCATACCAACATGACAGTCAGATTGACCAAGATATTCCAAATATTAAAAATCCTGACAATTTACCACTTCATATTTGTTATCCACAGATGTATGAATTGAATAATATTTAGGATCATTCTAAATTAAAAGAGCATCCCAATTCACCTATGGAGATTGTAAACTGTGTGAAACAGATTCTAAATTGATACCTTGCAAATATAAGCCCTTAGAAGAAGAGATATATCATCTAATATACTTGAATTTTCACCACCATGTGTGTTAATGGAAACATGGGTATCACAATGATGGTTATCCAAAGTCTCAACTTGGATGCGATATCGAGAGTCATTTGATAGGTTATAAAGATTAAAATATCAGAGATCAGCCTTACAGGAAAGATTATCATCTTGAAAGAGGGAGGAAAGATAAGAAATATCTTCAACACGTTTCTCCTCTACATGTGAAATACTACCACCTCGTTATTTATTAATGCTTGAAAAAATAGGTGGAACATCATTATGAGTTGAATTAAGTGAAAGAAGCAGATCACGAAGCAAGGAATCAAGAAACATAGGTGGTAGAGGTTTTAAAGTATCCCTAGAGACAATCACGTTTTCATTTGGATCATATTCAAGATTGGAATTATGTGCATTAATATGATTTTGAAAACCCAAGGGATCAACTTCCACTTTGGGCTCCATGCAATTACTGAACCATTCCAAGTTTTCCTTAATAGGACGTGGATGATAGAAATTGGATGGAGGTTGATATTTATATCTCCCAACTTTAACATCATCACCAGGGGGCACCCAAATTGGAGGAGGGAAAGTCCCATTTTAAGAAAACCAATTCTATCACATACATCTTTATAATCATACATGTCAAAGGCTTCATGAAGCTCCTTAACAAGTTTCTAAAGTGAATGGATAGAAGTAGCAGGTAACGTATGACACCATTTCTTAACTCTACCTTCAAATTTGAGGATGAAAAACCTGGGCATGAAATATTTACAATGTATTCCATTAGAGAGACAAAAATGTGTAAATTTAAATAAGTGTCTGAGGACAGTTAGTTCACTCTCACCATCAAACTTAAATTGAGATGAGTCATGATAGGGATGGTAAAATCAAGCTCCTTAGAAAAACATCTTGGGATTATGATTTGGGAAAGAGCCATTTAAGATAAGATATTTAAAACAAACTCAATGGTAACAACTTGTAATTTGGCCCTCCTAGTGCCATAATTTTGGCAGTGTTGGATGTCACCAACATACATGGGGTCTCCCCAATGTGAAGTCCCGATTAGACCTCACACTGTTTGGAATAGGAGTCCCATCCAAAGTATCAAACTGACCACCATAACACATAGGTTCATCTTTGTTTCAACATATAACATAAGATATTATATACAAAAAAAATGAATAAGAAAGTAGTTGGACATTGTGAAACACCGATTGAAATGTGTAAAAGGAAAATTTAATGATGGGGGGAGACAAAAGTGAGCCTCTAGAAGGAAGTAATAGTGCTAACCTAAGAAAGAAAAACGAGCAAAGAAAGCTTCATTAGTTATCTAGTGAAAAATTTCACTTAGACATAAAGATCATTAAACCAAATACAAGACACCTTTAACAAGATAAGTACCAAGGCCATCGAAACAATTCAATTTCCTTAGTACATGTGAAAAAAACATATATATAAAACATCCAAAGAATAGTCCTAAGACATTCACAATACATGCATGAAAATGTATTGGCTCATCGAGCTTAAATTATAAGGTGAAATATCCGAGTACACAGTTACAATGATGAGACACTACTTCCAATAGTGGAACATTAAGTCACTTCTTGCTTCTCCAAAGAATAGTTTTCTCTCATATGCCAAGTAGAGAAGCCAAGAATAGCTCTCCAAAGCTTAAGCCTCCAAAAGTATTTTGCATGAGTTGTGAGGTTTCCTTTATAACAAGGGGGATGACATTTCATATCCCCATGAATCTTGAATAATCTTCATGACTCTTTGGCTTCTAATGTGTCCTTTGGACTTCTAAATAACTCTTGAACTTCTAATGACTTTTGGACTTCTCCTAAAGAAATTTTGTCCATATATGGCTAAGTGAATTTTCATATTCCACACATGACTCTTGTAATTCCACACATTACATTTTGTCCTTTTCTTGAGAATACATAATTAAATTCCACATGATGAGGTGGCATGACACATGGACACATATTGACCATTACGATGAAAATTGTACAAATTACAACTTGACAACATGACACAGACTTCATGATGAGGTGGAAATGCCAAGTTGTCTTCCTTGCTGCTTCATATTTCCTTTTTTATTATAGATCCAATCTATGCTTCATATTCATGAAGGATATACTTTTTTATTTATTTTCATCCTCCAAAGGTTCTTTTATCAACATCGGAATCTCCTAAGTCATCATGCAATGTCTTCTTTCTCTCTATGTCAAGTTCTGCTTCATGTTTCCATGACATCGTTATTTTTTTCTTTTCCCTTGCGAGTGTTTCTTTATACTTTCTCCTTGCTATCTACTCTTGAGCACCACCTTGTAATGCTAGGAAGGTACTCTTGCCAATTAATATCATTCATGAAGATGAAAAATCAGTATAAAAACATATTTTTTATAACTACCTAGCTCATGGAATGATAACGGCTCATGATAGGCTTGTAAGAGGGTTAGAAGAAGTCTTGATTAGGAGGGAAAAGTAAAACTCATCAAGGCTCACAAGAGGCCTTCAAGGTGTGCTTGTGCCCTCAAGGAAGAGAAAGAGAGTGAGCTCAAAGGCATAGGATGTAGGTACGAAGCACAAAGGAGAATCATTCGCTGGCTTAAGATGCGCTCAAAGAACAAAGGAGGGTGCACGAGCGTACATCAAAGGAATGATGGGGTGATTATTCAGGCCTTTAGAACTTCAAGGTGTGCTCATGCACTAGAAAATAATAATAGGGCACAAGGGCACACTCCGCAGAGGCAAAGGAGTGAGGATTCAGGCCTTCAAGGTGGACGAATTTGCTTAAATAGGGCGCATTTCTTCTTTCTGAAGGAGTGCACTCAAGATTCAGGCTTCATGACTACACCATGTGCTCAAAGGGAAAGATGAAATTTCATGCTTCGTGATTGCGCCATGCATGCTAAGGCATCATGATTTGTGATTCCGCCATGTAGCCTAAGAGAATAATGAAGCTTCATGCTTCTTGCTTCATGAGGTCACTATGTGCTCAAGGAGGTCATGGTTCTTCAAACCGAAGGAGTTAGTTCATAGTCCCAAAGTGCGCTCAGGCTCTCAGAGTGTGCTTTTGAAGGAAAGAAGGTACTTGTTTGTCCTAAGTACACTTTTAGGGGAGAGAAGGTCCTTGTTCTTCTAAAGTGTGATTTTTCACTGATTTTGATTCATTGTTTTGAAGTGCGCTTCATTGTTTCAAAATTATCGTAGACTTGGGAGAGTGAAATTCTCTCCAACATTGGATAATTGTTCATCTAGAACATGATTTTCATTGAGGGAGGAAACACAAGGCTAGGTGACTTATCCTTAGGAAGTACTAATGCACTGTGAGAGGGAGGATACCTTAGAAAAGACTTAGTGCACAAGTATGGGAGGAAGATATGTTAATCAGGTTCATGAATAAGTTGTGCTTATCACCTAGTAAGAGGATTAATGCCTTTATAGCTTGTGTTGGGTTGAAGGACCAAGAAGAACTCTCAAAATGGCTAAGTGTGGGACCAACAAAGTAGGAGAAAGAAATGAATCCTAACATGACTCAAACATACGTAACACACATAAATTCCACAAATAAAATCTAATGGAATGCACCTGACTCATTAAAAATAGTCACACCTTAAAAAAAAAAAATCGACACCTGTTTCTTAGTGCAACAGTTGAAATGACACATTACAACACTTAAAAACCAAGTTACGAAAACTGTGGAAATTATGACCAAAAGGTGTGCCAAGATGAAAGAATGTGTAGTGCATATTCCAATCATATGTAAGACCATCTAAGGCAGAAGAGTGCATTGGAAGTAACTTTGGTGATGCGTAAAGGTGTGACACATGCAGGAGTGAAAACTGCAAAATCGACACATGTGACATAAGGAAAAAATAAGACGACACTTGCAAAATGAAAACGAATATGAAAGAGATAGATGTAAGAGCGAAGATAAAATGAAAAAGGAACTTATTAAAGTCAAATCAAGTCAAAACGATGACCATGAATGTGAAAGGGACACTTGTGAAAGAAAAAATGAGAAAAATATGATAATTGAAAAAAACTCACCAAAATAGAAGTATAAATGCAACAAAGTGAGGGGGAATGTCAATAAAAGCATGCATTTATTGTTGACATGAGTTGAACATCACAAAAATCCTACCTTGATGGATGGTTCTGTTCTTGTTCAGGCTTGCATAAAGGAAGTTTTCTCATGAAATCATTGAAAACTGTGCATGTGAGTGCAAGTGACTTGGAAATTTGAAACTGGAAGAAGAGTTGAATGCTTTGAAAAAAATCAAACGACTATGGAGTAAGAAGACAGATTGTAAGATCCTTAGTAGGCTCTAAAATTCAAGTATGAGAAAATTTTTTCAAGGTGTTGATCACAACGAAAACATAATAAAATTTCGAGGTTTTTTTATATGTAGTTTAAGAGATATGATTAGTTCAAAAAGCATTGAAGAAAATTTTGTGTGTAAATAAATATTGTTTATTTTTTATTGGGGAAACCACACTATTAGTAAAATTTAAGGTTTTTTTCTATGTATTTTAAGAGATATGATTAGTTCAAAAAGTATTGAACAAGAGATTGTTTCTAACAACTACATAGTCATACTTACTAGTGATAAACAAGATTTTTGGCTATGCTTATACTAAAGAAAGATAGAAGACAAATTACCAATAAATTAATCATATGAAGGATTATGTAGAGGGTGAATTGATTGCCTTGCTAGGGGTTAATCCATCTACATATTCATGCTCTTTCTAGCCCTAATTCAACATTTTCTTAGCCATAGTTGTGACCTTGATCAACCTCTTTAACCTAGTGCTACAACACATCTAGAAATAACAAAATATTTAAGTAAGCCCCATTGCATTTAATCATAACTTTACCAGTGGTAGTTTTGAGTTACTAGTATATGTCCCCAATATGAATATATTTGGTGGTATTTCTCCTGGTATTGTTAATATCAGGTACCCGTCGACCCACATTAGTGAAAATGTCTTCATTTGGAATCAAATTGCACTTTCCTCTGCAATGTTAATTTCAGCTCTAGCTGCAAAAGGAGCTTGCACCCAATATGTTGCTACCAACATCTCTAATCACTAGAAATAAGAATTAGAGGAAATTTCATCCTAAAATTGGCCTCATAAGGAAATATAATAAAATAATACTTAACAATAAAATAAGAGTTATGAATTTTGGAGGGAAAAATAATACTTTTTTAAATTGTATTTTTGTCTTATCTCCTTATAGGTTTACTCAAATTTCAAGTGTATACACTTGTTGGATGCATAATTAAATTCCACATTCAACGAGTAACCATTATGCATACTTTTGAGAAGACTCACATTGATAAATATTGAAGATATATTAAAAAAGAATACTGAAACACATTTTTTTAATGTATCTTCATTTTTTTTTATCAATGTGGGTCTTCTCAAAAGTATGCATAATGGGTATTCATTGGATGAGGAATTTAATTCCGCATCCAATGAGTGTCTACACTTGAAATTTGAGCAAACCTATAAGGAGAAAAGACAAAAATACAATTAAAAAAATAGTTTTTATTCTTTTCCCTACTACCACTCCTTTATTCATGGCGGTGGTTGGGAGTTATTTCCAAAAGCTCTCACCATCGTCTCGGAGATAGGATTTGTGGAAGTTAGTGTTTTTTCAGGCTCCCAAATTTCATCTCAAATAGGTGACAGTGGGAAAATTGCCATAATTTTCTCTCTGAGCGTCAGATTGGAATTTTGTAAAAAGTGGCTACAAGTAAACAAACTGTAGTTTCCTGTGTAGCAATTTCAGAGCCGAAGGATGAAACAGTGACACGTGGCATGTCGTACAAGTTCGCTCCACTAAACCAGTCCATAATTAGGTCATTGTGGGAGATTGGGTATAGATTTTCCTTGAAGAATACAAATTAGGTGAGACCTATGGCATTCAAAAGAAGATTCAAAGGGCTAATACAAGGCCTAATTTCAGATATTGAAGATCCGAAATCACAGAGATAATTTAGTTTCAATATCGAGCTCCTCAAAAGCAAGAAAAAGGTATGTATTTTTTTTCTTCGAATTGCATAAGTCTTGTGTGAAAAATCAGTTTGAAGTGATTCGAAGGGCATATTGAAGCATATATATCAGTATTGGGTTCTAAAATTCCACCTAAAAAGAATTCAACACCCATTAAGCCTTTATAAGGCTTAACTATGACTCATGAAGAGGAAGAAGCACAACATGACATATCAAAATTACAAGAGCAAGTGCACCAAATTTCTCTCTCGCAAAGAGCAACAAAAAATGAAATGGAAGTTTTGAAGAAAGGCATGGAAGCTAATATGGATGGTTTGAAGAAAGTTGTGGAAGCTAAGATGGATGGTATGGAAGCTAAGATGGATGACATGGAAGCTAAGATCTATGAAAAAATGAAAGACAACATGGAAGACATGAAGAATGATCTAAACTCAGACATGAAAGGTTTGATGGCAAGATTAATACAAGAAATTATTCTTAATGGCAGAAAGGTAGTAGAGGAAACTCATGATCAGAAAAAAATAAATGTTAGTCATGATTTCATAAACTCTAATGTTGGATTGAAGAACCACCATATTCCAAATATGGATATGAGGAAGGTTGATGGTACGGATCCCGTAACATGGATACTATAGATGGAGTAATATTTTGATCTCAATAATGTGAAAAACACACAAAAGGTATGCATTGCAACTTTACATTTAGAACACAATACATTTGTATGGTATCGATCGCTTTGCTCCTGTAAAAAAATTGTCACTTGGTCAATTTTTACGGAGGAAATGATAGCACATTATGAGGATACAAAGGGAAACACCTTCTTTAACGAAAGGGTTCAATGGTGGATCACATTGAGGACTTCCAAAAATTGAATATAAGGGTAACGAATATTCCATAGGAACACAATATTGATGTATTCATATGAAATTTAAAGGATAACATCCAACATGAAGTTCGCGTTTGGGAAACTGATTCATTATTGAAGGCAATCAGGTTGGCAAGAAAAATTGAATGTAAAATTATGGCAACAAGGAAGTCTACCACTCACATCTATAAAGATGGAAGTGTTGCTACTCCTAGACTTCCACAACCTACAAGGTTGACACCACAAAAATTGGAAGAAAAAAAAGCAAAAGGGCTTTGCTACAGTTGTGATAGAAAATACACTAAAGGTCATAAATGTGCTGAGAAGAAATTATTTTACATAGATTGTGAAGAGGAGGAATAAATCGAAGAAGAAAATTCAAAAGAAGAGGATATACACCAGGAACCAACCCTGGAAGAAGAAGAAATGAGTCTGACCATATCATGTAATGCATTGGCAGGAATTATCACTCCTCAAACTCTCAATATAGAAGGACATATCAAGAAGAAAAAGGAAATAATGTTGATTGATTCGGGTAGTACCCATAATTTTATTCATTGTAAGGTAGCGAATATTGTACTTAAATCATATTGAACTTGAAAGAACAATGAATCAACATCATTGTCACAAGTATAATAGTCAAATATAGGCATACCAACATGACAGTCAGATTGACCAAGATATTCCAAATATTAAAAATCCTGACAATTTACCACTTCATATTTGTTATCCAAGGATGTATGAATTGAATAATATTTAGGATCATTCTAAATTAAAAGAGCATCCCAATTCACCTATGGAGATTGTAAATTGTGTGAAACAGATTCTAAATTGATACCTTGCAAATATAAGCCCTTAGAAGAAGAGGATATATCATCTAATATACTTGAATTTTCACCACCATATGTGTTAATGGAAACATGGGTATCACGGTGATGGTTATCCAAATTCTCAACTTGGATGCGATATTGAGAGTCATTTGATAGGTTATCAAGATTAAAATATCGGAGATCAGCCTTAAAGGTAAGATTATCATCTTGAAAGAGGGAGGAAAGATAAGAAATATCTTCAACACTTTTCTCCCTCTGCATGTGAAAGACTACCACCTCATTCTTTATTATTGCTTGAAAAAATAGGTGGAACACCATTATGAGTTTAATTAAGTGAAACAAGCAGATCACGAAGCAAGGAATCATGAAACATAGGTGGTAGAGGTTTTAAAGTATCCCTAGAGACAATCACGTTTTCATTTGGATCATATTCAAGATTGGAATTATGTGCATTAATATGATCTTGAAAACCCAAGGGATCAACTTTCACTTTGGGCTCCATGCAATTACTGAACCATTCCAAGTTTTCCTTAATAGGATGTGGATCATAAAAATTGGATGGAGGTTGATATTTATATCTCCCAACTTTAACATCATCACCAGGGGGCACCCAAATTGGAGGAGGGAAAGTCCCATTCTAAGAAAACCAATTCTATCACATACATATTTATAATCATACATGTCAAAGGCTTCATGAAGCTCCTTAACAAGTTTCTAAAGTGAATGGATAGAAGTAGCAGGTAACGTATGACAGCATTTCTTAACTCTAGTTGCAAATTTGAGGATGAAAAACCCGGGCATGAAATATTTACAATGTATTCCATTAGAGAGACAAAAATGTGTAAATTTAAATAAGATCATGAGGAGAGTTAGTTCACTCTTGCCATCAAACTTAAATTGAGACAAGTCATGATAGGGATGGTAAAATCAAGCTCCTTAGAAAAACATCTTGGGATTATGATTTGGGAAAGATCCATTTAAGATAATATATTTAAAACAAACTCAATGGTAAAAACTTGTCGTCTGGCTATCCTTCTAGTGCCATAATTTTGATGGTGTTGGATGTCACCAACATACATGGGGTCTCCCCAATCTGAAGTCCCGATTAGACCTCACACTGTTTGGAATATGAGTCCCATCTGGAGTATCAACCTGACCACCATAACACATAGGTTCATCTTTGTTTCAACATATAACATAAGATATTATATACAAGCACAATGAATAAGAAAGTAGTTGGACATTGTGAAACACTAATTGAAATGTGTAAAAGGAGAATTTAATGAGGGGGGGAGACAAAAGTGAGCCTCTATAAGGAAGTAATAGTGCTAACCTAAGAAAGAAAAATGAGCAAAGAAAGGTTCATTAGTTATCTAGTGAAAAATTTCACTTAGACATAAAGATCATTAAACCAAATACAAGACACCTTCAACAAGATGAGTACCAAGGCCATTGAAACAATTCAATTTCCTTAGTACATGTGAAAAAAACATATATAGAAAACATCCAAAGAATAGTCCTAAAACATTCACAATACATGCATGAAAATGTGTTGGCTCATCGAGCTTAAATTATAAGGTGAAATATCTGAGTACACAGTTACAATGATGAGACACTAGTTCCAATAGTGGAACATTAAGTCACTTCTTGCTTCTCCAAAGAATAGTTTTCTCTCATATGCCAAGTAGAGAAGCCAAGACTAGCTCTCCAAAGCTTAAGCCTCCAAAAGTATTTTGCATGAGTTATGAGGTTTCCTTTATAACAAGGGGGATGAAATTTCATATCCCCATGACTCTTGAATTACCCTCATGAATCTTGGGCTTCTAATGTGTCCTTTGGACTTCTAAATAACTCTTGAACTTCTAATGACTTTTGGACTTCTCCTAAAGAAATTTTGTCCACATATGACTAAGTGAATTTTCATATTCCACACATGACTCTTGGAATTCCACACATTACCTTTTGTCTTTTTCTTGAGAATACATAATTAAATTCCACATGATGATGTGGCATGACACATGGACACATATTGACCATTACAATGAAAATTGTACAATTTACAACTTGACAATATGACACAGACTTCATGATGAGGTGGAAATGCCAAGTTGTCTTCCTTGCTGCTTCATATTTCCTTTTTTATTATAGATACAATATATGCTTCATATTCATGAAGGATATTCTTTGTTATTTACTTTCATCCTCCAAAGGTTCTTTTATCAACATTGGAATCTCCTAAGTCATCATGCAATGTCTTCTTTCTCTCTATGTCAAGATCTGCTTCATGTTTCCATGACATCGTTATTTTGTTCTTTTCCCCTGCGGGTGTTTCTTTATACTTTCTCCTTGCTATCTACTCTTGAGCACCACCTTGTAATTATAGGAATTTACTCTTGCCAATTAAAATCATTCATGAAGAGGAAAAATTAGTATAGAAACATATTTTCTATAACTACCTAGCTCATGGAATGATAGCAGCTCATGATAGGGTTGTAAGAGGGTTAGAAGAAGTCTTGATTAGGAGGGAAAAGTAAAACTCATCAAGGCTCACAAGAGGCCTTCAAGGTGTGATTTTTCCCTCAAGGAAGAGAAAGAGAGTGAGCTCAAGGACATAGGATGTAGGTACAAAACACAAAGGAGAATCATTCACTGGCTTAAGATGCGCTCAAAGAACAAAGGAGGGTGCATGAGCGTACATCAAAGGAATGATGGGGTGATTATTCAGGCCTTTAGAACTTCAAGGTGTGCTCATGCATTGGAAAAGGATAATAGGGCACAAGGGCACACTCCGTAGAGGCAAAGGAGTGAGGCTTCAGGCCTTCAAGGTGCTCGGATTTTCTCAAATAGGGTGCATTTCTTCGTGCTGAAGGAGTGCACTCAAGATTCAGGCTTCATGACTACACCATGTGCTCAAAGGGAAAGATGAAATTTCATGCTTCGTGATTGCGCCATGCATGCTAAGGCTTTATGCTTTGTGATTGCACCATGCAGCCTGAGAGAAAAATGAAGCTTCATGCTTCATGATTCATGAGGTCGTTATGCGTTCAAGGAGGTCATGGTTCTTCAAACCGAAGGAATTCGTTCATAGTCCCAAAGTGCGCTCAGGCTCTCAGAGTGTGCTTTTGAAGGAAAGAAGGTACTTGTTTGTCCTAAGTACACTTTTTAGGGGAGAGAAGGTCCTTGTTCTTCTAAAGTGTTATTTTTCACTGATTGTGATTCATTGTTTTGAAGTGTGCTTTGTTGTTTCAAAATTTTCTTAGACTTGGGAGAGTGCAATTCTCTCCAACATTGGATACTTGTTCATCTAGAACATGATTTTCACTGAGGGAGGAAACACAAGGCTAGGTGACTTATCCTTAGGAAGTACTAATGCACTTTGAGAGGGCGTATACATTAGAAAAGACTTAGTGCACAAGTGTGGGAGGAAGATATGTTAATTCGGTTCATGAATAAGTTGTGCTTATCACCTAGTAAGAGGATTAATGCATTTATAGCTTGTGTTGGGTTGAAGGACCAAGAAGAACTCTCACAATGGCTAAGTGTGGGACCAACAAAGTAGGAGAAAGAAATTCATCCTAACACGACTCAAACATATGTAACACACATAAATTCCACCAATAAAATCCAATGGAATGCACATGACTCATTAAAAATAGTCACACCTTAAAACAACAAAAAATCGACACCTATTTCCTAGTGCAACAGTTGAAATGACACATTACAACACTTAGAAACCAAGTTACGACAACTGTGGAAATTATGACCAAAAGGTGTGCCAAGCTGAAAGAATGTGTAGTGCATATTCAAATCATATGTAAGACCATCTAAGGTAGAAGAGTGCATTGGAAGTAAATTTGGTGATGCGTAAAGGTGTGACACATGCAGGAGTGAAAACCGCAAAATCGACACATGCAACATAAGGAAAAAATAAGACAACACTTGTAAAATGAAAACGAATATGAAAGAGATAGATGCAAGAGCAAAGATAACATGAAAAAGGAACTTATTAAATTCAAATCAAGTCAAAACGATGACCATGAATGTGAAAGTGACACTTGTGAAAGCGAAAATGAGAAAAATATGATAATTGAAAAAAACTCACCAAAATAGAAGTATAAATGCAACAAAGTGAGGGGGAATGTCAATAAAAGCATGCATTGACTGTTGAAATGAGTTGAACATCACAAAAATCCTACCTTGATGGATGGTTCTATTCTTGTTCAGGCTTGCATAAAGGAAGTTTTCTCATGAAATCATTGGAAATTGTGCATGTGAGTGCAAGTGACTTGGAAATTTGAAACTGGAAGAAGAGTTGAATGCTTTGAAAAAAATCAAACGACCATGGAGTAAGAAGACAGATTTTAAGATCCTTAGTAGGCTCTAAAATTCAAGTGTGAGAAAAATTTTGCAGGGTGTTGATTGCAATGACAACATAATAAAATTGCAAGGTTTTCGTATATGTAGTTTAAGAGATATGATTAGTTTAAAAAACATTGAATAAAATTTTGTGTGTAAATATATATTGTTTATTTTTTATTGGGGAAACCACACTATTAATAAAATTGAAGGCTTTTTTCTATGTATTTTAAGAGATATGATTAGTTCAAAAAGTATTAAACAAGAGATTGTTTCTAACAACTACACAATCATACTTATTAGTGATAAACAAGAGTTGTGGATATGCTTATACTAAAGAAAGATAGAAGACAAATTACCAATAAATTAATCATATGAAGGCTTATGTAGAGGGTGAATTGATTGCCTCGTTAGGGGTTAATCCATCTACATATTCATGCTCTTTCTAGCCCTAATTCAACATTTTCTTAGCCATAGTTGTGACCTTGATCAACCTCTTTAACCTAGTGCTACAACACATCTAGAAATAACAAAATCTTTAAGTAAGCCCCATTGCATTTAATCATAACTTTACCCGTGGTAGTTTTGAGTTACTAGTATATGTCCACAATATGAAGATACTTGGTGGTATTTCTCCTGGTATTGTTAATATAAGGTACCCATCGACCCACATTAGTGAAAATGTCTTCATTTGGAATCAAATTGCACTTTCCTCTGCAATGTTAATTCCAGCTCTCGCTGCAAGAGGAGCTTGCACCCAATATGTTGATACCAACATCTCTAATCCCTATAAATAGGAATTAGAGGAAATTTCATCCTAAAATTGGCTCATAAGGAAATATAATAAAATAATACTTAAAACAATAAAATAAGAGTTATGAATTTTGGAGGGAAAAAAACTATTTTTTTAAATTGTATTTTTGTCTTATCTCCTTATAGGTTTACTCAAATTTCAAGTGTAGACACTCATTGGATGCATAATCAAATTCCACATTCAACGAGTACCCATTATGCATAATTTTGAGAAGACCCACATTGATAAAAATTGAAGATATATTAAAAAACATGCTGAAACACATTTTTTAATGTATCTTCATTTTTTTTAATCAATGTGTGTTTTCTCAAAAGTATGCATAATGGGTATTCATTGGATGTGGAATTTAATTCCGCATCCAACGAGTGTCTACACTTGAAATTTGAGTAAACCTATAAGGAAAAAAGACAAAAATACAATTAAAAAATTAGTTTTTATTCTTTTCCCTGCTACCACTCCTTTATTCATGGCGGTGGTTGGGAGTTATTTCCAAAAGCTCTCACCATCATCTCAGAGATAGGATTTGTGGAAGTTAGAGTTTTTTCAGGCTCCCGAATTTCATCTCAAAGAGGTGACAGTGGGAAAATCATCATAATTCTCTCTCTGAGCGTCAGATTGGAATTCTGTAAAAGTGGCTACAAGTACACAAAATGTAGTTTCCTGTGTCGAAATTTTAGAGCTGAAGGATGAAATGGTGACACGTGGCACGTCGTACAAGTTTTCTCTACTAAACCAATCCATAATTAGGTCATTGTGGGAGATTGGGCATAGATTTTCCTTGAAGAATCCAAATTAGGTGAGACCTGTGGCATTCGAAAGAAGATTCAAAGGGCTAATACAAGGCCAAATTTTAGATATTGAAGATCCAAAATCACAGAGATAATTTAGTTTCAATATTGATCTCCTCAAAAGCAAGAAAAAGGTATGTATTTTTTTTCTTCGAATTGCTTAAGTCTTGTGTGAAAAATCAGTTTGAAGTGATTCGAAGGGCATATTGAAGCATAGATATCAGTATTGGGTTCTAAAATTCCACCTAAAAAGAATTCAACACCCATTAAGCCTTCAGAAGGCTTAACTATGACTCATGAAGAGGAAGAAGCGCAACATGACATATCAAAATTACAAGAGCAAGTGCACCAAATTTTGCTCTAGCAAAGAGCAACAAAAAATGAAATGGAAGTTTTGAAGAAAGGCATGGAAGCTAATATGGATGGTTTGAAGAAATTCATTGAAGCTAATATGGATGATATGGAAGATAAGATCGATGAAAAAATGAAAGACAACATGGAAGACATGAAGAATGATCTAAACTCAGACATGGAAGGTTTGATGACAAGGTTAATACAAGAAATGATTCCTAATGGTAGAAAGGTAGTAGAGGAAACTCATGATGAGAAAAAAATAAATGTTAATCGTGATTTCATAAACTCTAATGTTGGATTGAAGAACCACCATATTCCAAATATGGATATGAGAAAGGTTGATGGTACGGATCCCGTAACATGGATACTATAGATGGGGTAATATTTTGATCTCAATAATGTGAAAAACACACAAAAGGTATGCATTGCAACTTTAAATTTACAACACAATACATTTGTATGGTATCGAAGGATTTGCTCCCATAAAAAAATTGTCACTTGGTCAATTTTTACAGAGGAAATGATAGCACATTATGAGGATACAAAGATCAACACCTTATTTAGCCAAAGGGCTTAGTGGTGGAGCACATTGAGGACTTCCAAAAATTGAATATAAGGGTAACTGATATTCCAGAGGAACACGGGATTGATTTCTTCATAGGGAATTTAAAGGATAACATCCAACATGAAGTTCGCGTTTGGGAAACTGATTCATTGGTGAAGGCATTCAGGTTGGCAAGAAAAATTGAATTTAAAATTATGGCGACAAGGAAGCCTACCACTCACATCTATAAAGATGGAGGTGTTGCTACTCCTAGACTTCCACAACCTACAAGGTTGACACCACAAAAATTGGAAGAAAAAAGAGAAAAAGGGCTTTGCTATAGTTGTGATAGAAAATACACTAAAAGTCATAAATGTGCCGAGAAGAAATTATTTTACATAGATTGTGAATAGGAGGAATAAAATTAAGAAGAAACTTCAAAAGAAGAGGATATACACTAGGAAACAACCCTAGAAGAAGAAGAAATGAGTCTAACCATCTCATGTAATGCATTGGCAGGAATTACCACTCCTCAAACTCTCAATATAGAAGGACATATCAAGAAGAAAAAGGTAATAGTGTTGATTGATTCAGGTAGTACCCATAATTTTATTCATTGTAAGGTAGCGAATGAATTGAATTGTTTCCTATACCCAACACCTGAATGTCAAGTGATGGTTGAAAATGGAGGAATTATAAATTGCTCTGGAAAATGCCATAATATCAAGCTAATCATGGGGGAATATGTATTGAATATTCCAATGCTTTCCGTTCCATTGGGAGGTGCTGATGTTGTACTAGGAGTACAATGGTTACAATCTTTTGGGACAATAGCTTTTAATTTTCAAGAACTTTTCTTGAATTTTTTTTCAGAAGGAAAGGAAATAGAATTACGGGGTATTGTAGGGAAACCAGGAAAGATAATAAGCTCTAATGTCATGACAAATATTTTGAAGAAATAAAAACGAGGCATAATTGCACAATTATGCTCACTAGAAGTTCCAACATCAAAATCATATATTTCTCCAGATCTCGAAAAAGTCTTGGACAATCATTCCAACGTGTTTGAAACTCCCAAAGTACTCCCACCTATTTTTGATCATGATCATGCTATTCATTTGATTCTAGGAAGTGTTCCACCAAACATCAGGCCTTACAGATATCCTTATGTCCAAAAGAGTGAAATTGAATGTATGATTGTAGAAATGTTAGAGGCTGGTATAATTCAACCTAGTCAAAGTTATTTCTCTGCTCCAGTAGTATTGGTGCACAAGAAGGATGGATCATGGCACATGTGTCTGGATTATAGGGAGCTCAATAAGCTCACTATTAAAGATAAATTTTCCATTCCTATGATTGATGAATTATTGAATGAATTACATGGAGAAATTTATTTTACCAAGTTGGATCTTCACTCAGGATATCATCAAATTAGAATGAAGACTGAAGATATTCCAAAAACAAAATTTCAAACTCATGATGGTCATTATGAATTTTTGATCATGCCTTTTGGCCTTACCAATGCACCTTATATATTTCAAGGGTTGATGAATTCCATTTTCAAACCCTTCCTTAGAAAATTTGTGCTATTATTTTTTGATGACATACTAGTCTACAACAGGTCTTGGAAGGATCATGTTCAACATGTTGACAGGGTGCTCAAACTATTAGAGGAGAAAAAATTATATGCAAAAACATCCAAATGTTTCTTTAGAGTACAAGAGGCGGAATATTTGGGTCATATTGTATCTCATGAGGGTGTTAAGGTAGACCCTAATGAAATTAAATCCATTAAGGAAAGGAAAGTCCCCACAACCATAAACCAGTTGCACTGTGTTGGCTCGAGGGGATTTGACCCAGGTTCGGAGGTTCAAGGTTTGCCAACAAACCCCTATACTACTGGCCCTTTCGGTAGTGACTTGCTTGTGCAGGCCAAAGTCTCACCCGGAGTAGTTTGGGTGGGTGCTGGAACCAGGTTTCCGCACCTTGGGAGAGGGCAGGTAAGTCAAACGGGGTTGCGCTCAATCTTATAGTGACCAGATCTTATATCAAAGAGCCTATATCTACAGACTCCTTTCGCATCCACGTGCGCAACAACAATGATACTCACAGTAATCAACAGATCATGAACTCATATAACGATAACGCAGCTATTCCAGATAGTTTTTCATGACGTGGAATAGAACAGATCCAGATCGTAGCATAAACAAGTAACACAAGTATGTTCGCAGCTTAAATCAATAACACATCAATATATATTAATTAACCAAACATCACAGTAATTCCAATAGATTCAGACATTCAACAATACTTCCGCAGTCATTAATCCTTCAGATCTACTTACAATACCAAAAACCCAACCTGCGCACACAGCAGCAGGAGTCCTTCCCCAACGACCCTAACCAGATCTATCAATTCGCACTTAGCATCAATCTCTATTCGCAGTCTATCCTCCAACTCAAAAAGGTTCAACCACTTATACTACTTTATCCTACGCATCCAATGGTCCACAAACCATGGTTTGCGGACTCTTGGTCTACCCTTGACCCATTTAAAATGAATTAGGGTCTTTGACCCACCCCAAAACCCCCGCGTTAGTATAAATATAATAAAAAATATACAAAAATACTCAGAATTGTCCCAATTCGCAACCGTTGGAGGACCCTGCTCCAACAGTCCCCCAACACAATCTTGTGACTTGTCCCAAGTCATTGTGGTGCCGGGGTTGCTGCCTGCGCCTGTATAGTTACTCTGTTCATATAGTCATTTGATCCAATATGGTTTGAGCCGAATACCATTGACAGAAATTGGTAGCATAACGTCATGTATGGTAGCTAGCCGAACATCTCCGCCACTCGTGATCTCCTTAACTGTGTAGGGGCCGAGCCAATGCTGTTGGAACTTTACAGGATGCTTTTCAAACTAGCTATCATATAAAAGGACCAGTTCGCCCTCCACGAAGGTCTTTTGGTGAATATGTCGATCATGCCAAGCTTTATCGCGGGCCTTTTGGACTTGCTGATGAAAATTCACAAGAAACCGATCTTAATCCAAAGCCATAAGCTGCGCCAATCGTTCCTCCATGATTTCAGGTTCTGCCATATTTATAAATGCTGTGATACGTAGACTAGGAACAACATATTCCATGGGCATGATGGCTTCTTTACCATAAACAATCCTGAATGGGGTTTTCCCTGTTAACTTCTTGCAGGTCGTTCGATAGGCCTAGAGGACCGATGGAATGTGCACATCCCAATCGCTACGATCAACATTGCATACTTTCATCAGTGCATGCTCCAAGATTTTATTAAAATCTTCAACCGCACAATTGGCCTGTGGGTGACATGGTGTGCTCTTTGTGTGGTGGATCCGGAACTCCTCGGTCAAAGCTTGGATTGTTTCATTAACAAAGTGCGTACCTCTGTTGCTCATGAGGATCTTTGGACATCCAAATTTGGTTAGAATGTGTTCAAAGATGAAATGGGCGATGGTATCCGCACTACAGTCTTTTACGGCTTGTGCTTCAGCCCACCTGGTTACATAATCAGTGGTGGTAATAATGTAGCGCACACCCATATTTTTCCTTGGTGGGTTGATCAGCCCAATGAAATCGATGGCCCAGTTATCAAATTCTTGTAGAGCCATTTGTGGCTGAAGGGGCATTTCATATCTACGGGATGACCTCCCTATTCTTTGACACGTATCGCATGGTTTACAATAATCATGTGCGTCACTATGCAGGGTTGGCCACCATAACCCAGCTCTCAAGACCTTTTGCGCCATTTCTTTTCATGCATAGTGACCTCCTGCTACTCCGTCAGGAGCTTCTGCCAAGATAGTGTGCCTTTCATGCTCCAAAACATACCGTCGCAATACTTCATCTACTCCCATCTTATATAAGTGACCTTCGATGATAGTAAAATTTGCTGCTCGAGTGACTAGCTCTTCCTTCTGCTGTACAGAGTACTCTAGGGGTGTCGTTCCTGTAGCCAAAAAATGAATGATATCCACGAAGTGGGCATATACTACCTTAATGGAAAATAGTTGCACATCAGGCAACCCAACTTCTAAGTCAGTTGGCTCTTCACCACTCTCTATTCAGGATAGGTGATCTGGCCCTGAGTTCAACTTCCCCAGCTTGACAATGATTTCAAAGTCATATTCCTGAAATAGCAGTAGCCATCGACATATTCCCCCCCCCCCCCCAACACAGGTTTATTTACCAGGTATTTCAAAGCTGAATGGTCTGTGAACATTTTGAAGTGTCCTCCTAGCAAGTAATGTTGATATTTCTGTAAAGCGTAGACCATGGCCAACCCTTCTCGCTCCATGGTGGAGTAGTTGCGTTCCACACTAGAAAGTTTCCTACTTGCGAAGGCAACCAAATGGTCAATATCGCCTTCTCCTGGCTGCGAAAGGACAACCCCAAGGGCAATTCCCAACGCATCGACATGAACATGGAAGGCCTTCTCCCAATCAGGAAAATTGAGAATAGGTGTTGAGACCATCTTTTCCTTGAGTAATTCGAAGCTCTTTTGGCATTCGTCATTCCAAAAGAATGATACATCCTTCTTGAGAAATTGTTCCATGGGGGCAGTAATCAGCGCATAGCCTTGAATGAATTTATTGTAGTAGTCGGTGTGTCCAAGGATCGAGCACAACTGTTTCTCCATGGTTGTTACCAGCAGGTTTACGATAACTGCTATTTTGGCAGGGTCTACCATCAGTCCCTGCCGACAAACTATGTGGCTAATAAAGATTCCAAAAGGTATGCAGAAGATACACTTATTGATATTTAGGAAGATCTGGTGTTTTCGGCAGGCATCCAACATCATGTGCAAGTTCGACACGTGTGCCTTTACCAGGCCGAAGACAGTCCAGTCATCAAAATATACCTCGAGGAACTTATGGATGAAATCCTTTAATACTGTGACCACCACCCTGGAGAAGATAGTAGGGGCATTTTTGGGCCCAAACGGCATGACAGTATACTAAAAATATCCCCATTCAGTGGTGAACGTGGTTTTGATGTGGTCCTCCGGTGCAATTCTGATCTGGTGGTATCCTAAGAACCCGTCCGTGAAAGAGTATGCTTCCTATCCTCCCACACTATCTAAAATTTCATCTGAGAATGGTGTCGGAAATGGATCATGAATGCAAGCATCATTTAGTTTGCGCAGTTCCACACAGATCCAAATCTCCCCCTTAGTCTTCTTCTCCTGAACCACCATTGGACTGACCCAGTCTGACTGTTCAATGGGTTTGATGATACCCACAGCCAACATTTTGTTGAGTTCCTCTTTGACCTTCTGCTTATACTTGGGGTTCAGCCTACAGGGTCATTGTTTTACAGGTCGTGCATTGGGTTTGAGAGTGACATTCATGATTCCCAAGTCCCCCGCGATCCCCTTCAGCTCAAAGAACTTTGTTGGGAAGAAGTCCTGGTATTCCATAAGTAACTCAACCACTTTGCCTACTGTCTCCTCATCCCAGTAGTCCCCAATATTAGCCATCTTAGGGTGCTCTTTTGTTCCAATGTTTACCTCACACAGCTTGAGTGGCTTAGTGACGTCGATTTCTCGGAGCGGAGGTCCTTCAACGACACACTCCCCTTCTGACTCTAGGATAGCAACGGACCGTGGGTAATTTTCACCGTCCTCCCTTGCCAAGCTGTGACAGTGGATAATATCTTTCATCTGTGCTTCCCAGTTTGGCACCCTGGCTGCTGCAAAGGAGCCGGAATTACCAAAAACAAATGTATCTATGTCCTATAAAGCTTCTTCAAGTGCCAAAAAACCCCTTATCAGTCTGAATGTTTCTACAAAGTCATTTTCCAAAGCCCCCTAGTGGCGGGTGCACTGATGGAGCTCTGCATCCAAGTACCATGTAATAGGAATTGGACCCAGCGCATGAACGAACAAATAAACCCACTTTTCCGTAGTTAGATCGCCCCATGCCTTTATCCATGCATCCATGTGTTCCCACGGATTTCCTGGGCCAAGGAACATCTTGAATCGTACTGTCATCAGCGTTTCAAATCACAAGAGCATCATATCTCGACAATCTTCCCATTCCTAGAACACTTCTTTATGCGTATCCCACCATCGTGCAGGGGTAGCACACATAGCCAGTTTAAGGGCCCATAATCTTCGTTCTCTGGGAACTTCTACTTCAAATGTTTGCAAAAAGCCCCTAATGTTATCAGAACCATCAAAGTAGGGAAGATCTCTTACCTCTGATGAAATACAGCGGAAATTCGTGGTGATCCGAAGGCATCGCATCTCAGAGGCCTTATGTAACCAAGTGTGCTAGTGCTCCATCTCCTCATCAGAGTCGGAGAAACATTCACTGTCCTTTTCCCAACAGAGTATTCCATCTGTTGTGGGGTTGATCCAATCTTTCTCCTGCGCAATTAACTTATAAATGTGATCCACTTCCTCGTCGTCACGCACTGGCTTTGTGTATCATTCTCCTTCCGCAGGATCTAACGGTACTATCACCCTTGTACTGTTATTTTCAAATACCATGCTCTGCTTCTTTAAGTTAATGATACCTCCCATGTCTATGGCCCAGTCTAACCCTAGAAGCGCAGGGTAGGGGTCCGCATCTTCCACAATATGAATGACTTCAAAATCAACCCGAACCTTGACCCCTGCGATATCTACCATAATTTTCGACAGAATCCCCAAGGGTATGATCTTCTGTTGATTAGCGATGCGCAGCTATATAGTGGACCATTCTAACTTGGGTTCGCCCATTCGTTGCCAAGTCTGTTTAGGTAATACATTCACATCCGACCCCAGGTCTAAAATAACCCGATCCATTTCATAGTCACTGATCTGTGCAGTTAATCGCATCTCGCTACTAGTGCATTTCTTATATATGTATAGTTTATGCACATCCCTAAATTCTAGGAGTAGGTTAGGTCATGCTGTTTAGCTATCTATTAATCTCTGAAGATTCTCCACAGCTTTTGGGTTTCGCAACAACCTCATACATGCCTGCAAGAAGGGTCTGACCTCCTTGTCTACCTTAAGGTTCGCAGGTGGTTGAGAAGTAGGTTCCTCCACCTTTGCACAATCCTTGCGATCTGCGATAAATGTCTCTTTTCCTCTATTCAGGTCTAAACCCTCTTATTTGCCACCCGCTTTATGGATCAGAGATTCAGTCACAACCCTTTCTTTAGGTCCTCTTGTAGCCATTCCACTGCGTGTTACCACATTTATGTTTGGATCTTTGTCTCGCAGCTCAGCCTTAACCCTCTGCACATTCTGCATAGGTGTTGGCTACTTCTCCTACATCCTTGCTATCAATATTGGATAGTCTTCAATTGCATGGTCCAACTGTCTGCAGTACCGGCAGGACTGTCTTGTAGGGTTCGGACAATCCCTTGCAAAGTGCCCTACTTCCCCACAGTTATAACAAATCAGTTGCCCTCAGCCCCGACTTGTGCTTCCACCACAACCTCCTCCCCTGCCTCTAGCCAGGGAGTCACCTATGCCTGTGGGAGATCTTGGTGATGCAGGGTCTGTTTGTACTATATATAAGTTTCCTCGATCTGTCATCAAATCATAAGTACGACAGTTCTACTCATCGTGTCCTACTGACCGACAAAACTTGCACCACTGTTGCTTCGGTTCTGAGATATACACACCTAGGCGGGGGCAATGGATCATATCATGCAGGCCAGCTATGCGGCAATCATTGCACCACAAAATAGGTCCACTTGAGCCTGGATGTAATGGACCAGGTCCTCCGCTTGATCCTGGACGCAGTGAACTAGGTCCTCCTGCCTGCATATAGTCTGTTAAGAGAGGGAAGTTATCATTTGTGTGACCATTTGTCTTGCATCTTATGCACCATTTTTCAGGGCTAGCTTCGGTTCCTCGTTCCTTTTGTTGAAAATGCAACAAGATGATGGAGCTTAGTGAAAAGAAGTCGCCTTCACTAAGTGGGCCCGCAGGCTATTTTTGGCGCAAAGTCTATTTTTAGACTATGGATCATGGTCTATGAGTTGCGGGATGCTATTTATGGATGATTGGTCGAGTTGGTAAAAATAGATGGACCTCTATTTTTAGACATTGGGCGGTTTCTATTTTTAGACTGTCGAGCTAAAAATAGAACAGTCAAATATTATTAACCCTTAATAATATTTAGACTATAAACATTATCTTATCCTTTTGGAGCACTTCAGTTTGATGCTTGGATGTGGCACATGCAGCTGACAGAAGGAAATACGCTTTTCCTAAGGGTTAGTTGAGCTATTGCATGGTTGACTTCAGTTAGAACTCATGTGGCAGAGTTTGGTGGAGTTGTGTTCTGTTTAACTTAGTTCAACTAGTTGTATTTAGTCTAACTGAAAAATACACTAGTGATGAGTGGTGTGAATTAATTATTAATTAATTCACTAATTATTAACTCATAAATCAACTAAAGAACACATCAGTTAACTGCAATGCATGGACAGTTCAGTGGAGACCAGTGTTAGAGGTGGGTGAAAGGGTGAGTCTACTATTAGTTGTGACTATAGCTGTGCATGGGATTTGCACACACATTGATTGAGATTTCCAATGAGGATTGCGCAGTACAAGCCAGTGGGATTCGAACTTGGATCTCATCATTATTCATCTTGGATTGCGCAGTAGAGGCAGGCAGACTTGTGGAGGAGATTTGAACTTGTGACTTGTTCTATATTTGAGCTAGTTTGTGTGTAGCATGTGAGATAGTGCTGAGAGTTGTGAGGAGCTTTGTGCTATGTATTGTTACATGTTCTCTATCATTATAATATACAAATAGTTGGGGGTTTTCAGCTGTAATCTTTCCCCATTACATACTGTGTTATATGTGTGCTTGATTATGTTTTAATGTGCGCATGCGACTGCTTCTATTTCCGCAAATTGATGATCAATTATAGAAGAGGTTATGTATTATGCATGAAGCTTAAATAGTGTGTAATCAGGATAATCTCGGTGAAAAATTCAGCTATTATTCAATTTTCTACATGGTATCAAAGCGAAATTGATCATCGGATCTATTACAGTGATTACAATTTATTTCGGTAGACAGAGTCTGTAAGCGGGCCAGGTAGATTTTGGATCCATCCTTTCTTTGAAAGGTGATATATCCAGTAAATGCCCCTACATTCAATCTCTGTGCTAGAAATACTTTGTTCTCACAGATCAGAAGCGGTTGAGTTTTGAGCTGGTGGAATTCGAATTTGTAGAAGAGTTTTCTTGGTGTCAAAGTTGAAATGTCTTTCAACGGATTGCGATTGGAGTATGCCCTTGAGGGCAGCTCGAATTATGTTGCATGGAAGGACAGGATGGAGGCGGTGTTAGATGAAAATGGGTTGAAGGAGTTCATAGATGCTGAAGTCCCAAAGCCTACTGATGCTGCTCAAGTTGAGGCTTGGCAAAAGAAGACAGCAAAATGTCGAAGGATTCTATTGGAGGGCGTGAAGGATCACATTGTATCCAGCCTGCATGGAAAAAATTCTCCATACTTGATGTGGAAAGCGTTGATAGATTTATTCCAAAGCAAGAGCGACCAGAGGAAGTTGGCGCTCAAGGATAAACTCAGAAACATAAAGATGGAGAAAGGTGACAGTATACCCAAGTACCTCACGAAGTTCACCCAATGCAGGGATGAGCTGGGAAGTGTGGGGGTGACTGTATATGAGGAGGACTTGGTGGACTTGGCTCTCCTTGGTCTTCCGAAGAGTTGGCATTCCTATCAGGACTCTGTCAATGGTCGGGAGAAATTTCCAAGATGGGAGTGACTTTGGTTGGATCTCATGCAAGAGGAGATAAGGCGGAGTACCAGGGACGGACCTTCATCAAAGGCATATGATGAAGAAAATTGCAATTTGGCTGCTAAAGAAAATAAGGGGAAGATCAAGAAAGCTTCTCATTCCGGTGCGAAAGGTAAGAAGTAGGACATGTCCAAGGTGAAGTGCTTTCACTGTCACCAGCACAGACATTATGCCACAAATTGTCTGCAAAAGAAGAAAAATAAGCATGTTGCTGGATCTACAGCGGGAGAGGCCTTAGCCTCGCAGTTTGAGCTGGATTTTTTTCTGATCGCATGCTTGGTATCAAGTGTGATGGGTTCAGTTTGGTTCTTGGATAGTGGTGCATCTTTTCACATGACAGGAGATCGAGATTTGTTTTCTGATCTGGATGAGAAAGATCTTGGAGTGCACATCGAGATGGGCGATGATGGTAGATACAGTGTGACCAGTATCGGTACCATTTCCTTTGAGAGGGAGTCTGGTAAACCCTTCATATTGAAGGAAGTGATGCATGTTCTAAGATTGAAGAAGAATCTTATCTCTGTGGCGATGTTAGAAGACAAGGGATATGATGTTGTCTTCAACGAGGGAAAGGCTTTCCTGCGCAGTAAGACAACTGGAGAAACCTGGAAGATAGGGGTTCGAGTCAAGAACCTTTATCAATTGCAAGTAGATGGTTGCGCAGCAATGGCATGGGCGGAGGTGAGCCAGGATGATGGCGAGCTGTGGCACCAGAGATTGGGCCACCTTCACCATGGAGCTTTCAAGATACTGTAGCAGATTTCTACTGGGCTTCCTAAGGGCACTCTTGCGCAGTCAAATCAGTGCAAGGGGTGTACCTTGGGAAAATTTGTGAAAGCCACCTTTCACGAGAAGGATAGTCGCGCCACGACAATCCTTGAGAGAATCCACACAGACGTGTGTGGACATTTCTCAGTAGCTTCTACAGCAAAGCACAAGTACTATGTGATCTTTGTTGATGATTATTCTCGGAAGTGCTAGATCTTCTTCATGCAGAAGAAGAGCGAGACATACTCAAAGTTCTGTGAGTTCAAGGCGCTGGTTGAGAAGGAATCGGGGAAGCATGTGAAGGCTCTTAGGAGCGACAATGGTGGTGAATTCATATTTGGCGAATTCAAGGACTTTTGCAGTGCAGAAGGGATTCGAAGAGAGCTCATAGCACCTCATAACCCACATCAGAACGGGGTTGCTGAGCAAAAGAACAGAACGATCGTGGGTGCTGCACGGGGATGTTGCATGATCAGGGCCTACCCATTCACTTGTGGGCAGAGGCATGCAATACTGCAGTATATGTGCAGAACCGTTGTCCTCACAAGATACTTGGCATGAGTACACCCGAGGAGGTGTTTTCTGGTAAGAGGCTTGATATTTCCCATTTGAGGATTTTTGGTTCACCTGTCTACATTCATGTGACGAAGGATGCCAGGAAGAAGCTGGAGCCGACCGTAGAGGTTGGGATATTTGTGGGGTACACTGATACGCCCCACAAATATCATGTGTATTTTCCAGACAATAGCAAGACTGTTGTGCGACGGGATATCAAATTTCAGGAGGAGAAAGCCATGAAGTGTTCACTTGAGAGGGAGCCACACTTGCATGCAGATGAGGAGCTATTAGTTCCTAAGGATGAGATTCAGGATGTGGATCAGCCAAAAGATGAGGTTCATGGAGTGGAAGAGACCACTCATGCAGCGCCAACCATCAGAGGGCGGAAGCGCACTACAGAAGCTGAGCGACTGGCTCAAGATGCAGAGAAGGTTGTAGGACCACCTACAGCACAGCGCAGACAGAGACAATCACTAAACCGATACACTAGATACATGGCTCTTGTGAGAAAATGTGTCGTGACAGAGCCATCCTCTTTCGAGGAAGCTATGGAGGACCCTGCATGGGTAGATGCCATGGTGGAAGAGTATGATTCGATTTTCAAAAACAGTGCATGGGAGATTGTCCCAAGGTCGGAGGGGAAATTTGTGGTGGCTTTGAGATGGATCTACAAAGTGAAGCAGGCGGCTGACAGAAGTGTGGAGAAGTACAAGGCAATATTTTTTGCCCAAGGCTTCTCACAGATAGAGGGGATCCATTATGAGGAGACCTTTGCACCTGTCGCAAGGTATTCTTCCATACGGACGATTCTTGCTCTCTTAGCGCAGATGGGGTGGCACATTCATCAGATGGATGTGAGAAATTGCGTTCCTCAACGAGAGTCATTGAAGACATCGTGTACATAGAGCAGCTTTGAGGTTTCAAGATCTTCGACGGGTGAGGCCGCATGTGTGCAGGCTCAAGAGAGCGCTGTATGGGTTGAAACAAGCACCTCGTGCTTGGTACACACGGATAGACAGTTATTTCACCGGACTTGGATTCTCCAAGAGTGAGGCGGATCCTAACCTATACCAGATTGTGGTGGAGGGTAAGTTGTTGATCATTGTACTTTATGTATATGATTTAATTTTGACGGGTGATGAGCTGTTGATACTTTCATGCAAGGAGGATCTTGCTAGAGAGTTTGAGATGAAGGAATTAGGCCTCCTTCATTATTTCCTGGGATTGGAAATTTGGCATCGCAGTGATGGACTGTTTGTTTCTCAGGGTAAGTATGCCCGAGAGATACTGGAGAAGTTCAACATGCATGGCTGCAAGCCTATTGATACTCTTCTTCCTGGAGGTTGGAGGAAGGAGGATTCTACTTCAGCGGAGGTAGTGGATGCCACTGTTTATCGATAGTTGGTGGGGTCGCTTATGTATCTGGTCAATACACGACCCGATATATGCTATGCTGTTAACCAGCTTTCACAAGCTATGGTTAAGCCAACCAAGCTCTTACGGAAGGGAAAGCAAGCATGGAGAAGAGAGCCTTAGAGGCACATCAGGATATGGATTGTGGTACAGACATGAGGATGAGGTGAAGCTACGTGGCTTCACGGATGCAGATTGGGCAGGGAGCCCAACGGACAGAAAGAGCACATTTGGAGGGATCTTCAGTATCGGGTCGACAACAGTTTCTTGGTACATCAGGAATCAGAGATCCGTGGCACTCAGTTCAGCAGAGGCTGAGTATATGGCATCAAGCTTGGCTGCATGCGAGGCCATATGGATGAGGAAGATCCTAGTCGGGTTGTTCGGGTCACACTTGGAGCCTACTGTGATTTATTGTGATAACCATAGTTGTATTAAACTCTCGACTAATCCAGTATTTCATGATAGATCCAAACACATCGACATTAGGTACCATCATATCAGAGATTGTGTGCAGCGGAGAATCATGTTACTTTCATACATTCCCATGGAGGATCAGGATGCTGATATCTTGACGAAGGCGCTCACCAGGAGAAAATTCGAATACCACAGAGGCAGGATAGGGGTTGCAGATAATCCATATCTTGTTGAGAGAGAGTGTTGAAAATGCAACAAGATGATGGAGCTTAGTGAAATGAAGTCGCCTTCACTAAGTGGGCCCGCAGGCTATTTTTGGCGCAAAGTCTATTTTTAGACTATGTCTATTTTTAGACATATGGATCAAGGTCTATGAGTTGCAGGATGCTATTTATGGATGATTGGTCGAGTTGGTAAAAATAGATGGACCTCTATTTTTAGACATTGGGCGGAATCTATTTTTAGACTGCCGGGCTAAAAATAGAACAATCGAATATTATTAACCCTTAATAATATTTAGACTATAAACATTATCTTATCCTCTTGGAGCACTTCAGTTTGATGCTTGGATGTGGCACATGCAGCTGACAGAAGGAAATACGCTTTTCCTAAGGGTTATTTGAGCTATTGCATGGTTGACTTGAGTTAGAACTCATGTGTCAAAGTTTGGTGGAGTTGATGAGACAGTTGGTGGAGTTGTGTTCGGTTTAACTTAGTTGAACTAGTTGTATTTAGTCTAACTGAAAAATACACTAGTGATGAGTGGTGTGAATTAATTATTAATTAATTCACTAATTATTAACTCATAAATAAACTAAATAATACATCAGTTAACTGCAATGCATGGACAGTTCAGTGGAGACCAGTGTTAGAGGTGGGTGAAAGGGTGAGTCTACTATTAGTTGTGACTATAGCTGTGCATGGGATTTGCACACACATTGATTGAGATTTCCAATGAGGATTGCGCAGTACAAGCCAGTGGGATTCGAACTTGGATCTCATCATTATTCATCTTGGATTGCGCAGTAGAGGCATGTAGACTTGTGGAGGAGATTTGAACTTGTGACTTGTTCATATCTGAGCTAGTTTTGTGTGTAGCATGTGAGATAGTGCTGAGAGCTATGAGGAGCTTTGTGCTATGTATTGTTACATGTTCTCTATCATTATAATATACAGATAGATGGGGGTTTTCAGCTATTAGCTTTCCCCATTACATATTGTGTTATATGTGTGCTTGATTATGTTTTAATGTGTGCATGCGACTGCTTCTATTTCCAAAAATTGAAGATCAATTATAGAAGAGGTTATGTATTATGCATGAAGCTTAAATAGTGTGTAATCAGGATAATCTCGGTGAATAATTCAGCTATTATTCAAATTTCTACACCTTTCGCAGGGTCTGGATCTCTACGTGCATTGCCTCCAATTGTCCTTGGATTTGTTGGATGCCCAACTGGGTATCATCCCTAGGCGCAGCTTCTAGCTTCATCACAATCTCCAAGGCTTTTTCCTGTGATTCAAAAGTTTGGCGATCCATAGGTACGCGCAGGTGAGGCAATAACATGGTGATGAACCATTTTGTGTGTTGTCTATCATCATACTGAATTCCTTCTTCTCTAATCACCTTCTTTAGCCGCTGATCGGCCTCCCATACCGACTCAGCAAGTCCTTTCTTGAAATCCTTTAGATCCACCACTATTTGAGAGTAGGCCTTCGGCTTCTTGAACTGTTGTTTCAATACGCTCTTAATCTTGTCAATGGTCATGTTCGCATGCTGGCCGATGTACCCCATGTACCAGTCCAAGGATCTTCCTTCAAAGGCAAGGGACAGTTGTGCCCTTTTCACCGCATCACTAGCTATGTTCTGTGCAGTCCATACCGATCCTGTAAAAAACCAGAATTGCTCCATATCTTCGTCTCCTACACCCTTAAAGGTAGGTAACTTCATATGCGCGACCATGTCATCTTTCGGTGGTGGCGGCGGAGGTGTAGGTGAATTCTTACCCCTATGCTGATTTGACAGTGGTGTGGTTGGAGGGCTCTGCGCAGCCGCTTCCCTCACCAGACTATAGATAGATCTATCTCCCTCTTGGTTGGTCTGATAGTATTTGTCGCTTCGTGTCGCGCTCCCGTCCAGATCAGAGGTCATTCATTCGATGTGGCTACATAGAATACTCTTTTCGCACAGTAATATTTTAATCAGCAGCGGTAAGGTCCTTAGAAACTTTCCCCGGAAACCCTTGAATAATATTCACTCTGCTTCAGAGTAGGAGACAAACTGATTGATGGAAAATTTTGTTACAAATCCTCCCAGTACGCTGTCCACCCAGTGATCTACCGTGCGAGTGATGGTGTTATCAGTTTTTTCAAGCTGTTATATCAATTCAGGGATCCACTACGTAATTCACTCGTCCTTCCAACACTTCTGAAATTCGACCAACCTTGCGAGCCACTCCTGGAGCTCGATCGCAATAGTTACAAAGAAGATCTCATAGATCTCTATGAAAATATACTTATTCTTCCACTCTTCGGTGGTCAACTTCGTACTGCGGTTTTCTTTTACTGCGAATTCCTGAACTTGCTGTGTGAACCATTCATCAATTTCTTTACTTTTAGGTTTCCAATATGTCCTTGGCATTACCCGATCCCTCTCTCAAAATGCTCCAGGTCTCGGCAACGGAACCATTTATTGGCTCGAGGGGTCCTGACCAAGGTTTGGAGGTTCAAGGTTTGCTAACAAATCCCTATACTACTGGCCCTTTCGGCAGTGACCTTCTTGCACAGGCCAAAGTCTCCTCTGAAGTAGTATGGGTGGGTGCTGGAACTAGGTTTCCGCACCTTAAGAGAGGGTAGGTAAGTCAAACAGGGTTGCATTCAATCTTATAGTGACCAGATCTTATATCACAGAGCCTAGATCTATAGATTCCCTTCGCATCCACATGCACAACAATAATGATATTCACAGTAATCAATAGATCATGAACTCATATAACGATAACGCAACTATTCCAGAGAGTTTTGCATGAAGTGCAATATAACATATCTAGATCGTAGCATAAACAAGTAACACAAATATGTTTGCAGCTTAAATCAATAACACATCAGCATATATTAATTAACCAAACATCACAGATTCACATCACAGTAATTCCAATAGATTCAGACATTCAACAATACTTCCGCAGTCATTAATCCTTCAGATCTACTTACAATACCCAAAACCCAACCTGCGCACATAGCAGCAGGGTCCGCACACAGCTGGACAGAGAATCTCTGTGCACATAGCAGCAAGAGTCCTTCCCCAATGACCCTAACCAGATCTATTAGTTCGCACTTAGCATCAATCTCTATTCCCAGTCTATCCTCCAACTCAAAAAGGTTCAACTAATTATACTGCTTTAGCCTACGCATCCAATGGTCCGCAAACCGTGGTTTTCGGACTCTTGGTCTACCCTTGACCCATTTACAATGCATTAGGGGCTTTTACTCACCCCAAAACCCCTGCGTTAGACTAAATATAATAAAAAATATACAAAAATACTCAGAATTGTCCCAATTCGCAACCGTTGGAGGACCCTACTCCAACACGCGGATTTCTCACGTTAACAGGGTATTATCGCAAGTTTGTTAAGAATTATGGGAGAATAGCAGCACCTCTAACAACATTATTGAAGAAAGATCCATTTTCATGGACTTCTGAAGCAACTAAGGCCTTTGAACATATTAAAGAGGCAATGTGCCTAGCACTAGCCTTCATAAGATTACATTTACAAGCATGAAAGACTAACAAGGTTTTTTCATTCATTCCATTATTTATATGTTTAATGAACCTTAACCATCAAGACCATATCATTCCATGATTTATATGTTTGATGAACTTTAACCATAAAGACCAATGATTTATGAGTGGATAAAACTGAAGCTATAGATTTTGGGATCCACTTCTATTTTAATGGTTTTTTACTTATATTTTTTTAATAATATTGATGATCACAAAAAGCCTTGGAAGAGGGGTCGTGGCTTATGTGTCATGTTGGCCTCTTCTACAATATTTATTTTCAAGATGTAATCCAAATGCTATGTTAGTTACTACTACCTCTATGAGGATATAATTGTGAAACCTCCATGCCTTTATGTGGATTTTGCAATTGCTAAAACTAACTCGAAATTCTTTGATTATATTTTTTAAGGCTAATGTCAACCACAGCCAAAAGGGAATTGTTACTTATGCTGAGGACTTGACTTGTCTTAAGGTTCCATAGTCTTGATTTTGATGAGGTGGAACAATTATATTCGAGTCTAAGGAAAATATTACAAAAAAAATGGTTTTCAAATAAAAGATTTATTTAAAATTTGACAGATTTTGAAACATGCATGTCCTAATGCCAAGATTTCACTAAAAAAAAACCTAAGAAACCAAAATATTCAGAAATGACCCTTAAAGCTCCTCCCAAACTAAAAATCGTTCATTACAATCTTGATGCATTGTTAATAGTCTTGGCCTCACATTTTGTAATAAAAAATAGTTATTAAGAATTCATATTCACATAACCCGAACCCCAATATGCAAGTTCTTCAATTAAATAAATATTTATAAAATGATTATAATAATTACGTACTTAAACAATTGTGATCCAAAAATCATCCCACTCATCCCCATATCCATTGGGTAAAGGTTTTCCATTAATTTTATTAAAGCCTTAACCAATCATGCCTATTTGGAAGAGTGAAAAAATGTAAAAAGCTAGTGGAGAAATGTAAAAAAAATATATTTTCCAGAAATTAAATTAAAAAATATAAATATTTTCATCTTCAAAAACCAATGGAATTTTGTTTTCTTTTTTCCTTAGCTCGAGATTTTGTTAACAATTATGTAGATTCTATTCCAATTTTAGATTTAAAAACACTTAGTAAAGGGTGTATATATGTTTGAAATTGTGGGAAAAGTAATGAAAAATATGGCAAGTCTTGTTTTATTTTATAGACTTTGGTTTGAAAAATAAAGACTAATAATTTTTCATACTTAGTTATTATTTATTTTGAATTATATGAAAGAATCAAATACTAAATATCAAGTTTGTTTTTATGTTTAAAAAATATTATTAGCTATTTTAATTTATATGAATAATTAAATATCAAAAGTTTAATTAAAATTGGAAAGATTTTATTGAACCAAATATTGTTAGTGAAATGTTTTTTAATTTTTTAATGATTTTTTATTATTATTAGTTTTTAATTTAAAAAAAATAATTATTGAGTCTAGAAGTTTATTTTACAATTTAGTATGAGGGGTTGTGTAAGTTTGAACATCATGACTTTATTTATTGAGTTGAGAGATTCATTCTACAACCTAGTATGAGGGGATGTGTAAGTTTGTGTGTACTTCTGTTCCCCTTTAAAATAAAAATAAATGTTAAATCAACATAGATGCATCTTAAATACAGATCTAACATGAATAAAAGTTAAACCAACATAGATCCATCTTAAATGCAGATCTAACATGAGTCTAGAGGAACCAATTTCTTGGCATGCATCTTTTTTTATGAGGCAACATTATTTAAATGTTTTGTATACTTATTTAAAATTCAAAATTTTTTATTTTGGCAGACATAAGCAAAATTTCAACTTTGATAACGGACCCACACCTTTACACATCATACTTGGCTGTAGAATGAGCCTAGCAGTTCAAAATTATGTTCTAAATAGAAAAATAATGTCTACTATAATAATAAAAAATTGGTTATTAATCAAATATTCTAATAAGATGTCAAAATTATAGTGAGCTGGAGAGGCTTCTCTCCAAGCTTTTTGAATATATGAATAAAATCTTAAATCAAATTAAATAACTCTTTTCTTTAGGTTCAATGGACGTTAACCATCATCATCTTCATTAATATTGACATATACTTAAGTAAATAATAAAAGCGATTTTAATTTGTGTCATAAAATATCTTTTTATTAATTTTTTTATGTATCTATTATGAAAAAAATAAGTTTTTATCTATTTAGTATTCAAAAATACAATTTAAACAATGAAAAACTAAGACATTGTATTTTACACTCTAAAGAAATTTACATATAAAAAAAATTGATCTTTCTCAACTCATATTAAATCCATTATTAAAATAAATCTATACTAATTATTAATATAATTATAATTTAAAAAATTATTATTAATATTAATTTCACTAATAAATACACTTTTACTTTAAACACGAAATACCAAAATCTTTTCTAACATATTTATATAAAAATAACACCATATAAAAAGCTTGATTAAAAATATTCTAACCATGATGGATTTCGATGACGTTAACAAAGTATACCCTTAAAAAATTAAAAATTTAAGAGGCATATAAGTAAAAACTTGATTAAAAATATTCCAGCCATGATGGATTTGGATGACGTTAACAAATTATACCTTTTCAAAAAAAAGAAATTAAGTGGCATATAATTAAAAGCTTTTAATACTCGGACACCTCAGATAGGAAGAAAAGGAAAAGAACATGCAGAAGACAAATTCAAACCAACTTCTTTGAAGTAACCAAAAGAATGTTAAATAAAAAATAAGAATGAGTTAGTAGAGTGTATAAAACAATATAGTCAAACTGTTGAATTTTTGGTGAGGAGTTTTTGATTATCTGATAGTGGGTAATGTTGAATTTTTCTGTGTTTTTTTCCAATCTTTTGACCATGTATGTAAAGTACATTTTTGTATTATTCGATTTTTAAAATTCAATTGTTTTTTATTGTTTATTTTTTAATCTTTTGATTGTGTATGTATTTGTATTTTTGTTTTAAAGTTTAATTGGTTTTGGAAGGATTTTAGTTTTATTTATTTATTTTTGATTATATATAGACTTTAGTTTTTTATTTTTATTTTTATTTTTTAATTACAGTTGTTATTCTAATATTATGAATTAAATTTCATAAAGATATTTTTACAAACTTGTAGAGAGTTTGATAAACAAAGTGATATTTTTACAAACTTGTAGAGAGTTTGATAAACAAAGTTATAATGTTAAGGTGAATATAAATCAAATAAAATTATAACTTAAATAAAATTATAACTTTAAATATTTTTGTTAATATTTTTTTCTTTAAATTAATATAATAAAATTAATGTATTGATTAATTTTTATTTTACAATATTTTAGAAAACTAATAAAACATACAAATCACATTATAATATTTTCTATATTAAAAATTAATATATTTTGTTAGTCAAATTTTGGATAATTAAATGCATAACTTTGAGATATTTTAGACAACTACTGGAACATGCAACTCAAGTCATATTATAACATTTTATATCAAATGCATAACTTTTTTAACACAAGAAGGGTTTTGGGGCTTGTGTTTCTAATAGAAAGCAAATGTTAATTTTTTCAACAAAAGTAAGGGTTTTGAGGACTCTTGATGCTGAGGTTGATTCTAATAGGGAAATGAATTAGATTTAGAATTGAAGAATTAGATTTTAATGATAAAAAAATAATATAGATTTAAGATAAGATAAGATTTTTTTTTTTTTTTTTTGTAAATTCCATAGTACCTAACCATTTTATATTATAGGGGCAAGTTGCATGAAAATTTACATCCAAAATTGAGTGCCTCAACCTGCCCGAGGGAAACCAGGACTGTTGGCTATCTCAAGAAGTTATAAGCTAGCCATAATCTATATTTTCTCTTACGCTTAGTAGCAGCTAACTTAACACGACTATGTCCATAGAAACTACATATGAAACTGAGAAGATATAATGTATCAAGAGTCATTCAAAATTTAAAGCAAAACATGAGGCTAATGAAAACATGAGATCAAATATCAGTAGCTGGATCCTTGACAGGAAATCCTGAAAGCTTGGCATCCTGTAGAAGACGGAGTTGTTGTTCAATATTGCCAATTTGGGCATTTTGCTGATGTTGGACCTTTGCCATTTCACTCATCTCTTGCTTTAGAGATTGGAGTTCAAATAAAATTGATGAGTAGGATTGAATTTCTTTTTTCTGAAGGATTTCTATGGCTCTTGCCAACACACACTTCAATTTCCAGTATGTTTTAACATATTGTTGAAATAAGGAGACTCTACCCCTAGTACTACCCGGGCCCAGAATAAAATCCATTCTATCATGTTGCTCACTTATGTCAGTTTCTGCTTCCTTTGAATCCTATTCCCATTCTGCAATTGTTACTTTGATATCCTCAGGGGTAGTAGACTCATATGTATCAACTAAATTTTCCATAGTTTCCACATTAGATTTACACCCTCCTTTACGAGATTGAGGAGTTCTAGCAGCACTCTGCCTAGATTTTGTCCTAGCCATGAAATCTGGAAATATAGATTCAGATAGGACATGAAAACAAGTTCGACAGAGACTTTGTAAATACGTGAACTGGGTGAAGGCCAGAATATGCAGAATATGAAGAGCTAACAGAAGATTAGCAGTAGAGATATAGAGCCAGTATGTAGAACAAAGGCTATAGGCGGAATTGAAAATATACAGCTGAATAGGAATCAAGTAGAACCAGAGAGAATTGAAACCCCATCGATTTAAGACTAAACCATTTTCTGAAGGCTGAGAGCGCGAATTAGAAAACTTAGATAGGTTTACAGTTTTGCTGAAGATTGAAGCATTAGAGACATACTAATTCAGATAATAAGAAAACAGAGATGCATAATAAGTAGATATGCTGGAACCCCCATTTTGAAAAGCATTCTTTCTATCATACTGAATAAAAAAATATGCTTTAGGGCTTCTAAAACGAGGAATGACAGCTAAATTCGGAACAATGTCAATAACTTTGAGAAGATAAATAACCAGAAAAGCCATCGCGCAACTAGATTTCATGTGCTGGTCGCATAATTCATATGTAAGAGAGCTCAAGTGAGAAGACTTAACATACCGGAGAATCCTGTGGCACTGTAAGGAGTGCTGACCAGAGCCGACCACAGCCAAACACAGCAACCAGAACAGGAGAGGAATAATAAAACTAGTTCGAAGGTTACCTTTACATAGCAAAATCCGTCACCAATAACCAATATGACACCGCCTTTCAGAGTTAATGCATGGAGGACAGGTGACAAAATTCATCATTCCCATCAGAGGTGGGATAATACTACCATAACGAGAGATCTGACAGGATATAAAAGCCGGGAGTATATGCATAAATGTGAAGTACAAGTTGTCTCGTTAGACTGACAGGCACCCCGATCAGAGATTATCTTGCTCAAGGATTATTTGCAGAGAATGAAGTTCAATATCCCATATTCTGTTGGAAGGGGTAATATCCAAAGGGCGATCAACATTATTACAACCCCAATTAGCAAGGTAATCTGCAGCCTGATTACCTTTCCTACCAATATGAGAAGAAATTATATATTGAATTTGGTTAACTAGTAAACCAATTTCTTGAATTAAGGTTGTTGTTATCCATCTTTTACTAATTTTCTCCCACTTTGTTCCTTGCTGAAGTTTCTATAAGGCTCCAATAACCATAGCAGAATCTCCCTCTATAATTAAGTGTTGATAATTCTCCCTTATAGCTATAATGAGACCTTGATTTAGTGATGTCAGCTCCGCTTCATTATTGGTGGTATGTCCCAGATCCATAGCATAAACTCTACAAGCCACTCCGTTTGAGTTACAAAGATTCCCCCAATTCCAGCTTGTCCTGGGTTTCCTTTTGAAGCGCCATCAAAATTCAGTTTGAGAAAACCAACTTGTGGAGACTTCCATTTATCATCTATCAGTTGTCTTGGAGGCCTAAGTTTCCAAAGAGTAGGGGATAGCATATGAGATTGTAAATTAATACTTTTGAGAATTTGAGCTTCAATTCCTTCTGCTTTCCAATCATCCTCCATCCATTTTTCTATAAGTATTGTTTCTCTGATATTTTCAATAAGTTTTGCCCAAATAGTAGGAATGATTTGTTCCTCTCCGCGAAATATGCGGTGATTCCGTTCCTTCCAAATTCCCCAAAGTAAGAAGCATATTGATAATTTCCAAGCCCTATTTAAGACAATACATTTGTAACCTCCTTTGCTCTAGGCGAGCAAAGTTGCATTTATACTATTAGGATCTCTGTCCGTTTTTTTGAAAGTTTGTGCCAAGCTGCTCCGGATAACCTCTGCAATTGGGCATGAATTGAGGAGGTGTTCTATTGTTTCATTTGACTATTTGCACATGTAACATAAACATGGCCCATTCATTCCTCTTTTCTGTAAATTATCCCAAGTCAAAAGTTTTCGATGACTAAGGAGCCAAAGAAAATATTCAACTTTAAGCCAATGTTTCAGAGACCAAATTTTCTTCCAGATGGAGCGTCCATTGGGATTATTATTCTGGGATTGAATGTTATAGGCTTCTTTGATAGTGAAAGTGCCATTAGTCTGGTATCCCCATCTTAAGGTATCACTACTTGTATGAACTATGATTTTCCTTGTTTGTAACTCCTTTTCTAGATTGTTCCATTGGATAGTGTCTGGTGCTCCTGGCCAATCTGTTCTTACCTTCCATTTCTGCGATTGACCTATCTGATGGGGAACCCAATAATGACTGATCAATCGATTGTGTGGGAGATTTGTAAATATAAATAGTTCAGCAAGATCAAGGCGAGAAAAAAAAAATTCTCGCTGCTGCCATGAATCCTCCGAGAAAAGTGTTGTGCGACCTTCCTTTACTTCCTAGAAACTATGTTGTCGGATGAGTAATTGATTTGCTGTAGAAATATTCCATATAAGAGACCCTTTTGGAATAGAATCGATTTTTAATTTTCCAACAACTGATTGAGGCATGTCATATTTCTTTTCCCAAATTTTCTTCCATAAATCTTTTCCTCCTTGGAGCCATCGCCACCACAATTTGGTGCCTATTACTTGATTTAATATAAATGGATCACGAAGCCCAAGGCCTCCTGCTAATTTAGACTTGATTAATTTCTCCCATGACATGAGAGCCCATTTCCTGGTTGCATGAACTCCCTGCCAAAGAAACTTCTTAAACATATTAACCAACTGAGATGAAATACTCTTGGGAACAACTCGACCAGAAAGTTGATAAATGGGTATATATTGGAGAATAGATTTCAGTAAAACCAATCGACTTGGTGCATTTAAGGCTCGAAAAGCCCAATTCTGCAGCTTCTTCTCTATTTTCATGAGCAGTTCTCTCCAATATTCTATTCTTAAAGTGGTTGTACTTAAAATTACTCCTAAGTACTTCATATGAAAGGAACAAATATTAAATCCCAGTAATCTTGCCAAGAAGACTTTAGATTCCTGATTAACATTAAAAAAATATACATTTGATTTATCTTTATTTACCAGCATACCTGAAGCAGCCATAAAGTCATCTAAGATTTGTAAAATAGCTCTGATCTCTCGCACTAAAGCTTGACAAAATAACAAGATATCATCAACGAACTGTTGATGTGTCAGAGCAAGATGTGGTCCCCATAACTTTAGCCCTTTGATTTTTCCTTCTGCTAATCGAGATTTGATTAATTTGCCTAAGCCTTCTGCTACAATAATAAAAAGAAACGGAGACAGAGGGTCCCCCTGCCGAAGAACTTTGGAGTTGTTAAACGGTTGAGAGGGAATCCCATTGAGCATGATTGAGAAATTTGGAGTTGAAATGAAGGAATAAATCCATTGCACCCATCTCTGATCAAAACCATAAGCTCTCAATATGGTTGTTAAATAAGGCCAATTTATTCTGTCATATGCTTTAGCTAAATCCAATTTTATCAGCATGCCTTTTGTTTTGGTTGATTTTAAAGAATGAATTGCTTCTTGAGCTGTTACTATACCATCAAGAATTTTCCTCCTGGTTACAAAGCCTGTTTGCTCCGAAGATATAAGAGAAGGAAGCAATGGTTTAAGCCTATTGACCATAATAGTAGAAAGAATTTTATAAATCACATTACAGAGGGCTATTGGACGAAAGCCTACCGGTCTGTCTGCATTTTCCTGTTTAGGTATGAGAGTAAGGAACGTAGCATTAAGGGCAGGATAGACCTTACCATGCATCTTGGATTCCTCAACCACCTCCTTCATATCCTGTCCCATAAAATTCCAAGTAGCTTTAAAAAATTCTGTTGTAAAACCATCTGGACCAGGAGCTTTATTCCTAGGTAGATGCATCACTGCTTCTTCAACCTCTTCCAGAGTAACTTCTCTCAACAGAGCTAAGTTATGATCTCTGGTGATGACATGTGGAATATGTTGAGTTATTTTGTCAATAGCCTCTGTTCTATTTGGTTCTGGTTCCGTTAGCAGATTTTTGAAGTGATCAACCAGTTCTTTTTCCATATCCTCGTGATTAAATAATCTATTTCCATTCTGATCTTTTAAAGAGAAAATTCTATTATGTTGTCTTCTTTGAATCATTGATTTGTGGAAGAAACTAGTGTTTCTTTCCCCTTCTTTCAACCATTTTATGCAGGATTTCTGTTTCCATGGAATTTCTTCTTGTTTTCTGCGCTCTTTAAGTTGACTTAGGGTGTTTCCTTCTTCTATAATCAAAGCCTCTGTTCGTCCATTCAGGATTATTTGCTGCTGTAAATCTTTCATTTTCTCTTGCAAGCGAATCTTATCTTGATGAATATTGCCAAAACTTTCTTTGTTCCATCTTTTAATTTCTGATTTTAAATGTTTCAATCTGAGTTGAAAGGAGTGCATCTTATTTCGTCCAACAATTTGTGTGGACTCCCACCAATGTTTCGCTTTGTCCAGAAATTGAGGGTCTCGTAACCAAAAGAGTTCAAATCAAAAAGGTCTATTTTTAGGGCCATCTTTGACATCTATATCAATTCTGATTGGCCAATGATCTGAGCCCATTGTGGGGAGAATAGCAGCCTCATAATACACATCCAAACTGACAAGATCTTCAGAAGCTAAAAAGCGATCTAGGCGGGAGGCTATTTGATGTCTTTCACCCCTTCGATTCTTCCAAGTGTATTTTCCATTCACAGTTGGAATTTCCACCAAATGAAGATCCATGAGGAGATCTTGAAACAAAGCCATCTCTGGATCCTCTCTTCTTATGCCTCCTTTTTTTTCATCTAAATTGAGAATCATATTAAAGTCACCACCCAAAAGCCAATAACGTTCTTGATGCAACGAGCTAAGGGTTCTAATCTGTTGAAGAAATTCCTCTCTCTCTCCCTAAATTAGAGGTCCATAGACTGCGGAGATAAGAATATTTTCCTGAGAACCAATTTGACGGAATGTACCAGATAGAATTCTGGGGAAAACTAACCATCCTTGAACCTGTATGTCAGCTGTATTCCACAGAATAGCTATTCCTCCTGTTTTTCCTCGAGAGTCAATTTCCTTTACAGCATAATGAGGTGTGAAATTATGAAGAATATTATCTAATTTTTGTCCTGAGATTTTAGTTTCATGAAGTAACATAACTTGAGGTTTTTCAGATCTCAATATCTCCTTTAAATATTTATGCTTGCCTTTACTATTAAGGCCTCTAATATTCCAAGATAGGACTTTCATTGAGTAAATTTGGAAGTTTGTTGAAATACCGTTGTTAACGGTAAAATTTTACCTATATTTATCAACATTTCTCCTACCAATTGGATGGATTCTTGCAAATTTCATCTTCCTCTTTTCTTATGAGTTTTCTGAGACATGGGATTTTTTGCTGCTTTTTCTATAACTTGAACTTCTTTATGCACTTGCACTATCAAGTAAGTTTCAAAGGTGTCTTTATATAACTGCTTCTGATCTTGTGGAATAAAGCGATCATCGACATTCGTCCATTCATTTAATAAACTTTTTAAGATATTTTTCTCTGCACTTAATTCCTCATTCTTTTCTACATCCATTGTTGTTTGTTCCGGTCCCAAGGATTCCTCTGGTCCAGTATTATCCTCAATCGCTTTTCTTTTGTCGGACTGATTTTTTTGATTAATATTTTCTTGAATTGGACCTCCCACAGTTTCTTCAATAAGAATTGGTTCCAAAGTTGATTGTTCCCCTTCTTCTTGCAGTACCTCATATCGATTTGCTGCCTGTGTCACTACCTTTTTTGTGAAGAAGTATTCTGTTGCAAGCCAGCGGATTTATTTGTTTTCTTTTTTCCTGTAATGGTTGTGAAACCCTCGTCTGTTTCACGAGCTTGTTCTGAAGGTGGAGGGGGCCGTGTTGCAGATTCATTAGGTGTATTCAAAGGGAACGACTTATACAAATGCCCATATTCATGACAGTGTCGACACTTGAAAGGGATGTGTTCATAATCCAAAAGTTGGGGCCAGATTTTGCCTTCATACTCTAACTCTATCATTTCTGGAAGGGACTCAAATATATTCATAAATATACATATTCTTGCGAAAGAAGTATACCTACCCCTTCGAGTTGTCTCTGCTATTTTAACAAAATTTCCTAATGATTTTCCTATGCCCTCCATAATTGAAGGTGCCCAGAAATCTAGTGGTAGTCCAAATAGGCGAACCCAAACAAGTGTTGCAAGAAATTGTTCCTGATCTGGGTTGTAACATTCCTCCCATTGTCTAAGAAAAAGCCCTGCATTGCTATAAAAGTATGGCCCCCCTTCAAATATATGTTCTTTATCTAAAAGATTAGTAAATATTACTGTAAAAAAACCTCTGGCACCTAGTTTCAGATCAATGTGACCTTCAGGCTGCCATTTTGAATGAATCCATTTTATTAAATCTTTTTCAGTTGGCCAAATACCTATGAAATTACAGATTAATGCGTGATCATTCATATAACTTCTATATTCATTCAACTCTGTTGCAGGAATGGTGAAGCATGGTTTCTTGACTGCTCTTGGTAAGCATTGCCCTTTGGATTTAGCCTGCCAATCAGCACCTAAAACTAGAGTGGATCTCAGAGTTCCTCCTCGTTGCTGCTGCAAAGAGGATTGCTCGCCAGTGATGAAATTCCGATAGGAGGGGGCTGCTCCCCCTCCAGACGTGGCTGCCATTACGAACCAGGGCAGATGGCATGAATTACGAGGTTGATGCTATCAAAAAGATTCAAACCCTAGCCTGCGACTGTAAAATTTTCTTGGAGCCGCGTTTTCTCTCATCTATTTCATGATATATTGATAGTATAAGATAAGAAAATATTAAGAAAAAAGTAATTAGTAAATATAAAGAGAATAGAGTGGGGTTTGAACTAAATCTCAAATGGATGGAAAATATGCTAGAAATGATAGCGAAAATTTTGAATTGGTATAGGTGCACAATGTTACATATGATATGTGTGAGTTAATATAATACATAGCAGCCAAGCACAAACAAAATTCTAGTGTAGCCAGGAATTGATGTTGACATGGGATTATTTATAGAGTTGAGGTGATTATGTTGAATTCAAGGAATTTTTTATAACAATTATTGTTTATCACTAGATTTCTTGGAAGCAACCTAGTTACCCTAGAGCAATAAACTCAAATAATAATGAAAAACTACAAATGATGATTAATGACTTGTTGTTTGTCATATTTAATCACCGAAGTGCCTTCTTATAGCTTTTGCATGAATTCTCTTTGAAAAAGAAAATGAATAATTTGGATAGGATGAGTGAATGTATGAGGTTCCTCGAATGAATTGTAATTTTTTGAATCATATAGACATCATATATAGTGAACCATAGCCTATGAGTACATTATGAGTTATAGATTTGCTATCATTTTTTAGTCCTTTTTATTGCATAACCTATTATCGCAGTCATTAAATGTTGAGTTATATATATATATATATATATATATATATATATATATTAAAAAAATGATTTAACTCATTGAGAATACACACACATACACACATGTCATATAATCTTAAGAAAAACCTCGTGGGGATAACCAATTTGGATACTTCATCACATTTTTGGATAACATCCCTATTAAACATGTTGGGTAGATTTTTGTTCCTCACTCATAGGGATTTGAACTAGGAACCTATTGACACAGAGCCAACCAAATGCCCAAGAACACCAATCATAACTGGTTGAGCTAATCAATTAGTTTTAATAAGATCAGACTATATTTTGGATATCTTTGTATTTTCTCTTTATAATGTCTAATGAAGAGTGTTTTGTATCTTATTAAAAGGAGGATCAACTTCCACTTATGCTTATATTGTATAACCTTAGAAATTTTGATGAATGCACTAAAGTGAATGAGAAAATAGATAGAGACTGAAGTACTTTATACACATTTGGCACTACCATTCTCCTATATATAACAATAATGCCATAAGTGCGCAAGTGTTAAATGGAAACATTTGGATTAATCATGAATATTTAATGGTATATGTCAAGGATATTGTGTTATATTGGAGACATGGGCTTCTAATACCTTCATGTCTACTAAGTACTTGTGTGGATATGGATATCATCCAGGTTAATTTGTGTGCTTCTCAGGATATGATATAAAATACCACCATTATTCTAAGAATCATAAAAAATGGCATATTCCCATGTAATATTATATCCTTGAATTGAGAGGGTTAAATCAATTACATACTAAAAGAATTTTATTTTTCCCTTATTATTCTTTGATGGAAAGCTTGAAGCGTTCCTCCAAATACTTTTATCATTAAGAAAAAATTCCAATTAGAATTTTTGAGTGCATTCAAATGCTTATCCCCATGAATCTTTTATTGGACCTAAAATCTACCAAAAAATCCTTTTCAAACTTGAGTTCCTCCCAATTTTTGTTTAAATAGTTGAGGCCATTTGACACGACCTTGCCTAAGCTACAAGGGCTTAGATAACTTATGCCTAATTTAACACATATCCAAATATTCAATACTTCACCATATTAATCCATTACAAGGGGAAATAACATTAAACAACATAAATAGTCTACAAAACACATGTATGCGTGACACCCAAGATAGGAGCCTTAACTATATTCAAATGAAAAATGTCGCAATGTACAATCAAGGACCATGACCAACTATAAGATACTCATTTACATACTATAATTACAAATGGTAGAGATACTTATAATAACTCTTAGTCCAAACCCTGAAGAAACCATATGCTTGCATCCTGTAGGTTTTCTCTACATCTTCTTTTCAATCAGTTAATGCAGTTTTCCATATTATGCCAACTTTAGAACATAGCATTATCACATAGTTCTTTTACAATATTTTTCAAATGAATTTTTAAATTCCTTAGAACTTTTGACACATCCTCCTTTTTATATAAGAATTTATTTTCACTTGCAAGTCTCTCCAACCCTAAGGTGGACCCAAGTACCATCTTGACTCAACTCAATCAGTGACCATGCTACTTGTATTCTAACGTTTGCATCAATGGTATTGCATTGCAATTTTTTCACACATATTCTCTTCCAAAGGTGCACCCACATAAAAGCGTTCATAGAAGTACACCACGAAGTGTGTCTAACAAGGTGCATATAAATGTTCCCAACAAATTGTCTTGAAAAGATGCATCCAATTGTACCTAGCCAATATGTTTTTATCCAAATGTGCCCAGCTAGGTATGTCCAAAAAACATGTTGTAAACTAAGTGCACTCACAAGAGTGTTATCAGGTCATAATACACTAGTAGGTCATTCTTACTCACTTTTTTATTCATGCTTAGTGCATGCCTACAAAAAAGGTCATCCAATAACCTTATTTTCCTTCCCCCACCAAGTTCCCTCCCAATTTTCTCTTAGTGTGTCCAACCATTATGAGCCACTAAGGTCTATGGTTCACCTAATATAAGAAATTCCACTTGAAATTTTTGTGGTGTTCCTTGCAATCATCATAAGAGCACCCAAAACCGAGTCTTCTAGCCATCAACCTTCCATCATGTCCATCTCTCATGTCAATGACTATTAAGAATGAGATCATGTAGTAGAGGTGCTTAAATCCATTCATAGTTAGGGATTTACATCTTCCTCCACTTAAAATCATTATTTTACCCTACAACATCCTCTAGAACCTATTTCTTCCAATTATACCACTTATTCACATGCATATATCCATAATTGACTTATTTAGCTACTCCACATTGTCATTGCTATAATTTATATGCAATTTCACAATGTTCAATTCATCCTTTGAGCAATGTTCATATGCTAAAATTCTTCCAAAAATGCATTTGTGATTTCATTATTTCTTTTATTTCCTTCTGCCAATACTGTAAATTAATCTCCACCATGAAGGTCATCAAAATATCCAAGTGTTTCACCACCCAAATCTAATATGATGTTGGTACTTTGACACATTCTTCCATAACTCTATATATTGGATTTTCTTGTCTTTAACTATTAGGTGATCAACGCAACCATCATGTCCAAACCATGATATTTCACTTCTTCATTCCCAAATAATTAGTTCCATATACACTTTGGTCAACTTGCACAACTCCTTTAAACTAAGACAAAATCGAATAGATTACAAGTAGGTTTTCTTCCCTTATCTATTAATTTTAAGGAAAAGGTTAGATATATTTATTTCTGTTGTTCTAAGAGCACCACCACACTTAGGGAAAGCATACTTATTCATAGGTTTGATTTCTGTAAAACACCATGGAGATGATTATCTTCATGATATGCACAAAAGAAATAATAAGATGATTAGATTCATAAGAGTTTAACAAAGAAAAATCAGTCAACCCAAAATGTCCTTTATCTTGATCATCAAAATAACGAGCCTTGAAAATGTAATGCTTCATGGAATATGTGCTCTCCAATGCTCGGTACAGCTCAAGGGATTGACATGAAAAGGAACTAACCAACAAGAACCTTTCATATGATAAAAAATTATATCTTGGAGATCATGAAGATCAACTTGAAAATACCAAGAGTCATTTAAGAATGAGCTCATAACTAGGGGATAAATGTTAAGGAAGGAATTGTGTGTGAAATTATGTGTCCAACTTAGTTCTAAGATCTCAACAAGATTGTAAGGGCCTGGCATAACCATGAGCAGGAACTGAAGTGCCTCAACTTCCTGACAGGATTTTGAACTTTCTGATGGTGGATAATCAAATTTGGGTTGCTTAGAAACATCAATAGTGATCCAGACTTATGAAAAAACACAATAAAATACATAAATACACATAAACATAGATATTCAGCAAAAATAAGACTTCATTTCATTAATTTCACATAACTGAAATATGCTTACATATGGAATGGAAATAAACTAGCTAGGGAGTTGGTAGCTTATCTATGATAAGAGATGTGGCGACTACATGCCTATGAAATATGTTGCAATGAGGCTCGAAGGCATATTCATTATTGAGAAACAATGGAAAACCATAAACATCAAAAAACCTAACCCTAGGAGATGAAGCGCCAAAACTATGGGCCCCGTTTGGGTAAATTGGTACGTCAAATTCCCATGGACGTAACTTTGGCATACGATCTCTGTTTGACTTGCACAATACATTGTTAGAAATATATATCCAAGGAATATAAATTTTGAGTGAGGAACATTGGTTAGAGACCCATGTTGCTCTCAGGTTTCCCAAAAAATGTCATTTAGGGCCTCAAAATGGCTTCAAAAGTTCACAACCCAAAAAATTGCTAAAATAATAAATTGTGCTATAATTGAGGAAACTGAAAAACTGAAAAAAAAAAAACAATGGTGGGGGTCCAAGTGGAATAGGTAGGTGGCCAATTAATATCCATCTGGATCAAATAGGTAGACATGCACCACTACCATTTTATGTATTAATGAAAACACTATCAATGCCACTAGTTTAATCATATTTAGGATTAATCATATCAGATACTTGATGGATATAAAATTAAAATACATCAATTGGAAAAATACCTTGATAATTCAGGGTTGGAACATCTTCCTCTTTACTTACGAAATATTTACAGTTGAAAAAAAATCATGAATAATAGATCCGAACGTTTCATCCTCTGATTGTAGTATCACACCATCATGTACCTGATTGCAACAGTGATTAGACAAATAAAGGTCAAAATAATTGATGGGGGTTGTTGGTGTGAAAAAATTATCAAACATATTTGGGTACAATGAATATTGTGCTAGAGGTGAAGAAGGATTAAAATACTCAAGAGAAGGAGAAACAATTGTACTAAAATCATATTGAACTTGAAAGAACAATGAATCAACATCATTGTCATAAGTATAATACTGAAAGATAGGCATACCAACATGACAGTCAGATTGACCAAGATATTCCAAATATTAAAAATCCTGACAATTTACCACTTCATATTTGTTATCCACAGATGTATGAATTGAATAATATTTAGGATCATTCTAAATTAAAAGAGCATCCCAATTCACCTATGGAGATTGTAAACTGTGTGAAACAGATTCTAAATTGATACCTTGCAAATATAAGCCCTTAGAAGAAGAGATATATCATCTAATATACTTGAATTTTCACCACCATGTGTGTTAATGGAAACATGGGTATCACAATGATGGTTATCCAAAGTCTCAACTTGGATGCGATATCGAGAGTCATTTGATAGGTTATAAAGATTAAAATATCAGAGATCAGCCTTACAGGAAAGATTATCATCTTGAAAGAGGGAGGAAAGATAAGAAATATCTTCAACACGTTTCTCCTCTACATGTGAAATACTACCACCTCGTTATTTATTAATGCTTGAAAAAATAGGTGGAACATCATTATGAGTTGAATTAAGTGAAAGAAGCAGATCACGAAGCAAGGAATCAAGAAACATAGGTGGTAGAGGTTTTAAAGTATCCCTAGAGACAATCACGTTTTCATTTGGATCATATTCAAGATTGGAATTATGTGCATTAATATGATTTTGAAAACCCAAGGGATCAACTTCCACTTTGGGCTCCATGCAATTACTGAACCATTCCAAGTTTTCCTTAATAGGACGTGGATGATAGAAATTGGATGGAGGTTGATATTTATATCTCCCAACTTTAACATCATCACCAGGGGGCACCCAAATTGGAGGAGGGAAAGTCCCATTTTAAGAAAACCAATTCTATCACATACATCTTTATAATCATACATGTCAAAGGCTTCATGAAGCTCCTTAACAAGTTTCTAAAGTGAATGGATAGAAGTAGCAGGTAACGTATGACACCATTTCTTAACTCTACCTTCAAATTTGAGGATGAAAAACCTGGGCATGAAATATTTACAATGTATTCCATTAGAGAGACAAAAATGTGTAAATTTAAATAAGTGTCTGAGGACAGTTAGTTCACTCTCACCATCAAACTTAAATTGAGATGAGTCATGATAGGGATGGTAAAATCAAGCTCCTTAGAAAAACATCTTGGGATTATGATTTGGGAAAGAGCCATTTAAGATAAGATATTTAAAACAAACTCAATGGTAACAACTTGTAATTTGGCCCTCCTAGTGCCATAATTTTGGCAGTGTTGGATGTCACCAACATACATGGGGTCTCCCCAATGTGAAGTCCCGATTAGACCTCACACTGTTTGGAATAGGAGTCCCATCCAAAGTATCAAACTGACCACCATAACACATAGGTTCATCTTTGTTTCAACATATAACATAAGATATTATATACAAAAAAAATGAATAAGAAAGTAGTTGGACATTGTGAAACACCGATTGAAATGTGTAAAAGGAAAATTTAATGATGGGGGGAGACAAAAGTGAGCCTCTAGAAGGAAGTAATAGTGCTAACCTAAGAAAGAAAAACGAGCAAAGAAAGCTTCATTAGTTATCTAGTGAAAAATTTCACTTAGACATAAAGATCATTAAACCAAATACAAGACACCTTTAACAAGATAAGTACCAAGGCCATCGAAACAATTCAATTTCCTTAGTACATGTGAAAAAAACATATATATAAAACATCCAAAGAATAGTCCTAAGACATTCACAATACATGCATGAAAATGTATTGGCTCATCGAGCTTAAATTATAAGGTGAAATATCCGAGTACACAGTTACAATGATGAGACACTACTTCCAATAGTGGAACATTAAGTCACTTCTTGCTTCTCCAAAGAATAGTTTTCTCTCATATGCCAAGTAGAGAAGCCAAGAATAGCTCTCCAAAGCTTAAGCCTCCAAAAGTATTTTGCATGAGTTGTGAGGTTTCCTTTATAACAAGGGGGATGACATTTCATATCCCCATGAATCTTGAATAATCTTCATGACTCTTTGGCTTCTAATGTGTCCTTTGGACTTCTAAATAACTCTTGAACTTCTAATGACTTTTGGACTTCTCCTAAAGAAATTTTGTCCATATATGGCTAAGTGAATTTTCATATTCCACACATGACTCTTGTAATTCCACACATTACATTTTGTCCTTTTCTTGAGAATACATAATTAAATTCCACATGATGAGGTGGCATGACACATGGACACATATTGACCATTACGATGAAAATTGTACAAATTACAACTTGACAACATGACACAGACTTCATGATGAGGTGGAAATGCCAAGTTGTCTTCCTTGCTGCTTCATATTTCCTTTTTTATTATAGATCCAATCTATGCTTCATATTCATGAAGGATATACTTTTTTATTTATTTTCATCCTCCAAAGGTTCTTTTATCAACATCGGAATCTCCTAAGTCATCATGCAATGTCTTCTTTCTCTCTATGTCAAGTTCTGCTTCATGTTTCCATGACATCGTTATTTTTTTCTTTTCCCCTGCGAGTGTTTCTTTATACTTTCTCTTTGCTATCTACTCTTGAGCACCACCTTGTAATGCTAGGAAGGTACTCTTGCCAATTAATATCATTCATGAAGATGAAAAATCAGTATAAAAACATATTTTCTATAACTACCTAGCTCATGGAATGATAACGGCTCATGATAGGCTTGTAAGAGGGTTAGAAGAAGTCTTGATTAGGAGGGAAAAGTAAAACTCATCAAGGCTCACAAGAGGCCTTCAAGGTGTGCTTGTGCCCTCAAGGAAGAGAAAGAGAGTGAGCTCAAAGGCATAGGATGTAGGTACGAAGCACAAAGGAGAATCATTCGCTGGCTTAAGATGCGCTCAAAGAACAAAGGAGGGTGCACGAGCGTACATCAAAGGAATGATGGGGTGATTATTCAGGCCTTTAGAACTTCAAGGTGTGCTCATGCACTAGAAAATAATAATAGGGCACAAGGGCACACTCCGCAGAGGCAAAGGAGTGAGGATTCAGGCCTTCAAGGTGGACGAATTTGCTTAAATAGGGCGCATTTCTTCTTTCTGAAGGAGTGCACTCAAGATTCAGGCTTCATGACTACACCATGTGCTCAAAGGGAAAGATGAAATTTCATGCTTCGTGATTGCGCCATGCATGCTAAGGCATCATGATTTGTGATTCCGCCATGTAGCCTAAGAGAATAATGAAGCTTCATGCTTCTTGCTTCATGAGGTCACTATGTGCTCAAGGAGGTCATGGTTCTTCAAACCGAAGGAGTTAGTTCATAGTCCCAAAGTGCGCTCAGGCTCTCAGAGTGTGCTTTTGAAGGAAAGAAGGTACTTGTTTGTCCTAAGTACACTTTTAGGGGAGAGAAGGTCCTTGTTCTTCTAAAGTGTGATTTTTCACTGATTTTGATTCATTGTTTTGAAGTGCGCTTCATTGTTTCAAAATTATCGTAGACTTGGGAGAGTGAAATTCTCTCCAACATTGGATAATTGTTCATCTAGAACATGATTTTCATTGAGGGAGGAAACACAAGGCTAGGTGACTTATCCTTAGGAAGTACTAATGCACTGTGAGAGGGAGGATACCTTAGAAAAGACTTAGTGCACAAGTATGGGAGGAAGATATGTTAATCAGGTTCATGAATAAGTTGTGCTTATCACCTAGTAAGAGGATTAATGCCTTTATAGCTTGTGTTGGGTTGAAGGACCAAGAAGAACTCTCAAAATGGCTAAGTGTGGGACCAACAAAGTAGGAGAAAGAAATGAATCCTAACATGACTCAAACATACGTAACACACATAAATTCCACAAATAAAATCTAATGGAATGCACCTGACTCATTAAAAATATTCACACCTTAAAAAAAAAAAATCGACACCTGTTTCTTAGTGCAACAGTTGAAATGACACATTACAACACTTAAAAACCAAGTTACGAAAACTGTGGAAATTATGACCAAAAGGTGTGCCAAGATGAAAGAATGTGTAGTGCATATTCCAATCATATGTAAGACCATCTAAGGCAGAAGAGTGCATTGGAAGTAACTTTGGTGATGCGTAAAGGTGTGACACATGCAGGAGTGAAAACTGCAAAATCGACACATGTGACATAAGGAAAAAATAAGACGACACTTGCAAAATGAAAACGAATATGAAAGAGATAGATGTAAGAGCAAAGATAAAATGAAAAAGGAACTTATTAAAGTCAAATCAAGTCAAAACGATGACCATGAATGTGAAAGGGACACTTGTGAAAGAAAAAATGAGAAAAATATGATAATTGAAAAAAACTCACCAAAATAGAAGTATAAATGCAACAAAGTGAGGGGGAATGTCAATAAAAGCATGCATTTATTGTTGACATGAGTTGAACATCACAAAAATCCTACCTTGATGGATGGTTCTGTTCTTGTTCAGGCTTGCATAAAGGAAGTTTTCTCATGAAATCATTGAAAACTGTGCATGTGAGTGCAAGTGACTTGGAAATTTGAAACTGGAAGAAGAGTTGAATGCTTTGAAAAAAATCAAACGACTATGGAGTAAGAAGACAGATTGTAAGATCCTTAGTAGGCTCTAAAATTCAAGTATGAGAAAATTTTTTCAAGGTGTTGATCACAACGAAAACATAATAAAATTTCGAGGTTTTTTTATATGTAGTTTAAGAGATATGATTAGTTCAAAAAGCATTGAAGAAAATTTTGTGTGTAAATAAATATTGTTTATTTTTTATTGGGGAAACCACACTATTAGTAAAATTTAAGGTTTTTTTCTATGTATTTTAAGAGATATGATTAGTTCAAAAAGTATTGAACAAGAGATTGTTTCTAACAACTACATAGTCATACTTACTAGTGATAAACAAGATTTTTGGCTATGCTTATACTAAAGAAAGATAGAAGACAAATTACCAATAAATTAATCATATGAAGGATTATGTAGAGGGTGAATTGATTGCCTTGCTAGGGGTTAATCCATCTACATATTCATGCTCTTTCTAGCCCTAATTCAACATTTTCTTAGCCATAGTTGTGACCTTGATCAACCTCTTTAACCTAGTGCTACAACACATCTAGAAATAACAAAATATTTAAGTAAGCCCCATTGCATTTAATCATAACTTTACCAGTGGTAGTTTTGAGTTACTAGTATATGTCCCCAATATGAATATATTTGGTGGTATTTCTCCTGGTATTGTTAATATCAGGTACCCGTCGACCCACATTAGTGAAAATGTCTTCATTTGGAATCAAATTGCACTTTCCTCTGCAATGTTAATTTCAGCTCTAGCTGCAAAAGGAGCTTGCACCCAATATGTTGCTACCAACATCTCTAATCACTAGAAATAAGAATTAGAGGAAATTTCATCCTAAAATTGGCCTCATAAGGAAATATAATAAAATAATACTTAACAATAAAATAAGAGTTATGAATTTTGGAGGGAAAAATAATACTTTTTTAAATTGTATTTTTGTCTTATCTCCTTATAGGTTTACTCAAATTTCAAGTGTATACACTTGTTGGATGCATAATTAAATTCCACATTCAACGAGTAACCATTATGCATACTTTTGAGAAGACTCACATTGATAAATATTGAAGATATATTAAAAAAGAATACTGAAACACATTTTTTTAATGTATCTTCATTTTTTTTTATCAATGTGGGTCTTCTCAAAAGTATGCATAATGGGTATTCATTGGATGAGGAATTTAATTCCGCATCCAATGAGTGTCTACACTTGAAATTTGAGCAAACCTATAAGGAGAAAAGACAAAAATACAATTAAAAAAATAGTTTTTATTCTTTTCCCTACTACCACTCCTTTATTCATGGCGGTGGTTGGGAGTTATTTCCAAAAGCTCTCACCATCGTCTCGGAGATAGGATTTGTGGAAGTTAGTGTTTTTTCAGGCTCCCAAATTTCATCTCAAATAGGTGACAGTGGGAAAATTGCCATAATTTTCTCTCTGAGCGTCAGATTGGAATTTTGTAAAAAGTGGCTACAAGTAAACAAACTGTAGTTTCCTGTGTAGCAATTTCAGAGCCGAAGGATGAAACAGTGACACGTGGCATGTCGTACAAGTTCGCTCCACTAAACCAGTCCATAATTAGGTCATTGTGGGAGATTGGGTATAGATTTTCCTTGAAGAATACAAATTAGGTGAGACCTATGGCATTCAAAAGAAGATTCAAAGGGCTAATACAAGGCCTAATTTCAGATATTGAAGATCCGAAATCACAGAGATAATTTAGTTTCAATATCGAGCTCCTCAAAAGCAAGAAAAAGGTATGTATTTTTTTTCTTCGAATTGCATAAGTCTTGTGTGAAAAATCAGTTTGAAGTGATTCGAAGGGCATATTGAAGCATATATATCAGTATTGGGTTCTAAAATTCCACCTAAAAAGAATTCAACACCCATTAAGCCTTTATAAGGCTTAACTATGACTCATGAAGAGGAAGAAGCACAACATGACATATCAAAATTACAAGAGCAAGTGCACCAAATTTCTCTCTCGCAAAGAGCAACAAAAAATGAAATGGAAGTTTTGAAGAAAGGCATGGAAGCTAATATGGATGGTTTGAAGAAAGTTGTGGAAGCTAAGATGGATGGTATGGAAGCTAAGATGGATGACATGGAAGCTAAGATCTATGAAAAAATGAAAGACAACATGGAAGACATGAAGAATGATCTAAACTCAGACATGAAAGGTTTGATGGCAAGATTAATATAAGAAATTATTCTTAATGGCAGAAAGGTAGTAGAGGAAACTCATGATCAGAAAAAAATAAATGTTAGTCATGATTTCATAAACTCTAATGTTGGATTGAAGAACCACCATATTCCAAATATGGATATGAGGAAGGTTGATGGTACGGATCCCGTAACATGGATACTATAGATGGAGTAATATTTTGATCTCAATAATGTGAAAAACACACAAAAGGTATGCATTGCAACTTTACATTTAGAACACAATACATTTGTATGGTATCGATCGCTTTGCTCCTGTAAAAAAATTGTCACTTGGTCAATTTTTACGGAGGAAATGATAGCACATTATGAGGATACAAAGGGAAACACCTTCTTTAACGAAAGGGTTCAATGGTGGATCACATTGAGGACTTCCAAAAATTGAATATAAGGGTAACGAATATTCCATAGGAACACAATATTGATGTATTCATATGAAATTTAAAGGATAACATCCAACATGAAGTTCGCGTTTGGGAAACTGATTCATTATTGAAGGCAATCAGGTTGGCAAGAAAAATTGAATGTAAAATTATGGCAACAAGGAAGTCTACCACTCACATCTATAAAGATGGAAGTGTTGCTACTCCTAGACTTCCACAACCTACAAGGTTGACACCACAAAAATTGGAAGAAAAAAAAGCAAAAGGGCTTTGCTACAGTTGTGATAGAAAATACACTAAAGGTCATAAATGTGCTGAGAAGAAATTATTTTACATAGATTGTGAAGAGGAGGAAGAAATCGAAGAAGAAAATTCAAAAGAAGAGGATATACACCAGGAACCAACCCTGGAAGAAGAAGAAATGAGTCTGACCATATCATGTAATGCATTGGCAGTAATTATCACTCCTCAAACTCTCAATATAGAAGGACATATCAAGAAGAAAAAGGAAATAATGTTGATTGATTCGGGTAGTACCCATAATTTTATTCATTGTAAGGTAGCGAAGGAATTGAATTGTTTCCTATACCCAACACCCAAATGTCAAGTGATGGTTGCAAATGGAGGAAATATAAATTTCTCTGGAAAATGCCATAATATCAAGCTAATCAAACTAATCTACAACAGGTCTTGGAAGGATCATGTTCAACATGTTGACAAGGTGCTCAAACTATTGGAGGAGAAAAAATTATATGCAAAAACATCCAAATGTTTCTTTACAGTATAAGAGGTGGAATATTTGGGTCATATTGTATCTCACGAGGGTGTTAAGGTAGACCCTAACGAAATTAAATCCATTAAGGAAAGGAAGGTCCCCACAACCATAAAGCAGTTGCGCGGTGTTGGCTCGAGGGGTCCTGACCCAAGTTCGGAGGTTCAAGGTTTGCCAACAAACCCCTATACTACTGGCCCTTTCGACATTGACTTGCTTGCGCAGGCCAAAGTCTCACCCGAAGTAGTATGGGTGGGTGCTGGAACCAGGTTTCCGCACCCTAGGAGAGGGTAGGTAAGTCAAACAGGGCTGGGTTCAATCTTATAGTGACCAGATCTTATATCACAGAGCCTATATCTATAGATTCCTTTCACATCCACGTGCGCAATAGCAATGATATTCACAATAATCAACAGATCATGAACTCATATAACGATAACACAACTATTTCAGATAGTTTTGCATGACATGCAATAGAACAGATCCAGATCATAGCATAAACAAGTAACACAAGTAATTTTGCAGCTTAAATCAATAACACATCAGCATATATTAATTAACCAAACATCATAGATTCACATCACAGTAATTCCAATAGATTTAGACATTCAAGAATACTTCCGTAGTCATTAATCCTTCAGATCTACTTACAATACCCAAAACCCAACCTGTGCACACAACAACAGGGTCCGCACACAGCTGAACAGAGAATATCCACGCACACAGCAGTAGGAGTCCTTCCCCAACGACTCTAACCAGATCTATCAGTTCGCACTTAGCATCAATCTCTATTCCCATTCTATCCTCCAACTCAAAAAGGTTCAACTACTTGTACTACTTTAGCCTACGCATCCAATGGTCCACAAACCATGGTTTTCAGACTCTTGGTCTACCCTTGACCCATTTAAAATGCATTAGGGGCTTTGACCCACCCCAAAACCCCTGCGTTAGACTAAATATAATAAAAAATATACAAAAATACTTAGAATTGTCCCAATTCGCAGTAGTTGGAGGACCTTACTCCAACAGTCCCCCAACACAATCTTGTGACTCATCCCAAGTCACTGTGGTGCCGGGGTCACTGCCTGCACCTATACGGTTACTCCAGTCATATAGTCATTTGATATGATATGGTTTGAGCCGAATACCATTGACATAACCTGGTAGCATAACGTCACGTAGAGTAGCTAGCCGAATAGCTCCACCACCCGTGATGTCCTTAACTAATAATGTAGGGGCCGAGCCAATGCTGTCAAAAATTTACGGGATGCTTTGCAAACTATCTATCATATGAAAGGACCAGTTCGCCCTACATGAAGGTCTTTTGGCGAATATGTCGATCATGCCAGGCTTTATCATGGGCCTTTTAGACTTGCTGATGAAAATTCGCAAGAAACCGATCTTCCTCCAAAGCCATAAGCTGTGCCAATCGTTCCTCCATGATTTCAGGCTCTGTCATATTTGTAAATGTTGCGATACATAGACTAGGAAAAATATATTCCATGGGCATGATGGCTTCTTTACCATAAACCATCCTGAATGGGATTTTCCCTGTTAGCTTCTTGCAGGTCATTCGATAGGCCCAGAGGACTGATGGAATGCGCACATCCCAATCGCTGCGATCAGCATTGCATACTTTCGTCAGCGCATGCTCCAAGATTTTATTAAAAGCTTCAACCGCACCATTGGCCTGTGGGTGATATGGTGTGCTCTTTGTGTGGTGGATCCGAAACTCCTCAGTCAAAGGCTGGATTGTTTCATTAACAAAGTGCGTACCTCTGTCGCTCATGAGGATATTTGGACATCCAAATCTAGTTAGAATGTGTTCAAAGATGAAATTTGCGGCAGTATCCGCACTACAATATTTTACGGTTTTTGCTTCAGCTCACCTGGTTACATAATCAGTGGCGGTAATAATGTAGCGCGCACCCGTCTTTTCCCCCGGTGGGTTGATCGGCCCAATGAAATCGATGGCCCAATTATCAAATGCTTGTAGAGCCATTTGTGGCTGAAGGGGAATTTCATCTTTGTGGGATGGCCTCCCTGTTCGTTGACACGTATCGCATGCTTTACAATAATCATGTGCGTCACTATGCAGGGTTGGCCACCATAGCCCAGCTCTCAAGACCTTTTTCGTCGTTGCTTTTCCTACATAGTGACCTCCTACTACTCCATCATGAGCTTTTACCAAGATAGTGTGCCTTTCGTGCTCCAAAACATACCGCCGCAATACTTCATTTGCTCCCATCTTATACAAGTGACTTGCGATGATAGTAAAATATGCTGCTCGGGTGACTAGCTCTTTCTTCTGCTCTACAAAGTACTCTGGGGGTGCCTTTCCTGTAGTTAAGAACTGAATGATATCCGTGAAGTGGGCATCTACTAAATTAATGGCAAATAGTTGTGCATCAAGAAACTGGCTTCTAAGTTGGTTGGCTCTTCGCCACTCTCTATTTTGGATAGGTGATCTGGCCCCGAGTTCAACTTCCCCGTCTTGACGATGATTTCAAAGTCATATTCCTAAAATAGCAGTAGCCATCAGCATATTTTCCCCCCCAACACAGGTTTATTTACTAGGTACTTCAAAGCTGAATGGTCGGTGAACATTTTGAAGTTTCCTCCTAGCAAGTAATGACGATATTTCTGTAAATCATAGACCATGGCCAACCCTTCCCGCTCCGTGGTGCAGTAGTTGCATTCTGCACTAGAAATTTTCCTACTTGTGAAGGCAACCAGACGGTCAATATCGCCTTCTCCTAGCTACGAAAGGACATCCTCGAGGGAAATTCCCGATGCAAACATGGAAGGCCTTCTCCCAATCAAGAAAAATGAGAATAGGTGCCGAGACCATATTTTCCTTGAGTAATTCGAAGCTCTTTTGGCATTCGTCATTCCAAAAGAATGATACATCCTTATTGAGAAATTGTTCCATGGGGGAATTAATCAGTGCATAGCCTTGAATGAATTTCCTATAGTAGCTGGTGTGTTCGAGGATCGAGCGCATATGTTTCTCCGTGGTTGGTACCAGCAGGTTTACGATAACTGCTATTTTGGCAGGGTCTACCATTAGTCCCTGCCGACAAACTACGTGGCCAAGCAAGATTTTGAAAGGTACGCAGAAGATACACTTCTTGATATTTAGGGAGATCCGGTGTTTTCAGAAGGCATCCAACATCATGCGTAGGTTCGACACGTGTGCCTTTACCAGGCCGAAGACAGTCCAGTCATCGAAATATACCTCGAGGAACTTGTGGATGAACTCCTTGAATATTGCTACCACCACCCTGGAGAAGATAGAAGGGGCATTTTTGGGCCCAAACGGCATGACAGTATACTGAAAAGATCCCCATTTAGTGGTGAACATGGTTTTGTTGCGGTCCTTCGGTGCAATTCTGATCTGGTGGTATCCTGAGAACCCGTCCGTGAAAGAGTATGCTTCCTGTCCTCCCACACTGTCTAAAATTTCATCTGATAATGGTGTCGGTAATGGATCATGAACACAAGCATCATTTAGTTTCCACAGGTCCACATAGATCTGAATCTCCCACTTTGTCTTCTTCTCCTGAACCACCATTGGACTGACCTAGTCTGACTGTTCAATAGGTTCAATGATACCCGCAGCCAACATTTTATCGAGTTCCTCTCTGAACTTTTTCTTATACTTGGGGTTCAGCCTATAGGGTCGTTTTTGTACAGGTCGTGCATCGGGTTTGAGAGTGATATGCATGATTCCAAAGTCCCCTATGATCCCCTTTAGCTCAGAGAACTTTGTTGGGAATAAGTCTTGGTATTCCGTAAGTAACTCAACCACTTTGCCTATTGTATCCTCATCCCAGTAGTCCCCAATATTAGCCATCTTAGGGTGCTATTTTGTTCCAATGTTTACCTCGTGCAGCTTGAGTGGCTTAGTGACATCAATTTATCGAAGAGGAGGTCCTTCAATGGCACGCTCCCCTTCCGACTCCAGGATAGCAATGGACCGTGGGTCATTTTCACTGCCCTCCCTTGCCAAGCTGCAACAGTGGATAATATATTGCATCTGTGCTTCCCAAGTCAATGCCCTGGCTACTACAGAGGAGCCAGAATTACCAAAAAAAAATGTATCTATGTCCGATAAAGCTTTGTCAAGTGCCACAGAACCCCTATCAGTCTGAATGTTTTTACGAAGTCATTTTCCAAAGCCTCCCAGTGGCGGGTGCGCTGATGGAGCTCCGCATCTAGGTACCATGTAGTAGGAATTAGACCCAGCACATGAACGAACAAATGAACATACTCTTCCGTAGTTCAGTCGCCCCATGAATTTATCCATGCATCCATGTGTTAAGCGGATTGCCTAGGCCAAGGAACATCTTGAACCGTACTGTCGTCGGTGTTTCAAATCGCAGGAGCATCATATCCCGAAAATATTCCCATTCCTGGAACACTTATTTATGCGTATCCCACCATCATGCAGGGGTAGCACACATAGCCAAGTTAAGGGCCCATAATCTTCTTTCTCTAGGAACTTCTGCTTCAAATGTCCGCAAAAAGCCCCTAATGTTATTAGAACCATCAAAGTAGGGAAGATATATTACCTCTGATGAAATGCAGTGGAAATTCGATCCAAAGGCATTGCATCTCAGAGGCCTTATGTAACTGAGTGTGCTAGTGCTCCATCTCCTCATCAAAGTCGGAGAAGCATTCACTGTCCTTTTCCCAGCAAAGTATTCCATCCACCGTGGGGTTGATCCAATCTTCCTCCTGCACAGTTAACTTATATATGTGATCCATTTCCTCGTCATCACGCACTAGCTCTGTGTATCGTTCGCCTTCCACAGGATCTAACGGTACTATCACCCTTGTACCGTTATTTTCGAATACCATGCTCCACTTCTTTAAGTTAATGATACCTCCCATGTCTATGGCCTAGTCTAACCCTATAAGCACAGGGTAGGGGTCCACATCTTCCACAATATGAATGACTTCAAAATTAGCCTGGACCTTGACCCCTGCGATATCTACCATAATTTTCGACAGCCTCCCCAAGGGTATGATATTATTTTGATTAGCCATGCGTAGCTGGATAGTGGACCATTCTAACTTGGGTTTGCCCATTCATTGCCAAGTCTGTTTAGTTAATACATTCGCATCCGACCCCAGGTCTAAAATAACCTGATCCATTTCGTAGTCACCGATCTGTGCAGTCAATCGTATCTCCCTATCTGTGCGTTTCTTATATCTGTATAGTTTATGCGCATCCCTAACTACTGGGAGTAGGTTAGGTCATGCTGCGCAACTATCTATTAATGTATGAAGATTCTCCACAGCTTTTGGGTTTCACAGCAACTTCATACATGCCTACAAGAAGGGTTTTACCTCCCTGACTGCCTTAAGGTTTGCAGGTAGCTGAGAAGTAGGTTCCTCCACTTCCGCACAATCCTTGCGATCTGCAATAAATGTCTATTTTCCTCTGTTCAAGTCCAAACCCTCTTTTTTGCCACCTGCTTTATTGTAGGTTTTAACCCTGTATGGAAATTAACTGCAAACGAATTTTAAAAACAGAAATAAACAATAGCGAGAGCATAAAACATAAAACAGATATACACAGAGATTTTCCCCTAGATCCCAAATCAGGACGAATAGCTTGATTTTTCGTTATATTCCTTTTAGTGTTACAACACATATATATACATGCCGAAGCATACATAAACCCCAATCCATTAACCCTAGATTAGAACATAACCGTAGTTCCCTTGACCAGATCTACAAAATACCAGGGGCCGACAACCATCATGCCCCAAAAACATGTGCAAACCCATGCACAAAACCATGGGTGGGTCCGCCCACCAGAAAATAAGGACCAAAAAATTTTTTCGGGGCGCTGCCCCAGACCCCGACAAGGGGGGCTACCACCCCCCCCTGTGACCCCCCCGTACGTTGTGCCCAACGCAACGTACAAGGGGGGATATTGCCCCCCCTATTACCCCCCCATGCGTGACTAGTCGTGGAAATAATATAACACAAACCCAACATTCTCCCACTTTTTGTTTTCTTTCCGCAGGGAGCCACAGAAGAGCTGAGTCATTAGCCTAGCTTTGCAGCACCCATTGTTTCTCTACACCAAGAGAACTTCTGAGTACTCATCCAACTGTCTACACCTCCAAATAGACTAAAAAAATACCCACTTGTAGATCTTCTTTGGTCTAGATCTCTAGCCTAGTCTGCATCAACAAAACCATGAATGTCCAACACTCTTTCCAATCCTAGTCTTCCCTGGTAGCACAAGCCATAATCACTAGTGCCACACAAATATCTGAAAACCCGCTTCACTGTTGTCCAATTCTCCTTCCCTGGGTTTGACATAAACCTGCTCAATACTCCCACTGCATGTGCAACGTCCGGTCTAGTACAGACCATTGCATACATCAGGCTACACAATGCACTTGCATATGGAACATAGGACATATCCTCCTCTTCTTCTTGTGTCTTGAGACACTGTTCAGCAGACAACTTTGTACCTACAGGAATCCTAACATTCACCGGTTTACTATCCTGCATATTGAACCTCTGCAATATAGTCTCGACATACTTCCTCTGGTTTAACCACAGCTTCCTCTTTGCCCGATCTCTCTTAATTTCCATGCCCAAAATATAGTTTGCAGCACCAAGATCCTTCATGTCGAATTTAGAGAACAATTGGGTCTTCAAATCTTGGACAATTTCTTTGGCAATTCTAATCAGCAACATATCATCCACATACAAGACTAAATAAATAACACGGTCACCAATTAATTTAAAATACACATTGTGATCCTCTTTGCTTCTGGAGAAGCCAGGTCCCCGTATATAGGTATCAAATTTCTGAACCACATCCTTGGTGGCTGTTTTAACCCATATATAGACTTTTTTAACTTGCATACCAGTTCTTTCTTACCCTTCACCGCAAATCATTCTGGTTGCTTCATGTAGATCTCCTCTTCCAGGTCCCCATGAAGAAATTTTTTCTTCACATCCATCTGTTCTACCTCAAAATCAAATGCAATAGAAATGGATAAAAGTAATCTAATAGAGGTAACCTTGGAAACAGGAGGAAAATATCACCAAAATCAATTCCCGACACCTGAGAATAACCTTTTGCTACCAACCGAGCTTTGTATTTCTCCACCTTGCCTTCTACATTCATCTTCTTCTTAAACACCCATTTTATCCCGATGGGCTTCCTTCCAGCTGGCAACTCCACTAGATCCCATGCCTCATTTTTGTGCAAGGATGACATTTCATCAACCATGGCCTCCTTCCATACTTTTCCATCCTCTGAATCTACTGCCTCCCTGACAGTTCTGGGATCATCATCAGTTATAGTTAAGGAAAAACCTGAACAGAAAGCAGATGGAATATACCTTTCTGGGTTTCCTTCTTTCCCAAGCCGATCTTCTCACAGCTGGAGTTTGTGGCTCTTCCTCTTTTGAGTATTCTTCTGTTGTAGAGTCTGATTCATCCTCCTTTAGCTCAAAATATATCTTCTCAGGTTCCTTTGGTAGGACTTCATGTGTAACAACATCTTTCACCTCTCTAAACACCACATCTCGGATGTACACAACCTTCCATGTTTTTGGGTTCCAAAGCTTGTAACCCTTTAAACCATCCTTATACCCAATAAAGATGCACCTTTCAGATTTATTATCCAACTTGCTCCTTTTCTCCTTTGGAACATGTACATATGCATCACATCCAAATACCCTCGAGATGTGTGAAAGAGAGGGTTTCTTACCAGTCCATACCTCATGTGGAGTCTTATCCTCCAACACTGATGAAGGTGATCTGTTAACCAAGTAACATGCAATCTCCACTGCCTCTGCCCAGAATTCTTGTCCTAACCTGGTACCACTGAGCATGCTTCTTGCCTTTTCCATCAGCGTTATGTTTATTCTTTCTGCAACTCCGCTTTTCTGAGTTGTGTATGGAGTAGTCTTCTACCGTGATATACCACACTTCTTACAAAACTCTTCAAATTCCTTCTTGAAAAACTCCCCACCATTATTTGTCCTCAGCACCTTTATATTCTTTTATGTCTGGTTTTCCACCAGAGCCTTAAATTCTTTAAATCTGTCAAAGAATTCAGATTTCTTCCTCAAGAAATATATCCATGTATTCCTTGAGAATTCATCTATGAATGAAACATAGTACATAGACTTACCTAGTGATGGAACCGACACAGGTCTAAACACATCACTGTGCACAAGCTCTAATATCTTGTTCGCCCTCTTAGCACTAGAAGGAAAACTCACCCGATTCTGCTTCCCATATACACAATGTTCACAGAAACAAAAATCCAGCGAGCTATTAGACATTCCTTCTACCATACCATTTCCATGCAGTATTCAAAGGCCCTTCTCTCCAATACGTCCAAGCCTTTGATGCCATAGCATGGTCTTTTCTCTTCCACTCCACTTTCGGGAACCATAGAACTGTTGCACCCATCAATAACATTGCTGCCCTGAAGCTTGTATAGAGTTCCAATGCGAACTCCCCGCATTAATACTAGTGCTCCCCGAACCATCTTACATGTATCTTTCTCGAACACCGTTTTTACACCTGCATCATCCATCTTGCATTAGGGGAATTTTGAGGTCTAAAATGGGCCTCATAAGAAAAATGTACAACAAAAATAAACTTTATAAAAAGAAATAGGATTCAAGATGATGATGTCAACCATGGGGGATGATTCACCATTTTTTAAATAAAAGGGTAAAAATATTAAAAAATAATAAAATAATAAAACTACTTTTTCAACTCATATTTTTCAACTTATCCCAAAAATTTTATATGGAGAATTTGTTGAGGGTGCTTGTTGGATGCAAAATTCAATTCCTCACATCGAGAGTACATATTTGCATACTTTCGATGAACTCTACTACACAAAAATGAAATACATAAAAAACGTGATTGTAATCACGTTTTTTTATGTATTTCTCATTTTTTTACGTGTGGTGGGACCCATCGAAGGTATGCCTTGTGGGTACTCCTTGGATGGGAGTCAGGTTTGAGCAACACTTGAGTACTCAGGAGGCTACGCGAGGTTTGGGCACTTTGGGAGATAAGTTGAAAATAAGAGTTGAAAAAGTAGTTTTTCCATTTTTCCCTCTAAAATTTGATAATGTCATCAAACCTTATTTGATTTTTTCCACTATTATTTTATAATTTCCTTAGGAGGCCCATTTTAGACCTCAAAATTCCCCTAATGCTTACAGAAATCATATTTCTGGCCAATGCAGGAATGTGCAGAACACCAGGAAGTGTTCTAATCCTTCCACCTTGTAGTTTCAGCTTGACTTTTCCACGTCCGACGATTCTAGTCTTCCTATCATCACCTAAGAAGACATCACCGCCATCATATTTCTCATACTCGCAGAACCACTCCCTATGGGGAGGGAAGTGAAAGGATGCACCTGAGTCAATCAACCATGAATCATGATCTACACGTGTATTTGAAGAAGAAGCCAAGTACACATCCCCACCTTCATTCAAGGTGGTTTTTGCCTTTACAGAAGGAGCATCATCAGATCCCTTTCCTTTCTTAGGAGCTTTATATCTACAGTCCTTTTTGTAGTGCCCTTCCTTTCCGCATTTCCAGCACACCTTTACAAACTTTCCAAGAGATTTAGATCTCCCTCTAGATTTAGATTTCCCACTCGAAACCTTATTCTTGTTTCTGTTCTGGGACCTTCCTCGTACAGACAAGGCATCTCCATTCTGACCCTCCATATTTCTCCATCTCATTTCCTCTGATAGCAAGACTGAGACAATGTCATCAAAATTCAAGGTAGTTGTATTGCTACCTATTGCAATAACCAGACTGTCCCACGAATTTGGTAGAGAACACAACAAACTGATGCACTTATCCTCATCTGAGATTTTCATATCAACAGATGACAGCTGACTTACCACAGTATTGAACGCGTTCAGATGCTCTGTCACCAAGTCTCCATCCTTAATCCTCAAGTTATACATCTTTTTCCGGAGGAACAATTTATTCACCAGAGAGTTAGATTGGTACAGATTCCCGAGCTTGTCCCACAAGGTCTTCATCGTAACTTCCCCAAATACATTCAACAATACTGAATCTGAGACACACAATCGTATTGTGCTCTTTGCCTTCCGATCCAGTTTCTTCCAGTATTCATCTGACATTGTCGTTGGTTTAGTACCCAGATCTACCGCGATCCACTGGTCTTTATCCATCAGCAGATCCTCCATCTTGAGCTTCCACAACTCAAAACTCTGACCATTAAATTTCTCCATCTCTATCTTCTCGCCGCCCACCATCTTCTTTCATCGCAAGAATCGATCCCGCAGATCTCCCACTGAACAGGGTCCACCTCAGGCTCGAGCAAAAAACCCCTCAGCAGCAAAGGCGTCCCCTTGAAGCCGAAACTGCTCTGATACCAAATGTAGGTTTTAACCCTGTACAGAAATTAACTGCAAACAAATCTTAAAAACAAAAAATAAACAATAGCGAGAGCATAAAACATAAAATAGATATACACAAAGATTTTCCCCTGGATCCTAAATCGAGACGACCAGCTTGATTTTTCATTATATTCCTTTTAGTGTTACAACACATATATATACATGCTGAAGCATACATAAACCCTAATCCATTAACCCTGGATTAGAACATAACCGTAGTTCCCTTGACCGGATCTACAAAATACCAGGGGGTCCAAAAACAAACGTCATACCCAAAGGAAACCATGTGCGAGCCATGCACGAAACAGGGCGGGTCCGCCCACTGAAAATAAGGACCAACAAATTTTTACGGGAACGCGCACGGACCGGGCGAGGGGGCTGTCGCCCCCCTGTGACCCCTGCGTATGTTGCACCCACGAGCGCAGTAACCAGGGGGACTAACCCGCACCCCACAATGCCCCCCCCGCACGCGCGTGAATGATGTGGAAAGAATATGTGGCACCGACCCAACATTTGTAGGATGGGAGATCCGGTCCACGGTACTATTGGTCCTCCGATAGCCATTCTACTGTGTGTTACCACATTTACATTTGGATCTTTGTCTCACAGCTCAGTCTTAACCCTCTGCACTTTATGCGTAGGTGTTGGCTGCTTCTCTTGCATCCTTGCTATCAAGATTGGACAGTCTTCAATCGCATGGTCCAACTGTCTACAGTACCGGCAGGATTGTCTTGTAGGGTTCATAAAATCCCTTACAAAGTGCCCTACTTCCCCACAGTTATAACAAATCAGTTGCCCTCGGCCCTGACCTATGCTTCCACCTCGACCTCCTCCCCTGCCTCTAGTCGGGGAGCCACTTATGCTTGCGGGAGATCTTGGTGATGCAGGGTCTATTTGTACCCTATATAATTTTCCTTGATCTATCATCAGATCATAAGTACGACAGTTCTGCTCATCGTGTCCTACTAACCGACAAAACCTGTACCATTGTTGCTTCGTTTCTGAGACATACGCACCTAGGTGGGGGAAATGGCTCATATCATGTAGGCCGGATATGCGGTAATCATTGCACCACAATGCAGGTCCACTTGAGCTTGGACGCAATGGACCAGGTCCTCCGCTTGATCCTGGACACAACATAATAGATCCTCTTGCCTGCATATAGTCTGTTAATAGAGGGCAGTTATCCTTGGTGTGACCATTTTTCTACATCTTATACACCATTTGTCGGGGCTAGCTTCAGTTCCTCGTTCCTTTTGTAGGTTCTAGATCTCTACGGGCATTTCCTTCAATTGTCCTTGGATCTGTTGGACGCCCAGCTGGGTATCATCCCTAGGTGTAGCTTTTAGCTTCATCACAACCTCCAAGGATTTTTCCTACGATTCGATGACCCATAGGTACGCGCAGGTGAGGAAGTAACATGGCAATGAACCATTCTGTATGCTGTCTATCATCATACTGAAATCCTCCTTCTTTGATCACCTTCTTTAGCCATTGATCGGCCTCCCATACCGACTCAGCAGGCCCTTGCTTGAAATATTATAGATCCACCACTATTTGAGAGTAGGCCTTTGGCTTCTTGAACTGTTGTTTCAATGTGTTCCTAATCTCGTCAATGGTCACATTCGCATGCTGGCCGATGTACCCCATGTACCAGTCCAAGGCTCTTCCTTCAAAGGTAAGGGAAAACTGCGCCCTTTTCACCGCATCACTAGCTACGTTCTGCGCAGTCCATACCGATCCTGCGACAAAACAGAATTGCTCCATATCTTCATCTCCTACACCCTTAAAGGTAGGTAACTTCATATGCGTGGCCATGTTGTCTTCCGGTGGCGGCGGCGGAGGTGTAGGTGAATTCTTACCCCTATGCTGATTTAAGAGTGGTGTGGCTGGAGGGCTCTGCACAGCCGCTTCCCTCACCAGACTGTAGATAGATCTATCTCCCTCTTGGTTGGTCTGATAGTATTTTTCGCTTCATGTCGCGCTCCCATCCAGATTAGAGGTCATTTATTCGGTGTGGCTACACAAAATACTCTTTTCGCACAGTAATATTTTAATCAGCAGTGGTAAGGTCCTTAGAAAATAACCCCGGAAACCCTTGAAGAATCTTCACTCTGCTTTAGAGTAGGAGACAAACTGATCGACGACAAATTCTGTTATGAATCCTGTGAGTACGCTGTCCACCTAGTGATCTACCATGCGATTGATGGTGTTATCAGTTTGTTCAAGCTATTGGATCAATTAAGGGATCCACTGTGTAATTCGTTCATCCTTCCAACACTTTTGAAATTAGACCAACCTTGTGAGCCACTCCCAGAGCTCGATTGCAATTGTTACAAAGAAGATCTCGTAGATCTCTGTGAAAATATACTTATTCTTCCACTCTTCAGTGGTCAACTTCGTACTGTAGTTTTCTTTACTGCGAATTCCTGAACTTGTTGTTCGAACCATTCATCAATTTCTTTACTTTTAGGTTTCCAATACGGCCTTAGCATTACCCAATCCCTCTCTCAAAATGCTCCAGGTCCCTGCAACGGAACCATTTGTTGGCTCGAGGGGTCCTGACCTAGGTTCGGAGGTTCAGGGTTTTCCAACAAAGCCCTATACTGCTAGCCCTTTCGGTAGTGACCTGCTTGTGCAGGCCAAAGTCTCACCCGAAGTAGTATGGGTGGGTGCTAGAACCAGGTTTCCGCACCCTAGGAGAGGGTAGGTAAGTCAAATAGGGTTGCGTTCAATCTTATAGTGACCAGATCTTATATCAAAGAGCCTATATCTACAGATTCCCTTCGCATCCACATGCGCAACAACAATTATATTCACAGTAATCAGCATATCATGAAATCATATAACGATAACGCAGCTATTCCAAATAGTTTTGCATGACGTGCAATAGAACAGATCCAGATCGTACCATAAAAAAGTAACACAAGTATGTTCGCAGGTTAAATAAATAACACATCAACATATATTAATTAACCAAACATCATAGATTCACATCACAGTAATTCCAATAGATTCAGACATTCAACAATACTTTCGCAGTCATTAATCCTTCAGATCTACTTACAATACCCAAAACCCAACCTGCACACACAGCAGCAGGGTCCACACACAGCTGAACATAGAATCTTCGCGCACATAGCAGCAGGAGTCCTTCCCCAACGAACCTAACCAGATCTATCAGTTCGCACTTAGCATCAATCTCTATTCCTAGTCTATCCTCCAACTCAAAAAGGTTTAACTACTTATACTACTTTAGCCTACGCATCCAATGGTCCGCAAACCATGGTTTGCAGACTCTTGATCTACCCTTGATCCATTTACAATGCATTAGGGGCTTTGCCCCACCCCAAAACCCCTGCGTTAGACTAAATATAATAAAAAATATACAAAAATACTCAGAATTGTCCCAATTTGCAGCCGTTGGAGGACCCTGCTCCAACACGCGGATTTCTCACGTTAACAGGGTATTATCGCAAGTTTTTTAAGAATTATGGGAGAATAGCAGCACCTCTAACAACATTATTGAAGAAAGATCCATTTTCATGGACTCCTAAAGCAACTAAGGCCTTTGAACATCTTAAAGAGGCAATGTGCCTAGCACCAGCCTTAGCTATGCCAGACTTCACAAAAACCTTTATTGTGGAATATGATGCCTCAGGAAATGGAATTGGTGTTGTTTTAATGCAAGAAGGAAGACCCATTTCTTTTGAAAGTCTTCCAATCAAAGGAAAGTATTTACAAAAGGTTATTTATGAGAAGGAAATGTTGGCAATACTACATGCACTAAAGAAATGGCAACCTTACCTAATGGGAAGACAGTTCAAGGTAAAAACTAATCATGATAGTCTTAAACACTTTTTGGAACAAAGAATATTTAGAAGAGCAGCAAAAATGGGTCACAAAGATGTTGGGTTATGACTTTGAAATCATCTACAAAAAATGGAAGCTATATGTTGTTACGGATGCACTCTCAAGAAAGGATGAAGAGGTGGAAGCATTGCTTTGTTCCATTTCTGTTATCCAACCAGATTGAATAGCCGAAACAAGGGATGAATGGAAGAAGAATGAAGAAGTGTGGACACTCATTCAAAAGTTGCAGCAATATCCTAGTACATATGATACATTTAGTTGGAAAAATTATTCTTTATGGTACAAATATCGCTTATATATTTGCAAGAATTCCCAACTAAAACAAAATATTCTTTTGGAATTTCACACTTCTCCATTAGGAGGAAAATCAGGATTTTTAAAAACTTACCACAGGGTGAAGAAAGATTTTTTTTGGGATGGCCTTAAATCTAATGTTCAAAATTTTGTGGTGGAATGTTTGGTTTGCCAACAAAATAAAGTTGAGACAATTAAGACCCCAGGTATTCTACAACTTTTATCCATTCCAAGTCAACATTGGGAGGAGATTTCAATGGATTTTATCACAGTTTTACCTAAGTCCGAAGGAAAGAGTGTCATCATGGTGGTAGTTGATAAACTTACCAAGTATGCACACTTTTGTGCATTATCTCATCCATTTAAAGCAAGTACAATTGCTACTACATTTATGGAAACAATTCAAAAGCTACATGAAAACTCGAAGATTATTGTAAGTGACAGAGGTCCCATTTTTACTGGAAATTTTTGGACGGAATTATTTTCTTATTTGGGTACTCAACTAGCTCATAGCTCATCTTATCATTCTCAATCCGATGGTAAAACTATGATAGTGAATAAATGTTTGGAAGGATATCTTAGTTGTTTTGTATCTGATAAGCAAACACAATGGGTCAAGTGGTTACCTCTTGCTGAATGGTGGTATAACACTTCCTTCCATATTGCAGAAAAAATGACCCCATTTATGGCACTTTATGGATATCATCCGCCGTCCATCAAATCTTCTTTAAGAGAAAATTCTAAGGTTCAAGCAATGGAAGATCACATCGAGCATCAACAAGAAGTTCTCCAACTCTTAAAGGATAACCTAAATTTGGCACAAAATCGAATGAAGCAACAGGCAGATCAACATCGCAATGAGAGAAGTTTTGATGTAGGAGACTGGGTATTTTTAAGGCTACAACCATACAAAAAAATGTTCCTCAAGCAAGCTAATAAGGATGATAAATTATCGCCAAAGTACCATGGTCCTTACAAGGTGTTGCAAAATATTGGTACTATGGCATACAAATTGGAGCTACCTGCTTCTTCGTGAGTGCATCTAGTTTTCCATGCTTCATGCTTAAAGAAGGTTGTAGGGGAAAAAATTCAAGTTCAAACAATATTTCCAGAACTTGATGAGGAAGGAAAAATCATATCGGAACCTGAAGCAGTCATGGAAACAAGAACTCGACAGCTATGAAATCGAACGATTTCATAGTATCTCATCAAATGGAAGAACTTACCCACTAAAGATTTTACATGGGAGGTTGATAATTTTATACAGAAGCACTCGGAGCTACTGAAGTGTTGAGGATAACACTTTTTTGAAGGAGAGGGGCATGTTAGGTCCCTATATTACTAGTATAGTCCCTTATTGTTGTTAGTGTAACCCCCTTATTATTATTTTTGTACCCCTGTAACCCCAATATTGTTATTATTGTGCCCTTACATTATTATTGTTAGCTCGGCTAGGATTATATTGTGGCCCCATGGACTCCTATATATAGAAGGAGGTTTTTTCATTTGTATCATCCAAGAATTGTTCATTTATGTAATGTAAAGGAGGTTGTCCCCACGAAGTGGCTTATTTCTAAGGCGTTGATCTCTCTTTTCTTCTATTTTTGGAGCTGGTTCATAACAATGGTGATTATTGTAGTTCTTGGTATGGTTCAAAGGTCATTTATAAGATGCTCAAATAGTAGCTTAGCATGTTATAGTTCTTCCCTCTCTACCATGTCTACCTAGTTACTCTTAAACCTTTTCAAGATTAATTACCAACTATTTAACAAATTACTAAAAAGAATTTCGCATGGAAATGAATTTTCAAATCTTGATGAAGTTATTAGAAGGGAGGATGTCACTTTGCAAGTGCATCCTTGGGATTGTATCACAACTTTGGAAAGGCAACTATAGATTAGACAAGGGATTCCATTCACTCAAAAAATTCTCTTTACTGGTAAAATATTAGTCGATCATTATCATCTAGGTGGATATGGAAATAACAAGGACTCCACAATGTGTTTGGTGATGTGCCTTCATGGAAATGCTCCAAGATAAAGAATCCATTTTTATTTGAGGCCTTGGTTATTTGAAGAAGTTATTCAAAATAATTCTCCTTTACTTTATATTCCTTCTTGAAAGCCTTCATTGGAGAAAGGTAATATGATACTTCATAAGATTACATTTACAAGTACGAAAGACTAACAAGGTTTTTTCATTCATTCGATGATTTATATGTTTAATGAACCTTAAGCATCAAGACCATATCATTCCATGATTTATATGTTTGACGAACTTTAACCATAAAGACCAATGATTTATGAGTGGATAAAACTGAAGCTATGGATTTTGGGATCCACTTCTATTTTAATGGTTTTTTATTTATATTTTTTAACAACAAAAGGGAATTGTTACTTATGCCCACATTTTTTGAGGACTTGACTTGTCTTAAGGTTTCATAGTCTTGATTTTGATGAGGTGGAACAATTATATTCGAGTCTAAGGAAAATATTACAAGAAAATGGTTTTCAAATAAAATATTTGTTTAGAAATTGACAGATTTTGAAACATGCATGTCCTAATGCCAAGATTTCACTTTAAAAAACAAAACTAATAAACCAAAGTATTAAGAAATGACCCTTAAATTCCTCCCAAACTAAAAATCGTTCATTACAATCTTGATGCATTGTTAATAGTCTTGGCCTCACATTTTGTAATAAAAAATAGTTATTAAAAATTCATATTCACATAACCCGAACCCCAATATGCAAGTTCTTCAATTAAATAAATATTTATAAAATGATTACAATAATTACGTACTTAAACAATTGTGATCCAAAAATCAGCCCACTCATCCCCATATCCATTGGGGGAGAAATGTAAAAAAAACCAAATATTTTCCAGAAATTATTAAAAAAAATATAAATATTTTCATCTTCAAAAACCAATGGAATTTTGTTTTCTTTTTTCCTTAGTTGGAGATTTTGTTAAGAATTATGTAGATTCTCTTCCAATTTTAGATTTAAAAACACTTAGTAAAGGGTGTATATATGTTTGAAATTGTGGGAAAAGTAATGAAAAATATGGCAGTCTTGTTTTATTTTATAGACTTTGGTTTGAAAAATAAAGACTAATAATTGTTCATAGTTAGTTATTATTTATTTTGATTTATATGAAAGAATCAAATACTAAATATCAAGTTTGTGTTTAGGTTTAATAAATATTATTAGTTATTTTTATTTATATGAAATAATTAAATATTAAATATCAAAAGTTTAATTAAAATTGGAAAGATTTTATTGAACCAAATATTGTTATTGAAATGTTTTTTAAATTTTTAATAATTTATTATTATTATTAGTTTTTAATTTAAAAAAAATTATTGAGTCCAGAAGTTTATTCTACAACTTAGTATGAGGGGTTGTGTAAGTTTGAACATCATGACTTTCTTTATTGAGTTGAGAGACTCATTCTACAACCTAGTATGAGGAGATGTGTAAGTTTGTGTGTACTTATGTTCCCCTTTAAAATAAAAATAAAAGTTAAATCAACGTAGATGCATCTTAAATACAGATCTAACATGAATAAAAGTTAAACCAACATAGATCCATCTTAAATGCACATCTAACATGAGTCTAGAGGAACCAATTTCTTGGCATGCATCTTTTTTTATGAGGCAACATTATTTAAATGTTTTGTATAGTTATTTAAAATTTTAAAATTTTAATTTTGGTAGACATAAGAAAAATTTCAACTTTGATAACGGACCGACACTTTTACACATCATACTTGGCTGTAGAATGAGCCTAGCAGCTCTTAAATATGTTCTAAATAGAAAAATAATGTCGACTATAATAAAAAAAAATGGTTATTAATCAAATATTTTAATAAGATGTCAAAATTATAGTGAGCTCGGGAGGCTTCTCTCCAAGCTTTTTGAGCATAAGAATAAAATGTTAAATCAAATTAAATAACTCTTTTCTTTAGGTCCGATAGACCAAAGATTGGTCTCAGTGGACATTAACCATCATCATCATCATCAATATTGACATATACTTAAGTTAATAATAAAAACGATTTTAATTTGGGTCATAAAATATCTTTTTGTTAATTTTTTTATGTATATATTATGAAAAAATTAAGATTTTATCTATTTAATATTCAAAAATACAATTTAAAGAATGAAAAATAACACATTGTATTTTACACTCTAAAAAAATTTAGATATAGAAAAATTTGATCTCTCAACTCATATTAAATATCTATTATTAAGATAAATCTATACTAAGTATTAATATAATTATAATTTAAAAAATTATTATTAATATTAATTTCACTAATAAATACACTTTTACTTTAAACACGAAATACCAAAATCTTTTGTAACATATTTATATAAAAATAACACCATATAAAAAGCTTGATTAAAAATATTCCAACCATGATGGATTTGGATGACGTTAACAAAGTATACCCTCAAAAAATAAAAAATTTAAAAGGCATATAAGTAAAAACTTGATTAAAAATATTCCAGCCATGATGGATTTGGATGACGTTAACAAATTACACCTCTTCAAAAAAAAAGGAAATTAAGTGGCATATAATTAAAGGGTTTTAATACTCGGACACCTTAGATAGGAGGAAAAGGAAAAGAACCTGCGGAAGACAAATTCAAACCAACTTCTTTGAAGTAACCAAAAAAATGTTAAACAAGTGAGGCTGCATGGTAGCTAGTGGCCACCGACTTAGCGTGGGGCCACGTACACCAAGTCACCTGTCAACGATATTTGTATCTAATTAAGGCTTATTGTTGCCATGGGACTTACTTCTAAGGCTATAGTTGGACTAAACCACTAAATCATTAATACCATACTATTTTAAAATTTCAAAGGTGAAGAATTCATGTATATAAATACCATACTATTTTAAAATTTTCAAAAATTGTATACTGTTCACGATTATGAATTATATTGTTTTAATTTAATACATAAATTTCTTTAAGTACAAAAGCATATAGTGTAATGGTCAAACACATTTATAAAATGTTTGATAATTTTATATCTTAATTTTTATTAAGAATTTGACTTTTGTGATCTATAAATTATGTATCAAATCTTTAAGTAAAAATCACATTGGAGAAATTTGTACATAGACGTCATTCCTTGACAAGTCAGTTGTCAAAGTGTTGTTCTTCTTTGAAGACCAAATGTACAGTTTAAAATTTACATATGAAAAACATGTGTCTGGGCTTATTAACCACCACCCTGATTAGTAACAACGACGTGGCTTTGCTTCCTTTTGCTTTGCATTTTTCATTTTGGAAATTTGACAAGGATTTGATTTAGAACTTAATTAGAACTTAATTATCTTCGTGTTGCAGGAGTTTAAGGATCTGATTAAAAGAGAGATCTAACTTTTTAAAAGATAAAAATAATTTATTAATATCAAAAACACTTTGATAAAAAAAAAAAATTTCTTCGAATTAATGCTAACTCTCAAAATCGATTACTAATAGTCCCTGCCGTGACGGCGGGACTAATTAAAAATAAGAATGAGTTAGTAGAGTGTATAAAACAATATAGTCAAACTGTCACGGCAGGGACTAATAAAAAATAAGAATGAGTTAGTAGAGTGTATAAAACAATATAGTCAAACTGTTGAATTTTTGGTGAGGAGTTATTGATTATCTGATAGTGGGTAATGTTGAATTTTTCTGTGTTTTTTTCCAATCTTTTGACCATGTATGTAAAGTGCATTTTTGTATTTTTCGATTTTTAAAATTCAATTGTTTTTTATTGTTTAGTTTTTAATCTTTCGATTGTGTATGTATTTGTATTTTTTATTTTAAAGTTTAATTGGTTTAGGAAAGATTTCATTTTTATTTATTTTTTACTATATATAAACTTTAGTTTTTTATTTTTATTTTTATTTTTTAATAACTAAATTGTTAAGCCGTTGTTATCTTGATATTATGAATCAAATTTCATAAAGATATTTTTACAAGAGTTTGATAAACAAAGTTGTAATGTTAAGGTGAATATAAATCAAATAAAATTATAACTTTAAATAATTTTGTTAATATTTTTTTCTTAATTTTTATTTTATAATATTTTAGAAAACTAATAAAACATATAAATCACATTATAATATTTTATGTATTAAAAATTAATATAATTTGTTAGTCAAATTTTGAATAATCAAATGCATAATCTGGATTTTGAAATATTGCAGATAACTACTGAAACATGCAACCTCAAGTCATATTATAACATTTTATATCAAATAGATAACTTTTTTAACACAAGAAGGGTTTTGGGGCTTGTGGTTCTAATAGAAAGCAAATGTTAATTTTTCAACAAAAGTAAGGGTTTTGAGGACTTTTGATGTTGAGGTTGATTCTAATAGGGAAATGAATTAGATTTAGAATTGAAGAATGAGATTTTAATGATAAAGAAAGTATATAGATTTAAGATAAGATAAGATTAAGAAAAAAGTAATTAGTAAATATAAAGAGAATAGAGTGGGGTTTGAACTAAATCTCAAATGGATGGAAAATATGTTAGAAATGATATCGAAAATTTTGAATTGGTATAGGTGCACAATGTTACATATGATATGTGTGAGTTAAAATAATACATAGCAGTCAAGCACAAACAAAAATCTAGTGTAGCGAGGAATTGATGCTGACATGAGATTATTTATAGAGTTGAGGTGATTATGTTGAAGTCAAGGAATTTTTTATAACAATTATTGTTTATCACTAGATTTCTTGTAAGCAACCTAGTTACCCTAGAGCAATAAACTCAAAGAATAATGAAAAACTACAAATGATGATTAATGACTTGTTGTTTGTCATATTTAATCACTGAAGTGCCTTCTTATAGCTTTTGCGTGACTTGTCTTTGAAAAATAAAATGAATAATTTGGATAGGATGAGTGAACGTATGAGGTTCCTCGAATGAATTGTAATTTTTTGAATAATATAGACATCATATATAGTGAACCATAGCCTATGAGTACATTATGAGTTATAGAGTTGCTATCATTTTTTAGTCCTTTTTATTCCATAACCTATTATTGCAGTCATTAAATTTATATATATATATATTAAAAAAAATGATTTAACTCATTGAGAATACACACACATACACACATGTCATATAATCTTAAGAAAAACCTCGTGGGGATAACCAATTTGGATACTTCATCACATTTTTGGATAACATCCCTATTAAACATGTTGGGTAGATTGTTGTTCCTCACTCATAGGGATTTGAACTAGGCACCTATTGACACAGAACCAACCAAATTCCCAAGAACACCAATCATAACTGGTTGAGCTAATCGATTAGTTTTAATAAGATCAGACTATATTTTGGATATCTTTGTATTTTCTCTTTATAATGTCTAATGAAGAGTGTTTTGTATCTTATTCAAATGAGGATCAACTTCCACTTATGCTTATATTGTATAATATTAGAAACTTTGATGAATGCACTAAAGTGAATGAGAACACTACCATTCTCCTATATATAACAATAATGTCGTAAGTGAACAAGTGTTAAATGGAAACATTTGGATTAATCATGAAGATTTAATGGTATATGTCAAGGATATTGTGTTATATTGGAGATGTGGGTTGCTAATACCTTCATGTCTACTAAGTACTTGTGTGGATATGGATATCATCCAGGTTAATTTGTGTGTTTCTTAGGATATGATATAAAATACCACCATTCTTCTAAGAATCATAAAAAAATGGCATATTCCCATGTAATATTATATCCTTTAATTGAGAGGGTCAAATCAATTACATACTAAAAGAATTTTATTTTTTCCTTATTATTCTTTGATGGAAAGCTTGAAGTGTTCCTCCAAATACTTTCATCATTAAGAAAAAATTCCAATTAGAATTTTTGAGTGCATTCAAATGCTTATCCCCATGAATCTTTTATTGGACCTAAAATCTACCAAAAAAATCATTTTCAAACTTGAGTTCCTCCCAATTTTGCTTTAAATAGTTGAGGCCATTTGACATGACCTTGCCTAAGCTACAAGGGCTTGGATAACTTATGCCTAATTTAACACATATCCGAGTATTCAATACTTCACCATATTGATCCATTACAAGGGGAAATAACATTCAAAAACATAAATAGTCTACAAGACACATGTATGCGTGACACCCAAGATAGGAGCCTTAATTATATTCAAATGAAAAATGTCGTAATGTACAATCAAGGACCATGACCAACTATAAGATACCCATTTACATACTATAATTACAAATGGTAGAGATACTTATAATAACTCTTAGTCCAAACCCTGAAGAAACCATATGCTTGCATCTTGTAGGTTTTCTCTACATCTTCTTTTCAATTAGCTAATGCAATTTTCCATATTATGCCAACTTTAGAACATAACATTATCACATAGTTTTTTTACAATATTTTTCAAATGAATTTTTAAATTCCTTAGAACTTTTGACACATCCTCCTTTTTATATAAGAATTTATTTTCACTTGCAAGTCTCTCCAACCCTAAGGTGGACCCAAGTACCATGTTGAATCAACTCAATCGGTGACCATGCTACTTGTATTCTAACGTTTGCATCAATGGTATTGCATTGCAATTTTTTCACAGATATTCTCTTCCAAAGGTGCACCCACATAAAAGTGTTCATAGAAGTACACCATGAAGTGTGTCTAACAAGGTGCATATAAATGTTCCCAAAAAATTGTCTTGACAAGATGCATCCAATTGTACCTAGCCAACATGTTTTTATCCAAATGTGCCCATCTAGGTATGTCCAAAAAACATGTTGTAAACCAAGTGCACCCACAAGAGTGTTATCATGTCATAATACACTAGTAGGTCATTCTTCCTCACCTTTTTAATCATGCTTAGTGCATGCTTACAAACAAGGTCATCCAATAACCTTATTTTCCTTCCCCGACCAAGTTCCCTCCCAATTTTCTCTTAGTGTGTCCAACCATTATGAGCCACTAAGGTCTATGTTTCACCTAATATAAGAAATTCCACTTGAAATTTTTGTGGTGTTCCTTGCAATCATCATAAGAGCACCCAAAACTGAGTCTTCTAGCCATCAACCTTCCATCATGTCCATCTCTCATGTCAATGACTATTAAGAATGAGATCATGTAGTAGAGGTGCTTAAAGCCATTCATAGTTAGGGATTTACATCTTCCTCCACTTAAAATCATTATTTTACCCTACAACATCCTCAAGAACCTATTTTTTCCAATTATACCACTTATACACATGCATATATCCATAATTGACTTATTTAGCTACTCCACATTGTCACTGCTATAATTTATATGCAATTTCACAATGTTCAATTCATCCTTTGAGCAATGTTCATATGCTAAATTCTTCCAAAAATGCATTTGTGATTTCATTATTTCTTTTATTTCCTTCTGCTAATATTGTAAATTAATCTCCACCATGAAGGTCATCAAAATATCCTAGTGTTTCACCACCCAAATCTACTATGATGTTGGTACTTTGACACATTCTTCCATAACTCTATGTATTGGATTTTCTTGTCTTTAAATATTAGGTGATCAACGCAACCATCATGTCCAAACCATGATATTTCACTTCTTCATTCCCAAATAATTAGTTCCATCGACACTTTGGTCAACTTGCACAACTCCTTTAAATTAAGACAAAATCACCACCTTCGCCTCCATACTATAGGTCATCTCCAAATTAGAATTTTCCAAGTGAATTTCCACAGGTGCTATAAGCTCCATTTATTCCTCCTAGGAAATTAGTTTCCTTCTAACTTGTTAGAGAAAATTATATGGAAAGAAGATACCAAATCCACTACCAACCAAAGAGTCTAGATTGTGCTTCAATCTTAAGTATCTTAGAACTACCTCCTTCATTGAAAATCATCAACCCAATTATTCTCATTTCTTTTTTGTTCAGATCGAAATTATATACCTCCATGGCTAATTTACAAAATTATGCAATGTTTATGTTACTTTTGGAGATAAACCATGTGCAAGAATGAGAAATGTCCAATGTTTTGACTAGATGATCCAACCTTCAAATTTAGGGACAAAAGAAGCTCAAGGGAGGTGTCTAATGAGAGTGCTAGGTTTTGAATTTAAAAATAAATATGATAATTAGTTTTTGGGAGAAATATATGGAAAATGGAAACCAATACATAAAGTAAATTAAGAAAACCATAAAATGAGGATTCAAATTAAAGTAATGAGATCATTACTAAAAAAAAAAGTGGGTGAAAAATATGAAGATCAAACAAGAAATAAAAATATAGTAATGAGATGAATACATTTTAATGGGAGGTATCAAACCAAAGGAAATTAGTTTGGTAAAAATAATTAAAATCAATCGAAATTGAGGAATCAAAGTCAAAAGGGGAGGTTAATAAAATATTATAAAAGCACAAGAGGATGAAAATAATGTGGGACAAATGAGATAATATAAATGAGACGATTCAAAGGGATAAATCATATAAAGAGAAAGGAAGAAATAGAGAAAAAAATAACTAGAGAAGATTAAAAGGAAAAAGAGGATCCCTTGGGGATGAAACAAGAAGAGAAGAAACAATGCAAAGAGGAGAGATAAATTAAGAGGATGATAACAGAGAGAAATGAGAAAAATACCATGGGAGCAGGAGGGGGATAAATAAAAACTATTCTTCCGAGAAGTGGGGGGTGGGGGGAGGGAGAGAAAGAAATAAAAGGACTAGAGAAATGATGGGAAACCCAGGAGATATGACCAAGGCATATAAGAAGGGAGTAAAATTAATGACTAAGGCAATGAATAATAGGTTTCCAAGATTGTTTAAGTTTCTATCTATCTTCATATTTGAAATTATTAGGGTTATTTTCTATTTTTATGGATTCTCAGATGATCCAAGTGGAATAGTATGGTTGGGAAGCAAGAATTTTGGTTTGGTCAAAGAAAATAATGGTTTTATAGTTATGAGATTATTTTGTGATGACTAATTTAGAGATATAGTTATGGCTCCTTTCAGCCATTGAAAAACACTCTCATAACTATAAACACCTAATCTAATTGACCAAACCAAATTTTATTCTTCTGAACCTTATTATTCCACTTAGATCTTCTGGGAAGTTTTCATAATCGAAAAGGGCCCTAATAATTTCAATCATGAAGATGGCTACAAACTCAACCAATATTGGAATCTTATTGTTCAACTCCTTAATCATTATTTTATCTCCAGTTGTATCTCCTAGGTTTCCCATCATCACTTTAATCCTTTTTATTTCTCTCATCCCCACCTTCTTGAAAGAATATATTTTCATTATCCTTAATCCCCTCTCCTATTAATTTTATTCTTTCTTTCGTTTGTAATCATCTTAATTTAAATCTCCTCTTTGCATTGTTTCTTCTCTTCTGCATTCATCCATGAAGGATCCTCCTTTTTCTTTTAATATTTCTCCTCCTTTATCCAAATTTCTCCTATTATTTTGCTTCTTTCTCTCTTTTGTAATCCTCTTAATTTAACTCTAATCTTTTCATTGTTTCTTCTCTTCTACATTCATTCATGAAGGATCCTCCTTTTACTTTTAATATTTTCTCCTCCTTTATCCAAATTTCTTTCCTTTCTCTTTATTTGATTTATCCCTTTGAATAAACTCATTATCATTTGTTCCACATATTTTTTGTTCACTTGTGATTTTATAATATTCTATTAACTCCCATCCCACCCCACAACCTTTTTTAAATTTGATTCCTCAATTTTCACCGATTTCAATTTTTTTACAAAATTCATTCCTTTGGTTTGACATCTCGCATTAAATTGGGTTCATCCCATCATTATATTTCTATTTTTTGTTTGACACACATTTTTTTCCACTTTCATTTTTATATAATTCTATTTAATAATTCAATTAATTTGAATTTGAAGCCTCGCTTTATGATTGTCTTAATTACATTTTTTCTTGACTTCAATTTACAAATATTCTCCAAATGGATAATTATAATATTTCTCTTTAAATTCAAATATTAGAACTCTCATTAGACACCTTTCTAGAGATTCTTTTGTCCCTAACAATGGGTGAAGTGTCCACTTGAAATGTTGGATGTTTCTCATTCTTGCACACAATTTATCGCCAAAAGTAGAACAAGAATTACGAATAACTATTGAAACTCACAATCATAAAAATTATACAATGTCTTTTACATAACTATGTCTGCTACCAAAAAATTGCATCGTAGTCACATTTTCCCACTATTTATCTTCTTGGGTTTCCTCTTTACCGACTTACACAACCCATAACTATTGGTTGAGCCTCCTCATTGACTTATTTTGGGCTCCATAAACCCTCTAAAATGAAAAATACAACACCATTTACTTGCCAATTTTCATGAAGTTGAAGTTAACTTAATCATGCCTAGCTTCACAAACCTTTTATTCAACAATTCCATTGCCTTATAACTAATATTATTTTTGGGTGAGTGCCTATGATCCAACACTATACTATTTTTCATAAAATATGATATGCTAATATGGATTTCTTAGAATTCTTATGCATAAGTCTACATGTAATAGGACAATTTTTGGTGAGTGCCTTTGTTAATTATCTCCGCAATTACTAATAGTGAAATTTCAACCATATACCCAATCTCTTGCTTCTAGTGCCTCAACGTGCACAATTTTTCAACACTAACACCACCAAAGTCTCTAACGATTCCAACTTGTTCTTTTTTTAGTTTTCACCTTCTTAGGCACACAATGTGGATTTTCCCAAACCATTTGTTCATGTTGATATGTAATGACACAAGGATTGTCTATGCATTCAATGGATAACTTAATCATATTAATGGTTGACAGTATTGGGATCCATCATAACTTCCTTCTAGTCATCATAGGGACACCACATGTCTTGGTTCCATCTAAAAATTTCAAATAGTTCTCATGGGAAACTAGAAATAATTTAGTAAGATTGAGAAACTCTTTCCCCAAGATGATTTGTATGGTCATATGATGGAGCCACTATCAAGTCCAAACAACCAAACCATCCCATAACCTTCAAAGGTGTAGAACAAAATACACCTACTACTAGTTTCACTATTGAGTTCACCACCTTGAACATGGACCTACTACTCTTATGGTCATGATAATGTGTCATAGTATTCCATTCACTTGGAAGGTTGTGGCTTGCATTGATGTCTAATCAAGATACTATCTTTAACCTAGTCAGGGTTACATTCATAAAACAAATACCATTCATGCCTTCATCTTGCAAATTACATTTATGGCCTTCTACCATGAGCCTACCAAAACCTATTATTAAGGCACACATTGTTGTAATTCAAAATTATAATAAGAGGGTGGGTGAATCAATATGATGAAAATTATTACACATCATAAAATATCCATCTCATAAATTAAAAAAGTAACACACGATATACATAGAAACCCTTATGGGAGAAAAACACAAAACTTCTTTATATGAAATATATTGTAAGCACCAATCGAGAAGAGCCACCAATCCCATCTATTGTTTTGTACACAAAACTTCTTTATATGAAATATATTGTAAACACCAATCGATAAGAGTCACCAATCCCATCTATTTTTTTGTAGGAACCAACCTATAAGAGAATCCAATCCCCTCTGTTTCTTTATAGGCACCAACCTACAGGAGACACCAATCCTCTATGCTTATTTGTAGGCTCCAACCTATAAAAAAAAAACCAACCCATCTATTGAATTTTAGACACCAAATTATAGGAGATAACAATAATCTCTATTGATTTTTAGGCACCAAATTATAGGAGTCGTGAATCCCAACTACTGCAAATATTGATATGTGCCAACATACTTCACTGACTATGCTTGCTTCTTCATAATGTTTGTTAGTTTCTTCCGCTTTATCCAAGTTTTCTTGTTGCTTTTTCCTTCACCATGCCTATTTTTTCTTTTACCTTTAGCAAGTCTACATGTTGCTTCTTCCTTCATCAGGTCTAGTTCTCCAAAAATTTGTTGCTTTTGTCTTCTTCCCAAGAAAGAACTTGCACAACATTCCATGTATCCAATTTTTAAATTATGATTATGAAATTTCTATCATACGTACCTAGATATATCTTCTCTATCTCGTCCAAATTTAAAAATCTGAAACATCTCATAAATAAATTTATAGCAAAAGTTCCAAGATGACCTATTTGAAGCATGCTTCAGGTGCCTTAAGAAAAACTAAATTCCTCATATCATATATCCTAAATTATAGGAAAAAACAGTCTAAAATTTCTATTATAGGTACCTTGAGATATTTTCTCAATCTCTTCCAATTTTCACAATTTGAAACATCTCATTAATAAGTTTATAGAAAAAATTCCAAGATGACTTATTTGAAATATGTTTTAAGAGAATTTAGGAACATTAATTTCCTCATATAATATCTATGAAATTATACAGAAACATGGTCTAACATTTCTATCATAGGTGCCTATATATATATATATATATTATCTATCTTCTCCCGATTTCATATTCTGAAACATCACAAAATTAAAGATATAGTGAAAATACCAAGCTGACTTGTTTGAAGTAGATTTTATGATCATTCAAGGAGCATAAATTCCTAAAACCATATCGATGAAATTATAGCAAATGAGGGTATGAAATTTTCACCATGGGCATAGGAAGATATTATATCTATAATTTAAGTTTCACATTCTAAAACATCTCATAAGAAAAGTTATAGTGAAAATGTCAAGTTGGCATGTCTGATGAGAATTTAGGAAGTCTAACATCCTTTGAATATATCTATGAAATTATAGTGAAACAAGGTTTGAAATTTTAACCATAGGTACATGAAGATATCATGATTGTCTCCTCAAATTTTACATTCTAAAATTTATAGTGAAAAAATTTATAGTTATAGTGAAAATTCCAAGATGACTTGTTCACCCCATAAATCACATTTTTGCTTCCTTATTTAGAATCTAAGAATCACCAAAAACAATATTCCTCAACTCCTCTTGCAACCTCAAATATATTCTTTCATGGATTGTATACAAATGAACTGATAAGCCCTTTATTTATATTTTTTGTAAAGTCACTTATGGGTTTGACTTGTAAAACTGGTTGGGTTGGCATGCTTGTACTTTAGACGGACCATCCTAACAAAATATTTCATATCTCCTCATTCCTATGGAGTTAGAAGGAGTTAATATACTATTGAAAATGTATCTGAATAATATTTCCAACTATATATCTCATGATCCAATTTGAGATATGAAATTAGAGTAAACATTCCTTCAAATAAATGGTATCCAAATTAGGCATCAAAATTCCAAAAAAATATTTCCAACATTCTTCATTTTCCAATATTAATATTGGACATATGTGGTCTCCCCATGCCTTTAACATCAATGAGAAAAACATTTATAATAATCTCCCCCTTTGTCATTGATGGAAAAACTTAGTTAATTATGAAATAATACTAAAGAACTCTTTTTTTCTACAATTTTCCTTGTGCGTTGAACTTCTCCCCCTTTGATATCAATGGAAAAGGGATACTACCCCTAAATGTATGCTTCTCCTTATCTGTAACTCTTCTTTTGTATGCAACTTTTCTTATTATTTGGAACTCTTTCTATATTTTGAACTCTTATTAGTGACTGCATATTATCCTCTATCTACAACTTCTCTGAGTAACTGCAACTAATTTTATGTTATCTCTTCTTATGTCTACATACTTTTACCCTTTGATATCAATGGAACAGAAATATTTTTACTTATGGTTGCAATTTCTCCCCCTAATTTCTTAACAACAAAACAATGAGTTCCTCTTATTTCTTACTTCTCCTTTGTTTGCAACTAGAATCCCCCTATAAAATATGTGTTTATTTGTCCTTGCATGCAACATTTCCTCTTCTTTCACTTTGCTCTTGAGACTGCTCCCCTTGTGCTTGAAATTCATTTTAATTCTTCTTTTTAGACTGCTCCACTTGGGATTATGCTTCCTTTTATCTACATCTTAACTCTTTTGAAATCAAATGGTTGCACCACTTGAACTGATGTGTCTCCTTTTTTGAAACTCTCCCCATTTTTCTTTCCTTTCCAATTGAATTTCACCATTCATTTCAACTTCAGCTACTAATTATTATCCTACAATCCCTCCATTTCATCATCCTTCTCCTACAACTCACTTTCAGAAGTTTCCATCTTCTTAATGCAACCTGAGGTGATGTAGTGTCTCATTCATATTATATTTGTTTTTTACCGATGAGATTTTATGCATGTTACTTTGAGAGAGGGTTTTATTTTTTTTAATTTTATTAAGTACATATACATTGTTCAGAGACCCAACTGCATTTTCTACCAATATTCATGAATATACTTTTCTTGTTTCACATCCTTTCAAATTGAATGTGATATCACACCCTTGATCAACCATTTTTCCTACACTCAGTAGATTTTTCTTTATACCTTTAACCAAAATAAAATTTTGAGTCTTTTTCCTAAGTTCCATCATCGAGATTAATTGTTTCCTTTTACAATTGTTCATCCTAAATCATTATTTCCAAGGGTGACACTACCTTCTTTTACTTCCTTTAGTGAGATAGATTTATTTCTATCCATTTTCATATTATTTGAATATAAATTTTCTATATACCATTGGATATATTTGTGTTGAATACCTAGAGCTAGACTACATATTATCTACTCATATTGTTTCCTTCTCCATACACTTGTTCTTTGATTTCTATCTCTAACAATATTTTATTCTGTTTGACTTGGAAGACTCTATATGCTGCTTCTACAATCATGAGATTTGTGCCAAAAAATATTGCACTTGAAATATCCAAAATGATCTAGTAAGGGGGAAAGTGAATCGTAATTTCTAACAATATTCTCATTAAAAATTTTAATATTGTTTCCCACACAACCATTCCTTGAGATTTTATATGATATTCTACTCCTATTCTTCATATAGTCATTTCTTATATATGTCGCCTAAAATCTATTGCCTTATGAAAATAATTACTACATGTAAAAAAAATTCCATAAAATATATTTGATACCTGGATGTGAAAGGCCTTCTTGGGGAAATTATTATTTTTAATCAAGCCTTGATTCTCAGCTTATCTTCACTTCCTTTTTTGGTGTTGTACCACTCCCTCTAGCACCTTGTACCATCTAGGGTTGTGGGACACGTTACATTTAATTAACCAAACCTAAATGGTCCACTTATGAAGAAAGGGTTACAAAAATATTCCTTGTCCAAAGCTCATAGAATTAATTTCTAGCATCACCATCCTACTCATCATGTCAATATGTTTTTGATGATATACATTTTTACTCAATCTGACTCTTAGATTGAAATATATACTCATTCAAATATTGGCCAATCATATGGCACCAACTCAACAACACATCACCATGTGGCATCCATATGGACTTAGGGCCATATTTCCCACCATGATTGACCCTGCAGTTCTTTATGCATCTACATATTATATCTAGTCTTGAAGGAAAATATGGGGCACATAAATTTTCGCATAGAGAAAATCTCCCACACCCTCAGATTTCTTAGATCTTAGATTTATTCCTTCGTAAGACATGTGGATCCCACAATAATTCATGTGATTATGTTAGCCATTGTGTAATTCACCACCTCACTTTTCTTCGTAGTTCCCATAGTACCTATGCCCATCACATTATGTTTCATTTCCACATTATATTTGGTCCAAGCAGAAATCCAATGCATACACAAGTGTGCACCATTGTAACACACCTAGATCCCCCATATCCCAGATGAATTATCCATCCACTTCGACATCTATCTCCAGAATATATTCACATTATGCACAAACACCTAGATCCTCTAGATCTTGGATGCTTCTACGACTTAACATTTGACTCTGCGTTGGCAGGGCCCTCATCGGAAGTTGTCACTTACTCGCCTTCTCATACATACTATATAAAATTTGATGCATCTCTACAAATGCACGAGGTATGTCTATACAAATTCAAACTCCTGAATACATCCTACAGAGCCAAGTGCATCTTTCCCATTTTTCATATCCAGATGCACTAACAAAAAAATCCTAAAGAGGCATCTGACCCATATACATGACCCTTCCAATAATTGATACGACCCTGGATACAAATCCAACCTCTGTTATACTTAGAATTATAAAAATATAACAACTTTAAAGCACTTGGCCAGAGTTTTCCTTGAAGCAAGGCATTTCTTAGAAAACCAATTCAACAAGGATAATACCCTTTTATCCAAACATTGAACATTATAAGCATCATACATAGCCATAATAAATTTCACATATCTATCAACATGTTAGCTACCAAACACTACATCAATCCAATATATAGCTAATACTACTCTATAAATTCAAATACAACAACATCATATATAAGAATATAATGTATCCCAACCAAACACTATCAAGTCTACTTACTAATCATGCCATACAAAACACCAACCATTATTTTACTAGGAAAGACAATAAAAAATCTTAATAAAATAGATATCCATGATATTCACAACATATTAAACAATGGAAATCACACATTGTAACATTTTAACTAAGAAAAAAAATGAATCTATTTCTTCTAATAAATAAATCACATGGATTCACCCTAGGCATAGTGAAATTATTCTCATTCCAGGAATATGATCTAACTCTAAAGTTGGTTAATAGTTGGATTTTCAAGAGAAGCATTACAGTAATCCATAATACTCTGTCCAGGTGGTTTATCAACTACCTATAGCAGTAAGCACCACAACTAAGGGGTTAATATACTTTCCACAAGAACCCCAGTGGTTTAATCACCCTTCAACAAGCTCTAAGTGGTTTATCAACCCCCAGGAAAGCACTTAGAGGATAACAACCAAGAAAGCTAGTATCAGTGAGTCAAATTTTTCACTAAGTCTTCACCTTCCATCAAAAAAACAATAACAACATTGGTCATACACCAAAAAGGCCACAAGAATCATCTGTCTTCTCTTCTCTTCTCTTCATGAGCTCCCACATTCATTTCTCTCTACGTTAGGATTCTCTGTGTGTTTCATACCACACTGAGCTCGATACTCTTTCTTGAATATATTTCTCCTCCACTTGCATATATCTAATCTCTTCCCTCCTCTGATTGTGTCTTTTCATATTTTTCAGTCTCTCCTACTAAGTCCATTCCTCATCTCTTGCATGTTAACCTCACCAACCCATCTCAAGAGATAAAGGAAATATGGAGTTTTTCCTTTCTCTCAGGTAACCCATACTCCACCTTCGTGTCTATTTTGTAGACCATTAAATTCAATCAGGGAACTGATAACATGAATAATCAAGTAGCTTGGGTTAATCACTTCCCAAGCAACTCCTACTCCTTAGTTTCTAAATCCATGTCCACTCCTCTATCCAGTCATTATTTGTATTATCCACATAATCTACATGAAATAATATACATAGTGAAATTTAAAAAAGGGATAGGAAAAGGGTTGTCACATAACCCACCCCCTTAGTGGAACATTATTCTTAATGTTCTACACACATAACACAAAAAAAACAAGTTGTATACATGCACAATTATTATATTCATTTACATATAAAACAAAAATGGGTAAGATACCCTCATATGATCAACCATTTCCCAGTGGCTTCATCTGGATCAAATTCATTCCATTTCACCTTGAACTACTTGATTATTGGATTCCAGAGTGTGATCTACCTCCAACCCAGGATGCACTGTGGATCTAGTTGGAATTCTCCCTCATATTACACACGCATCATAGACAAATGAACAATATTATTAGCATCATGTACATACGTTTTAAGGGAATAAATATGGAAAACATCATGTTATTTCACTATGTGTGGCAAGGCTAACATGTAATTCATTGGCCCCACTCTTTCTAAGATATGAAACAATCCATAAAACATTGGAAAAAGATCATATTCTCATTGAACTCCTTCTTGGTTTGATTCAAATATACACGTGTTCTCCCACTTGGAATTCCTTATGCATTCTATCTTGATCTACATAACTCTTTTACATATCTTAAGTTATTTTCAATTTCTTCCTGATAGTAATTACTTCATTCTCCATTTCTTTTAGAATATTGGGTCCAATAACTACCCTATTTACTATATCACTGTTGATGGGTGTCCTACACTTTCTACCATATAGAGCCTAAAAGGACTCATCTTCAATGAATCATGATACCCATTGTTGTAGGAAAATTATACCAAAGGTAGAAACTCTTCCCACATCTTGGGTTGGTGCATGGAATACATTATTATCATGTATTCCAGTGCCATGTTTACTCTTTCAGTCTGTTAATCTATTTTAGGATGATAATATATACTAAATGCTGACTCTATTCCAAAGCCAACAAATAATGCTTTCAAAATTTTTGAGGTGAACTTGGAATCTTGACTAAAATAATATCCTTTGGTATACCATGAAATCTAAATATCTCCTTCATACAAATATAAGCAATATCAATTTCCTTGTGGGTGGGCTTGATAGCTATACAATGATCTTCCTTTCTTTGCTTGTCCATTACCACCATTATAGAATCATGTTGCCTAGATTTCGTTGGTAATCCCATAATGAATTCAATAGAGATGACTTCCCACTTCCACTCATGAATTGGAATAATCTATAATAATAATGTTGGATGTCTACACTCCACTTTAACTTTCTGACATTCTAGGCACCTAGAAATATAATCAACTACTTCCATTTTCATCCCTAGCCACTAATACATTTTCTTCATGGATGTTATCATTTATGATAACCAAGATGAATTTAATAAGGTATTTTGTGAAACTATTTCAAGATGAGCTTCTTCAAGTTTCCCTTGTAAGGCACATACCATTTTTCCTTGAATTTTAACCTGCGATCATCCATGAGTGAGTAATTATTACTCAATGCTTCTTCCGTCTCTTGTTGTAATCATTCCTTCACATGATGATAATGCTCATCCTAAAGTAATGCTTCCTTGGTCCTTTCTTTTATATTAAATTCACAAGTTCTTATGGCTTCCACATGAGCCACTTGTAGAATCACACTAAGTGCATTTTTAACTCTTTTTCCCTTTCCCTTGATATACTTTATTTCAAATCCAACTTCACTAATCAAGGCTTAGATCCACCTTGCTTGTATTACATTCAACTTGGGTTGGTAAAATAAATATCTCAACCCTTCATGATATTACATGAAAACATACTTTCTCCAAAGTAAGTAATTCCTGCACATTTTTAATGCAAGCACTATGGTTGCAAGAACCAAGCCATGGGTGACATTGTTGGGACTTGTTTTTGGCCTCTTCTTGATACCATATTCAAAAATTTTACATAGTCATTTTTCCTCATTTTTTTATCCTTTTGGTACTCAGAACTATCATTATGCCTTCCAATGGTCCAAAATATGAATGGAGGAAAAGAGTCAAGGATTAGATTCATTTTCATACTTCTCTAGTCAATTTAGGCAGATGTTTAAGTGAAGTTTATGTCATGTTGCTAACATTGAAATATGGTTGCAGATTTATTAGGGGTCCTTGACATGAAAATGTGAACTCCCTAGCTTGTGACAAGTCTATTTCCTATTTCAGCACTTGGATCCATAGTTCAGTACTGGTTAATTTTTCAACACTATATTTTGTACTTAATTCAGTACTAGGATCATTCACCAACAAGCCAATAGTATATCTTTGTGTTCCTTTCGGAAACAGTCAATATCTGTGTGGCACCTCCTTCTAGCTAAGTTCAGAGGCAAGTCAATTTTTCCAGGAATGTGGTATACTTTGTATAAAATACATATGGATATATTTGAAAAAGGAGACAAGTTCCTTTTGGCATTTATTTGTATGGACTAGAACAAGGTTCCAAGAAATTTGATTATGTCCAAATATGACACTATCAAATCATTTTGTACTATTCTTATAAATTTAGTTGTGAATATTTTAGACAGGGATCTCTTTAAAAGAGAATCATCAATAGTGTCATAGGTTAGAGAGGAAGGAGAGAAGAAATTTTAGTGACAATATTTCTGCCAGGACATCTGTGTCTTTTATTTTATTATGTGAACTATGATGTATCAATTTTATTGAAGACTTTATAGTATATTATTTCAGCTCCTATTTCCAAATTTTTGATGGGTTGTGAGTAACTTGATATATTAAAATTAATTTATATTGACTCGGGTCATTGACAAGTGCCCACCATCAATCCTAGCCAAGCCTTATATAAAGAGCTTTAGTTAGATTTAATATGTATGTTTTGATCTAGTGCAATGTAATTGTACCTTTCATTCAATAGTATCAATAATCGTTTTTTTTTTAATCAAATGTTATTTTATGTTCTTTCATATTAGTGATTAGAGGATTGAAACCAAAATTATGATTGATTTCATATTAATTGCTACATGTCAAGGTTTTAATAAAGACTCTATTTCAAATCCTAGGATAGAATTCTGAATGAGTTGGATTATTTTGGCTACTATTTGATTGAAATGAATTAAATTACTTTGGTACTGTTATATTTGCTTGAGTTATTGTTAGATTTGGATTGATATAGATATGTTTAATTAACATTGGATTTTAAAATTTATCTTTAGTACTATAATCATTTTGTGCTTGCAGAGTAACCAAATTAAACCTTTTGATTTATGATATTCTGTTATTTCTAAAGAAAGGTTTAGTAGGATTCTTCACTTCATAAAATCTTGATTTTTATTTGGATTAGTTGAGTGGTTTTAGATTCAGGTGTTAAGACTGAAATATGAGCTTGATATAGTTTGTACTCAATTATGTACTATGTTGGTAGCAAGATTAAATAAAACGTACTAGTGAGTGATAGATTGGAATAAATAGTTGGTTAGAATTTAAGAAAAAAATACTTGCATATTAAGTAACCCTTTAAAGTGTACCCATATTAGTGACATTTTTCATCTCAAAGTTTATGAACCTCGATTGAGACTTTAGTGAAGGGACATTAAAATACACATATAAAACACCTAAAATTTTTTGTGCCATTTCTGGGGAGTTACAAACGCTACAGGTAACATTTTTGTTTTGATAAGAGTTTCATAGATTCATGTTTGTGATAGTAAATTTAATGGGAAATGAGATTTCAGAGAAATTACTATAATACATGAGTGAAGATCCATACATCCACTATGGTGGGGTTGATCCAAAGTTTGGTCCTACAAAGAACCCCCCAACTAACCTTGCTAATCGTTAAGCAAGCAACGTCGAGAAATTAGAAATTTATTGTGTGATAGTAGCCTCAAGGAGGAAGGCATAATATATAGAAGAAATTGTGCAACTTGGAGGTATATCACAACAAGAACAACTCATATTTCAAGTATATGTGGAGATAGAAAAAGTACCAGTATTGCAGGAGGTTGTGATTTCACAAGTAGAGTCTACAGTAGGACCTATGTGCATAAGACCTAATTTATTTGAATATTCTTCCAACTGGGAAACTACACCGGATTCTAGTGCTTTCAAATACCTAAGAGGAATGGCAGGAGAAGAGAACAAAAATAATGAAAAAATTAATGTTAATGGTGGCAAAAGAGAAGGACCTAGAGGTGGACCTGATAAAAACAAACATGAAGAGGAAACAAATACTAGATTTGGGTTCCCCAGCTTGGATGTATCAAGGAATGTTACTATGAAGAACATACCTTTGGCATCTCTTCCACTTTTTCATGGTATGTCTTCAGAGGAACCTGATTCTTTTTTGTTTGAGTTTGAAATTTCTTATAGGAGTTACAATTATCATGATGATGCTCATAAAATCAAACTATTCCCTACCACTTTGAAAGATGCAACCCTTATATGGTTCATGAGTCTGGGGGAAAATACCATCTTTTCATGGGATGAAATGAAATATTCTTTTCTAAAAAATTATTAATATTATTGTAAAAGCAGATACATCAATGATATTTTTAGGATGCAACAAATGGAAGATAAAATTATAGAAGATCATATTGAGATATTCCTCTATAAATTTCATAAGTCTTGAATAGGCAATATGGATGAGAGAACCATTAGGAATGTATTCTTAAAAGGATTACGGGAACATTGTATAGAAACGTTAAACCTATTAAGCTCAGGAGGAATATAAAAGAAGCTTTTTGCTGAGATAACTGAACTTTGTAGAACATATTCTAGGAGTTAAGCTAAAGTAGGCAAAAATATTCGATACAATACAAGAGGCTCTTTAACAAGGATTAATAAACTTGTTCAAGGAGGAGTTACTTGAACAAAATTGGGGTATATTCTAGAAAAATTTAAAAAAGATATCTTGAACATTATTAGTGATCATTTGAATACTCTTAAGATTAAGAAAAAACAAGAAGAAGAAAAGGTTATTTTGGCCATCTTCTGTCCTAGGTGTGGAAAGAAAAACGCTGAAATAGAGTGCCTTGTAAATGTACTGGAGGTTTGTGGAATCTGTACACATGAACACCCAACTAAACAATGCCATTCCTTACCAGGATTACAAGCCATTTATAAAGGATGGCCTGAAATAAGTGAACTTTCCCATCCTCCTAGAAGACCACCATTGAGGGAACCAAATCTCAACTCTTATCAAGATCCTAGTATGCAACCTTATCCCTTTTACCAAACCTAGAATCCTAAAACAACTTATTCCCCTTGGTCAAATCAATTACCTAAAGATTCACAATGGAATCAAGGATGGAGAGGAATTCCTTATGGGAATGCCTATCATCCCCAATTTCCATCACCCTCACACTCTCAATATTAACCACAATACCCAGCTTATGCACCATACACAGCTAATGTCCCTCAATTTCAGCAAGGGTATAATCCACCCTATCATGTACCACAAAAACCTACATTCTCATTACACCACCACCACAACTGCCACTCTCATTACATCAAGGTACTAATAAACCTTCATAGCAAATGCACCAACCATTCAATTTGAATCCTCCAAGGCCAATGAATTTTCCTACACAACCTATATCTAATCCTAATAACGGACCTCCTCAACCTATGAAAAACATACAATTGCAGACCTTCCCTACCTATTTCATTACTTATTTTCCTATAAATGAAATCCAGCTAAGGTCTGGAAAAGTGTTAAATAAAAATAAACCTACAGTTTTTATTCAAGAAGAGGATCCCCAAATAGAATCTGAAAATAAACTTGATGAAAATAAATAAATGGACACTGATAAGAATGTTGTAATAAGAGAACCACAACAACAATTTGAAAATAAAAATTCTCATTTTCTGGAAAGACTTCTTGTAAACAAAATTGAAGCACCCGTGGAATAGAATTTGGAACCGGAACTAAGAAAAAATTGTAGAAATACCTATTTACTACAAGCCATTAAATATATACCTATCTACACTAGAATTATTAGGGATATTTGTATAAAGAAACCAGGAAGAAAGAAAGCTAATAACCAAACCATTAAGGTACTTTTCCCAGGGTTTCCACCAAAATATGATGATCCAAGGAATCCAGTAGTAATTATAGGAATCAATGTAACTCTTCTGCTTAACACTCTAGTGGATTTAGGAGAAACCTTTAATGTAATGACCATTGATACTATGACCTTACTACAACTAAATAGGGTGATACCCACACCTATTGTTTTAGAACAGAAAGAAAAGTCTAATTTTAAGCCTATTAGAGTCCTATAAGATGTGATAGTAACTATGGATTCATGGGAATATATGGTATATTTTATAGTGATATATCCCAAAAATACTAAACCCGGACACCCAATAGTTTTGGGTAGACCATGGTTAGCTACGACTGATGCATTTATTGGCTGCAAAATTGGAGAAATGACAATCTCTAATGGATCCCAAATCCAAACGTTGGCCATTTTTCCACCTACTCAATTGGCCAATGAAGTTCCCTCTTGGTTAGAGAAAGGCTTATGGAGAGGAAGAATTCATGCTCATGTTGTTAACTTTGGAAAAATCGAGAGGAATTCAAGAGCAACCAAAGGAACATGTCCTTCAACAATTTTTTTCATACATAAGTGTATTGAATATAAAATTTCCTTTAGTAGCTATAATCATGCTTTTAGCTCTGAATTTCAAGAAACTTGCTATCCTATTGTATTGTCATCCTTTACTATTTCAACAATAAGTGAAAAAAAAGAACTGGGCACTCAGATTGTTGAAATTATACCTAGTAAAATACTTTACATAGGTGCCTATTTAAGTGAAAAACAACAAAAGAAAGTAGTAAATATGATCCAAAAAAAATCTCAAGAATTCTCTTGGGACTATTTGGAAATGAAAGGAATTCATCCTGACACTTGCATCCACAAAATTTATACCAATTAATAAATACAACTAGTAAGACGACCATACAGAAGAATGAACCAAGCCCTCAAGTAAATTTTTAAAGATGAAATCCAAAAATTGTTAAGTGGAAATTCTATATATCCCGTCTCTGATAGCAAATGGATATCTCCCTTAGTAGTTGTTTCAAAGAAAAATGGAGAATTTTTGTTGACTATCGGGATTTAAATAAAGCCACCTTGAGAGATTAATTCACCTTACCTTTCATTGACCAAGTATTGGATACCTTGTCTACGAAGAAGTATTTAATTTTTAGATGGGTACAACAGCTATAATCAGATCCAAGTAACCCCAGAAGACTAAGATAAAACCACCTTCTCTTTTCCTTGGGGCACGTATTCCTACAAAGTTATCCCTTTTGGCTTGTGCAATGCTCCAACCACTTTTCAAAGAGTTTTACTAGCCATTTTTTTTTATCTCATACATGAATGTGTGGAGGTTTATATGGAAAATTTTAATGTCTATGGGAATAAATTTCAAGAGGCTTTGGATAATTTAGAGAAAGTCTTGATGCATTGTCAGGAAACTCATCTAGCTATGAGTAATGAAAAATGTGAAATGGTGGAAACTGAAGGAATTTTACTTGCCCACCATGTTTCACTAAATGGGATAAAATTCAACCCTACAAAAATCGAAGTAATCCTACAAATCCTGATCCCCACTTCAAAAAAAGAGGTAAGAATTTTTTATTGGCATGCAGGGTACTATAGAAGATTTATTGAAAATTTCACTAAACTTGTTACTCCTATGTTGAAGTTTTTGGCTAAAGATGTTGATTTTTCATGGGATAATGACTGTCAAAATTATTTCCAGGTACTAAAATATAGGTTTTCAACTGGACCAGTATTGAGGGGAACCCTTGGAGCTGTGTTGGGTTAGAGAGAAAATCAAATTCCTTATGCATTTATTTTGTTAGCAAAAATATCTCACCTGCAGAATTGAATTACAGTGTTATTGAAAAGGATTTTCAGTTGTAGTACATGCCATTAACAAATTCAGACATTATATTACTGGCTACAAAACCTTTGTGCACACTAATCACTCTATTATATGGAATTTATGATTTTGGACAAAGGTGAATTCCCTAGACCTAGTGGACTGGTCTAGACCAAGAGAAGACAAATAATATAGAGTTTTCCTTAGAGAAGTTAGAGAATGGAAAGAGGCCTACCTCGAATCTATAGAAAGTTCATGTTGCTCCTCACTTGTAAGCTCCAATTGTAGCTCCAAGTGTTATAATTAGAACCTGCACACATGACTGAAACATGAAAAGGATCTATGACAACCAAGTAGCATAATCTAACATCTCTATTCAATGAATCAACAAGGTATTTAAATACATGAGTGAAAACATGATACAAAACATATAAGAAAACAAGATAGTCTTTGTATTGATAAAATAGGAGAGATTTTACAACCATAAATAGTAGACGATCTTGTAGAAGTCTCCCCAAGTTGACTTGTCCTTCCTTGCAACAAAGCACACCTCAATATCAACACTAATGCATGAAGATGATAAATCCTTTAGGTTCAAGGTAGAAGCATAGGGGCACAATCAATCTCTAAATTCCAACCCTAATGCTATGGATGGAAGTAAATCTATGGGAGAAGGATGGTAGTTTAAGATTTACCATTATGGGATTGAGATCCACATATAATGGGAGGATGATCTCAAAGGATAAGAGTTGAAGTCTCCAGGATAGGATCATATATGATTCGAGCTCTTATCCATAGTAAATGGTTAAAACAACCCTTGGAAGCTTTTGGAAGAGGAAGCTTCATAATATTATTTTCCTGAATTTCTAGAATTAGTGCACTTGTAGAAAGGAGAAACAAGTGTTGATCAAGGCTAGTGCATAAGGGAGCAACTAGTGTTGAACACAGGTGGCTAAAGGGATAGGGTGCGTTGAGGCCAAAAAAATTGATTTTGAGCTATTAATCCTAGAAACTCAGACTTTTTGGAAATACGATACTTAAGGATTTGTGAGGGGATGATGACAACATGTTCACAGATATTGATTGACCCATTTTGTAGGCCTATTGACAAGCTGTGACAAAATGGGCTATAATAGATTTCCCCCTAAAGTTCAAATTCTGAAATGAAAGCTGATGACTGAAGTGCTTTAAATTTTTACTGAGTCTATATCAAGAACAACTCATCGAGATCACAATCTGTTACAATATAGTTTCAACATGATATATTTTCTGAGGGAGTAATACCCATGTTCAACACATAAGCTAACATTACATGTACATTGATAAAAAATTAACATCCACTGATGATAAACAGTGGACCTATGCTTGGATGATTTTCTGTATGATCATGGCCAACATGCTTTGTAATATTGCATTAATACTATCTTGTTCACTTGATCATCTAATGTATGAGTCTAACATGGTAGACACCATATTATTATCGACCAATGATGTAAGTCATTAACAGATGTGAGAGAAATCATCGATGATGTTAATGGATCTCAAGGTACCATAGTACAATCTATATGGTCTGAATGAATGATTTGAAGTCGAAGACCACACTGAATCTTTCGGTTGAAGGCCATTGATGAAAACCTATCGCTAATAGCAAGGAAAATTGCCATTGATGTATGCAAGACCCAAGGTACTAAAGGGAGTTTCTAATTCAACTTCCTGGATAATGAGATGATTTCGAGAGGAAGTGACCTGTCTCATGAGGGCCTTGATGTATCCCCCATCAATGACACAAAACATGTATCATGATTTGAGGTAGAATGATGTTGATCTGGAACTGGTTCAGGAATGAAAAAAATGAAATGAAGGCTTAAGAGTATCGTAGTAGATATCAACTAAGGGACATCTCTTGAACATATTGATGAGACTGAATGGATTTGGAAAAATTGACCCAAAACTAAATGTGAAAGCTTAATTTGATATGGTGTGATGAACTAAAAATACAACAAAAAATCCCCAACCCAACAACCACGGAGATGAAGTGAAAGAGTGTCATCTTCAAGAACGACTCACTACCATTTATAAATAGGTTAAGTACATTGTTTTACCAAACTCCCAAACCATTTATGATCAGTGCCTATTTAGTTTTTAACAAGATTGAGGAGGATAACATATGCTTGATCTGTAATTTCATCATTCATATGAATCCATCATGAGTATTTTTAATGAACCGTGAGAAGGAGTGCTTCGTTCCCATCATGTTTGATGACTCCATAGTTGTTTTATGATTTTACGAGTCCAGTGAAGATGTAACTCGACTCCTTTTTAATTTTTAGATAGTTTTGAAAGAGGCAAAAAAGAAGACTCTAAATGTTCCTTTTTGTAAATAATCTCGAGTCCGAAAAGGTAGTTAATGATACCCAGGATAACCTCCTATCCATGTTCGACTATGGTATTCCTTTTTCATAAATAGTCTATCCCAGTCTAGAAAATGGTTAAAATTATATTGAATAGACATATTTTCATTTACTTTAAAGAGTTCGAAAAAACAAGTGCTGGAAAATATTTTCATGTTTAGGGAGTCTGAAAATATTTGAAAGAGGACTCCAAGGGGTTTCTTTTTCAGAAGCCCGAAAAAGTGATAAAAGTACGCTCCATAGTTAAATTGATATTTTTAATTAAAAAAATTCATTAGTTCATTCAAGCACATGCTAAACTACTTAGAACATATTTAAGAGAAACAATATTTGATACATGGTAAATTAGGTCAAATATAGATCAAAGTAATAAAATATAATTAAATATTCACAAAAATGACCATAAATAGGTGAAAAGTAATTTCATTTTTACCATTTCACATTTTACCTCTTAGTGAATGAACTCTGAGTGCATTTTCCCCCTAATCTTCAGTATATGATTTCATCCAATCTAGTGGATCATTTTTGGTGTTATCACTTTTAGGTAGGAGATCTTACCTACCTCTTTCTTTTTATGGTTCCATTTTTTCTTTTCATGCAATTTTTTTCAAGTTTTGAGTGACTTAGAGCTTTAATTTTGCATCCTAGCTCCAACGCATCCTAGTAATATCGAAACATTCACTTGGAAAATAAAAAATTAATTGTGGAGAGAGTTGTAACACACTGTCTCCCTTTAGTAGGGTGCGTTGGGCCCATTTGAAACATATTTTTTACTCCTTTCACTCAAATTGCTCTCAAATTTTTCATGGGATTTATTCTAATGATTTATCTTTTCATGTTTTAAATATCCATCAGAAGAAAATGGATTTCATTTGGTGAGAAAGAGAACATGAAATCCAAGAAACAAATGTCTCCAATGATCCAACAACCGTCCATGCTTTGAGAAAATGTGGGATTCTCAAATTTTTTTGGATTCCTAGGATGAGACAACAGATGGAACTATTAGAGTATCTTGTTTGGGCATGGGATGTGCAGGCACAATCCATCAGGCTTGGAGAACATATGCTCAACATACAGGTGGAATACATCTATTTCTTGATAGGCTTATCAAGGAGAGTTTCTCCTATCTCGCTATTTGGTTCGATAAGGGGTCTATAAACTATCAAGGTTTATATTGTTGCACACTATAGAACTTGAACCCAACCAAAAAAATATGGGAAAATCGAGACAAAGGATGTGGTCCATTTTCCTTTTAAGAAAATCCTATTCATTATTTCTAGATTGGCTAGTAGTGCTACCTTTCATTTGGCTAACAAGTCCCAAATGAAATACGAATTAAAATGCATAGAGCCAACAATATTCAAGTGGAGCAAGGGAGTATTAACAAACATGAAGGAACAACTCACCAAAGAAAATGATGAACGATTGAAAAAATTCGGGTATGGTTCTATTTTGATCTCATTCGCTTTGGAGAGATTCCATTACTCCGTCCGAAAAATATCTCACTCAAGCTTCCAGATCCTAGAATTCCACGAATGAGACAATGGATAGACCTCATGTCTAGAAATATTGGTCCATCATCCATGGGTTCTATAGCTATCTTCTTTAGATGGTTGCATATGCAACTCATTATGGTTGAATATTATCCATATGTTGGGATGGATTACCGTGGAGATCTAGAACTTGTGCTACGTGAAGGCAAGCAATGGATTGGCATAGCTAAAACAAGATCATTTTGATTATTTTTTTATTTTTTATTTTTACAATTTTTTTTGTATTTTATGTATCGAAGACTAATTAATTATTTTTACATGTCGACATTGGACTTGTTTGACCAATGGGTTCATCCTATATTCAACATCTTGGAGACCCACAATAGGCACATGTTGGAGTATAGGTTGTTGCAAGGCCACGACAGGTGTTATAGGATCTTCATGTGGTCAAGACTCTTATAGAGTTCGAGAGAAACGTCGAGGGATTGACCTAGGGAATTCCAAAGACTAGGGTTAATCAGATCCCTATGAGACTACAATGACATACTATCAGGGTGCCTGAGTGTATTATTCAGCTATTGTGCAAAGTAGCTTGTGTAGTTGTTTTTTTTATCACGAACACCATTAGGATTAGTCTACTAGTAGGCTATAAATCCATATTTTATCTACATGCATTTTTATTTTGATATGATAGGCCATGTGGTCATATGTGTCTCCAAAAAATATTTTTGTAAAACAAAAGTTATATATATATATATATATATATATATATATATATATAGATATATATGCACAACTATCTTTATACCAGCGCATGTGTTCTACTATATTGTTCAATGTACGTGATATGAATTTAATTTAATTTACATATGTCGCAAATTTCTATCTAAAACATGATTTTCCAATGCATATGTCAATGTGTTTAGACTTCTAGGAATGTGTTGATATTTTACATAATCAAAATTTCTTTCTAGAAGGAGAACCCTTAAAAACATACGAAGCATAGTTGGAATACTAATTGAATAGACATTAGTCAAGTGTAGTACTACAAGTTGTGAGTCAAGTCTAAAAACTATATGACATATACCATGAGAGATAACGTTAGAGAATAAATCGATCATTGCGCTATACTCAAAGATATTATTGGTAGAGAGACTAGGGAAAGATCATTGTATAGATAGCACACGTTGCATAGGAAATATTTTGAGTACTATGACCAACACCATCAGCATAACCAACATATGGTTGAAGGGACGCCAACATTTGTAAACCAAATATAAATCAAGATTAATAGAAATGGTAGGAAACTATAAAGGGAACATGCTGCAAACACACTCAACACACCTATAGATAGTATGTACATAGTGAAGTACGCAAAAACGAGTTAAGCATAGTATTTTTTGAGGTACAACTCATTTCTGGGTTGCACTAGCAGAATTCCATCGAAATCAATAATCTAGTAGGATCCTTTAGCAATAACATGTTTAACAATGTATGGGCCTAGCCACATTAGCTTGAAATTCCTAGATCCTAACATATCAGACTCCTGATCATACAACATGACAAGGTCACCTTCCGAGAAGGAACGAGGCTTAACATTATTTTCTTTTTTGTTCCTTAATGCATTTCTTATGGGACTCATTGGCCATTGTGGAACCACACTGGGTTTTATCTAAACATGTTAGATGTAAGATATGATCTTCTTCTGCGGAAGTGGTAGGGAGGAGTTTGAAAAAAAAATTCAGAGATGGAATTTCACACTTGATAGGAAGGATTGCTTCCAGTCCATACACCAATTGAAATGGAGTGAAGTCAATAGAATTTCAAACAAAGGTTTGATATGCCCACAAGGCTGCATAAAGGATAAGATGCCAATATAATTTGTGGATCCATATCATGCACTAAAGCATCATTTTCAAAAATTGTTGATCACTTTGACTTGCTCATTCACCTGTGGGTAGTAGGGAGTTGAGCTCTGATGGTGAAGGCCCAACTTGAAAGTTAGTTCAAACATCATGTGCAGATTTAGTCTGATGTTATAATTTTGACAATGTATAAACATAGCCCCGATATGCATGGGATGATCCACATGATGTTTTGAGTGGGAAGGTAGGTCATCCAAATATGGTTGTAAGATGTGTTTAATGTAATGGAAGGAATAATTCATTTCCGTTTGAAAATTTTCCCCAAAATTTTTTAATCTAAAAGGGATATTTCGATATGAAAATGTACCCCATGGACAAATAAATGAATTTTTATGTTGGTCCGATGAGAGAATTTTGATATGATTATAGCCATAGAAAGCATCCATAAACGAAAATATTTCACTACTAGTACAATCATCAACAATATGGTTGATAAACTGAGGTGGATAATTATCCTTAGGAAAAGCACAATTTATGTCTTATTAATTGACACACACACGTATTTTTCCATTTTCTTTCATGATAGGAACAATGTTTGACACCCAATAAGTGAGAGGTACTGGGTAGATGAAACCAACATGAAGAAAATTTTCAACTTTAGCCTTAATAGTAGCAACCTTCTTAGGATGGACCAGACATAGGAGCTGTTGTACATACTTAACATTGGGATATGTTCTGATTTCATGTACAACAATGTTTGGATATATACCTAGCATCTCTTTGTATGACCATGCGAAAACGTCTAGAAATTCCTGGAAAAGGGATTTATATTTCCTTGTCTCATCAAGACAGCAGGACACACCAATATGTACATTCTCAAAAATTTCAGGATTAATTGAAATATTAAGAGGTATGTTATCTTCAATATTTGACAAATTCTTCTTAGAATCGATATCGTGGATATATATGGAATTTTTAGATATTTCAATGACATTGGGTGAATAGATATTACTAAGATTATCCTTGAAGGAAACTGGAAAGGAGGATGATGATGATTCTCTTGCCATGGTGCATAATCTGACATGATGACTTCCATAATGATTTCATCAATAGAGAATGTATTGAATAAAGGACCAAAATACATACAATAATCTGAGTAATGATCAACCCAATTGATCGATGAGAGAAAATCACAGTGTTATGAATAGATCGAATAGATGGCTTTGTATTCAAGCTCGATATGACTAAGAGGAATGTGGTCACGAAAGGTATTGATATTAGATGTAGCCAGTACTATCCAATGATTAGATGGAGTAGTACAATAATATATCATGTTGACATAGGCAACCTATTTCGAGTTATAGATAAGCAAAGAAGTAAGAGGAGGGGGAAATAAAAGGTTCCCATAAGAGAAGAATCATTAAGCAATCCCACCCCAACATGCTGATATGGATGTGGGGTTTCTCCCACAAGAGGGATGCTTCCAGTAACTTGAGAATTATTGGAAAAGAAGGTGAGTTGATCAATGGTCACTATGCCCCCCTTGGTGAGGGAATTTATCATTCTGAAATAAGTCGAAAAAAAAATAGCATAAATTCATGTACAACCCAGTAGAAGGTTATAATCGAATGGTCCATCAATGACTTCGAATTATATTGACACTTCCTTGACACTTAATTCAATTTGCAATGAACTAAAAATTCCATAAGGTTTGAAGCCCCTACCATCAAATTCCTTTAAAGTAGTTGGTGACTGATGAGTTGAAAAGAGCCAATGGCATTCCACCATGAAAGTGACATGATACAAGTGGAAGCTCCTTCATCCATAATGGTTCAATGGATAGTCTTACTTCACACAATAACCTGAATCATGAAATATAATTGAGATGAAAGTCTGGGTGTATGAGTCTCATGATTAAAAACTACAAGATTAGAGTTTAAAGGACCAAAAACTCTAGTCGCGACAAGTAAAGCCTTATTCTAGGTGGGAAAATTTTGTAATGCCTCGAGATTCGACATGCCCGAAGGACCTTGAGACAAATCCTCAACTATGTTATAATTTTGTGCAAATATCACACAAGTGTTGAATGAGGATTTATGAAAAATGTCATTAGGAGGTTTAAGTGTTAACTCAGTAGGAACCATATTTGGAGTAGGATCCAAAGAAGATGAGGTAGAACTGGTAGGTTGATCAGTATCATGACCAGTTAAGGGATTCAAATTATCATATCCCTTACTCCTCATTGCCACCATAACTTCATTTTTCGTCTTGGTGGAGGAAAACATCATAACCAAAGAAGAGGAAGTGGGATCCTGACAAACCATGTTAGTCTCCTGATCAAGAAAGGTGTATGTCAACACAATGGGTGCGGTAGAAGATTTAAGCATTTTATTTACTTCCACTCGATGTGTACATTCGTGAGTGAAATGATCCTCATTATATATTAATTAAGGATAATGAGGTTTCCACTTTTATTTATAAGACTAACTATTTTGTTTATCTTGTAGATGACTATATTTCTTCTTTTTGCCTTTTCCTTTCTTCTTAATTCCTTTTTGTTGAGATTTTCATTTCCTGGATTGGACGACATTGATCTCAGAAGCAAAAGCCGTAAGAGTGGTAGAGGAGGGGTTTTGAGTAGGCACAATAGGATTTGAGCAAGATGGTTTACCCATTGATTGATGGCTATTAAAACCAATCACGACATCAATGACATGTTATTATTTATAGGGAGATTTTGGAATAACATTCGAAGGTCATAGTGTTGGGTGTGGAGCCTGATTATCTTGTTTACTTTGTATCACAGCATTGGACCCCTGTACCTTAAAAGGGGCGACAACACTGCCCATAATTAATCGTTGCCGTGGGGTCTGTAAGGCACCTGAGCTCCCCCCAAGCGGGGCTTTGCGTCAGCTTCGAAGCTAAAAACCGATGTAAAATTGCCTCGTAAAAGTATAGTAATTTCTAGTCAATTTGGGCCGTTCATAGGTGGATGATTTGACAGTAGAAGTTATGTTTAGATTAGGTTTTTTTTCCCTAGAAGGAAACCCCTCGCTTTTATGAGGGTATTGTATTGCGGCTATGTATCGTGTGTGTATTCTCGGAGCGAGAAATAGAGAGGGAGACTGTGAGAGAGAACAGAGGATATTACAACGAATCTATTGTAGGTTTTTTCTCTTCATTTTGCTAGATAATAGAAAGGAAGGACTGGTTGTTCGGGGTGGACGTAGCCCAAACTGGGTGAACCACGTATATCTGTGTCTCTCTGGTTTTATGTGTTTTGTGTGCTTGTATTTTCCGCATATTTTATATGTTGCATTGCTCCATAATATATAATTTTCTAACAACTGGTATCAGAGCCGAAGGTATATTTGGCTGATAAACTCGCAGGAAAGAAGGGTTCCTGGTTCGAGTGGGAGCAATGGCGGACGATGGTAAGTTTAGGGTCGAGAAATTCAACGGCCAAAACTTTGCGCTGTGGAAGATGCAGATGGAAGATTATCTGTATCAGAAAGATCTGTACCTACTATAGTCCTACTACAAAGACGCCACAACGATGGTCAAGGAGAAAATCAAACATTTCGACAGTAAAAGCTGAGCGAATAGCATGTTACCAGGTTCCTCTTTAAGTACACAATGCCTTCAATATTTTAAAGGAAACAACAACAGAGGGTTTGATGCAGACTTTGGCAAAACTGTATGAAAATCCGTCGGCCTCAAACAAGGTATTTCTTATGAAACGGCTATTTAATATGAAGATGTCGGAAGGTGGATCTGTTGCAGATCATTTAAATGAATTTAATACAGTTACCAGTCAGTGAAGTTCTGTAGGGGTAAACTTTGATGATGAAGTTAGAGCTCTGTTATTCTTGTGCTCATTGCCAGAGAGTTGGAATGGTTTAGTAATGTCCATTAGTAACTTTGTCTCTGGATCTAGTACTTTAAAGTTTGATGATGTTGTTGGTGCTATCATTAGTGAGGAAATGCGACGGAAAAGCTCCGGTGAAACATCGGGTAATGCTTTGAGTGCAGAGTCTAGGGGAAGAAGAATGGAAAGAGGAAAGAGCTCGGGATATCATAGTAAATCAAGGAAAGGCAGATCCAAGTCCAGATCGGGGATAATGTGCTGGAATTGCGGAAATAAAGGACACCTAAAGAAAGACTGTAGATCTCGGAAGGGAAAAGAAGGAGACACACAGCAAGAAAACAATCATGAAGAAAATGTGACAGGTGATGTGTTACAAGATGCTTTGATTCTTTCTTTCGAAAATGTTACTGATTCTTGGGTTGTAGATTCAGGGGCTTCATTCCATGCCACACCCGATAAGAAATATTTTCATGACTATGTTCAAGGAGATTTTGGACAAGTTCGTTTGGGTGATGATAAACCCTGTAAAATTGTTGGAATGGGTAAAGTTCTTGTAAAACAACAGAATGGAAACCAATGGCTACTAAAGGAGGTAAGTCATGTTCCAGATCTGAAGAAAAATCTGATTTCAACAGGGCAGTTAGGCAGTGAAGGTTGTGTGACAACTTTCACAGATAAAACTTGGAAGGTCACCAAAGGAGCCCTGGTAATAGCAAAAGGCGAAAAGGTTGGTACATTGTACTTATGCAATGGTATTTCTAACTCTGTTAATGCTTTAACTTCCAAAGGAGCAGATGCAGCATTATGGCATCATAGGCTCAGACACATGAGTGAGAAGGGAATGAAGATTCTTCACTCAAGAAATTTGTTGCCAGGTTTGAAGAATGTTGATTTGGATTTCTGTGAGAATTGCATTTATGAAAAACAGAAGAGAGTCAGATTTCTCAGAGTTGGGAAAGAAAAGAAGAGCGAAAAATTGGAGCTTGTGCATACAGATGTATGGGGACCTGCTCAGGTATCATCTCTCGGTGGCTCTCGTTATTATGTTAATTTTATTGATGATGCAACTAGAAAAGCATGGATTTATTGTATTCAGAATAAATCTGATGTATTTGATACTTTCAAGAAATGGAAAGCTTTGGTTGAGATTGAGACAGGAAAGAAGTTGAAGTGTCTCAGATCAGACAATGGAGGTGACTATTGCAGCAAAGAGTTTGATAGGTACTGTTCAGAGCATGGAATTTGTAGAGAGAAGATAGTTCCAAGAACACCACAAGAAAATGGTGTGTCAGAAAGGATGAACAGAACAATCATGGAGCGTGCAAGGTGCATGAGATTGCATGCATGATTGCCTTTACAATTTTGGGCAGATGCTGTAGATACTGTTGTTTATCTAATAAACAGAGGGCCTTCAAGTTCCTTGGATGGTGGTATTCCAGAGGAAGCATGGACATGTAAAAAGGTAAACTACTCTTTTTTAAAGCCTTTTGGTTGTGAGGCATTTGTCCATATTAATAAATAAAATAGAACAAAGCTTGAGGCAAAATCAAAGAAATGTACCTTTATTGGATATGGTGTTAATGATTTTGGTTATCGCTTATATGATTATGAAAATCACAAAATCATTAGGAGCATAGATGTAATATTCAATGAAAAGGTCTTGTATAAGAATCAGTTGCAGGAAAAGAAACAGGAAAAATAAAGCAAGGAATACACAGTTCTTGATGAGATAACTGAAAAAGTAAAGGTGCCTGAAAATAATAATAATCAACAACCACAGCAGCAGCAACCACCACAACAGCAACAGGCACCTCAAACACCTGAAAGTGGTGTTATAAGATCTACCGGGATAAGTAGACCCCCTGAACGATACTCTCCTTCATTATATTATTTATTGTTGACTGATTCTGGTGAACCTGAATGTTATGAAGAAGCAATGCAGGTTGAAAGCAGGAAGAAGTGGGAGCTAGCCATGGAAGAAGAGATGGACTCCTTAATGCACAACCAGACTTGGGACTTAGTCAAGTTGCCTGCAGGTAAAACTGCATTGCAGAATAAACGGGTTTACAGGCTGAAGGAAGAAGATGGAGGAAAACAGAGGTACAAAGCTAGACTTGTGGTGAAGGGGTTTGCACAGAAGAAAGGTATTGATTTTGATGAAATATTTTCTCCTGTTGTTAAGATGAATTCAATTAGAACTATCTTAAGTCTTGTAGCAGCGGAAGATTTACATCTTGAACAGTTAGATGTAAAGACAACATTTCTCCATGGAGATTTGGAGGAAGAGATATACATGCAACAACCAGAAGGATATGAGGTAAAAGGGAAAGAAAAATTGATGTGCAGGTTAAAGAAGAGATTGTATGGTTTAAAACATGCTCCAAGGCAGTGGTATCTAAAATTTGACAAGTTCATGTCTGAACAAGGTTACACTAGATGTCACTCTGATCATTGTGTTTATCTAAAAAGGCAAAATGATGACAACTATATTATATTGTTATTGTATGTAGATGACATGCTTGTTGCAGGGTCTAACATGCAGGAAATAAATGTGCTCAAAAGAAAATTGGCAAATTCATTTGCAATGAAGGATTTGGGAGCTGCAAAACAAATCCTTGGTATGAGGATAACTAGAGACAGGAAAAATCGCAAATTAACACTGCCTGAGAATGAGTACATAGAGAAGGTGTTGAAAAGATTTAATATGTTAATGCAAAACCGCTTAGTACACCTTTTCTAGCCATTTCAAACTTAGTAAGGAGATGTGCCCAAAGACCCAAGAAGACACATGAGATTATATGTCTAAAGTTCCATATGTACCCAGCTGAAGCTAATGTATGCAATGGTTCCACAACGCCTCGATACTGCACATGCAGTGGGAGTTTTAAGTAGGTACATGAACATTCCAGGAAAAGAACATTGGATGGCAGTAAAATGGATTCTCAGATATTTGAGAGGTACCACAAATCAAGCATTATGCTTTGGTGGTTCAAAAACTGCTCTACAGGGATATGTTGATGCAGATATGGTAGGTGAAAGAGATAACAGGAGGAGCACTACATGATATGTATTTACTGTAGGTGGAACAGCTGTCAGTTGGGTTTTGAAAATCCAAAGTGTTGTTGCACTTTCAACAACAGAAGCCGAGTATGTTGCTGCTACAGAGGCTAGTAAAGATAAGATTTGGTTACAAAGGTTTATGGATGAATTGGGTAAGAAGCATGATATGGGCACACTATACAGTGATAGCCAAAGTGCTATTCATCTTGAAAAGAACTCAACATTTCATTCCAGGACTAAACACATACATCTCAAGTACCATTTCATACGGTCAGTATTGGAAGATGGAGAGTTGAAGCTGGAAAAGATACACACTAGCCAGAATCCTGCAGATATGCTAACAAAAGTTGTAACTAGGGAGAAATTGAGAACATGCTCAGTTTCAATTGGTCTTCAAGGATGAAGATGAAGATGAGAAAAATCTAGGTCCAAAGAGGAGCCATTGTCCAGCAAATAAAGCAGCAATGGAGTTGCTACAATCAGTCTCCAAATGGGAGATTGTTGGGTGTGGAGCCCGATTATCCGTTTACTTGTGACGCGCATCGGGACCCTCAGAGCCCAGGCGGGCGCAACGCCGCGCTCGTAATTAATCACCACCATAGCGTTGGGGGTCCAGTGGGGGCGGCAACGCCGAGCCCCCCGGCGGGGCTTTGTGGCGCGTCTCCAAGCTGTGCACGATGAAATCGCTCGTAAAAGCATAAAGAATTTCTAGTCAATTTGGGCCGTTCATTAGGCAAATGATCTGATGGTAGAAGTTATGTTTAGATTAGGGTTTTTTTCCCTAGAAGGCAACCCCTCGCTTTTATGAGGGCATTGTATTGCGGCTGTGCATTGTATGTGTATTCTCAAAGCGAGAAACAGAGAGGGAGACTGTGAGAAAGAACAAAGGATATTACAGCGGATCCGCTGTAGGTTTTGTCTTTTCATTTTGCTGGATAATAGAAAGGAAGGACTGGCTGTTCGGGGTGGACGTAGCCCAAACTCGGTGAACCACGTATATCTGTGTCTCTCTAGTTTTATGTGTTTTGTTTGATTGTATTTTTCCGCATATTTTATGTGTTGCATTGCTCCATAATATATAATTTTCTAACACATCGAGCATTTGGCATTTTACCATAGAGCATGACAAATTGAGTATAAATAAAATCCATATATTAGGCACAAGAAATTACTTGTTCTTTGGTCACAACTCTGCCTTTAGTAATGTCATTTGTTATAGATGATAATAGAGACTTAATAAACCATTTAGCTAATAATTGGTCTAGAACGAATGTTTTGACTAAACGACGGTGACATCGCCACTCATGAATATGATCTAGAATATGAGTGGAATTAGATTGTTTAAAATTGGCCAAAATTTTAGTTCCAATCTCATAACGAATGTGAAATCAAAAATGAGTTAATAATGTGGATGCTAAAGCATTGAAATTGTCGAACGAAGCTCATGGTAATTCAATATACCACTTTTTTTGCATATCAGTAAGTGTCCAATGCAAAATATGCAATTAGATAGAGCCATCATTTAAATAGTTTAAAGAACACCATAAATTATAGATCATGACGTGTGTAGATGATTCTTCTCAAGGATTTCCATTTAAATTTGGGATATCCCTCAGAAATTTCATAGGACTAACTGAACACTAGGGAGAGTGACAAATATGATCATTTTTAAGCCAGGTCATATCTACAAATTCAGAAGTTTCAAAAATGGAAACTGTCAATTAAAATTCGGTGGGGTGTATCTTGGATAAGATGGGATGGCTTGAGAAAAAAGTATATGTGCTCCTGGATAGGGAGGATTTTGATAACATGGATAAACATAACCCTATTTCCAAAATTTGGGATAAATTTACCGTCCTATTCCAGGATAACCTTGCAAAGGTTGAAATGGTTGGGTTTTCATTTTCTAACCTTGGTAAGGAATTTGAGGAATACCTTGATATAGTTTCCTTGTGGTATTTTGGATCATACCTACGTAAGGTGGGATAGGTTGTGCCTATGCCATGCCACATATAGGTTGAACTATTTGTATTTAAGGAATAACCTAACCAAGTGGTGGAGGTTGTAAGGTACCTTGAAAAGGTTGGGTAAGTGGGACTTGGGAAACCCCAAATAATGGTGGAAATGGTTGAGTTGAAGCTACAACCTAAAAAGGTTAACTTACATGAACTGGATCTTGAACAGGTTGAGACACATGTTAACAAATAGGAACTAGATATGTAGGTGGAATAGGTTGAGAGATTTGAATTTCATTCACAATTGAGCCAGGTTGTACGAGCAATGTCAGTTTCCAAGAATTGGCAGCCATTCCTATATATGGAGGACTTGAATGAGGTTGAGAACTTGTTTGAGATATTTTATTAGGATATGGTACCATTCCGATAAAAGGTTCCTGCCTTAACAGAAGAAGATATAAATATGAAAGAAACTAACCCCCAAGAGGAGGGTTCCCAATATGGGATGAATTGGGTTGTTATAGGTGTCCATACCACTAACATAAGGAACAAATTGCTTCTCTACTGAATGTTTAGAGGGAGGAGGAAGAGAAGTCTGGGTAGTGATCATCAAAGAAGTGCCAGATAGTATTCAAGCAAAATATGACATGGGAGAAGTCCATGGACTGGATGTTGCACCATAAAATGTACCAGATAAAGATTGGTAACCAGGCGGGACGAACGGGCCACCATATAAATGTGTCTCTAGTGATGTTTCAAACATATCAAAAGCCACAACATGGGTTGTATTTTTCATAGTTGTATATATGGGCTGAGAAACCATAACAGACTCATTCATGGTTAAATTTCCCAAAGAGGATTGTCGAGGGAAAGTCAAGAGTGAGTTGAAAGGAGATGAATCAAACAAAGGAGCTTGTGATGGAGTATGAGGATAAGGAAAAGGATGGGAATGGTAAATATGAGTACCTCTAAAATGTATAGGAGAGAAGTGTTGATGATATTCTTGAGGAATCTCCTCAATTCTCACAAGACCAAGTGGAAGTGGTTCATCGCCGGGTCTGAGATAGATAACATGAGGTTGGGTTTGTGTAACACCCTCCTCCCATATTTACCCAAGATAACCATTCCACTAGGGAAAACATGTTACGAAGAGTTATTATGATATGATTCAACTCCGGAATTATATTTAAGAAGTGGACCCAACAAGACAAGACCAATCTAAGCTTCCCCAGATGCTATAGGACCTTCAAGAGCCAACTAACACTTCCAGGTTCTCAACCCCTAGGAAAAATTATTGTTTGATTAATATAGAGCCCTAGTCACACTGATGACAAGCCCTCCATGCAACTGAATCCATCCAGTCATATGCACAAGCCTCCATCCATGCAATTGTAGAATTTTATAGGCATTTTTGTGTCATCGACCTTAGATTTTGAGCCAATTTTTCAGGGCTAGGACTTAGGCCATTTCCAAAAAATTCATGAAACTTCCAGATATGATAATAACATGATGAAAAGGCCTCTAATGAAAAATTGTAAACAAGTACCTGATTTGACAAGGCCTATCCATGACATACATTCCATAAAACACATCATGAAATTGTAATCTACAGGTCATATAAACACATATGAGTGATGAGCACCATCATTAAGTACATTCTAAGGGGTTAATTGTCACCTTTTTAGCCTAATTATTCTCTATTTCTCACATTTAATTGCATTTTTTCATATTTTTCTTAGTAAGAATGGTGTATTAAGGGTTTTCATGCTTCGAGGCCTAATGTGGTTTAAATGCAAGAAAATTAGGGGAATAATCCATTTTTGAGGAAGATTGCACAATCAGGGCTCAGAGTAGACAACAAGGAGTGATTGTAGGAGGGATGGCCACCTCCTTACTCCTAAAGGAAGCCAATATCTCCTCGAGATTCTCCTCCAATAGCTTGAAATCAAAGGCAGCCAAGCAAGTGAAAGATCAAAGGGAACCAAGCTCCACTTCTCTTGAGTTCCAAAGGAACCAATACCTAATTTTTAGGGTGTTTTCGGTAGCTACACTTTAGGATAAATAGGGTAAAGCAAGAGCTCACTAGGATTTGATTTCTGGTTGTAGCTAGAGCACTCTTGACTCTTGTATTATACATTTATGACTTTCATATGTTATGTACAAGACTGGTTATGAAATAAAATGAGTTTTTGGTTTCTTCTCCATTGAGTTAGATTCAGGGAGCTGAGCTTGTGGGTTAGGGCCCAATCCATTGGCCTTGGTCTCTTTTATTTACATGTGTTTTCTCTTATGTTGCAGTAGTTAATCTCTTTCATTTTATGTTGAGCAGCATATAAAACCTCAAAAATGTGTGCTAAGCCTCCCTCTCTCACTTCTTCCATTGGAGCTTGAGGAGGAAGGTATTCCACCACAGACCAAAATGTCTTTTAGTTTATGATTTCTTGGAAAAGTTAGATAGTTTAATTTTCTTATCATGAACATGTTGTAGATGCAGAGGTATATTTATGTTTAGTTGCATGGGTAGGTTTATTTAAATTCAACTCATCTTTTCCACCATTTTTGTGAAAATTTGATCAATGATGAATGCATGAACATGTAGTTGATTGCACGCTTGAATAGAGAAGTAGAGGAGGAACCCTTCAACACCATCAACTTCAGTCTCCGCCCTTCATCAACCACCTTCCATCCAAGTCACCTTCAACCTTGTTTTTTGAAATCACCACCACATCACCGAGAGCCACCTTGAAGGTGCAAGACAGGCTTTGTGAAGATTTTTTAGCTCGACCAAGGGGTTGGCCACCCTTCTGATACCTAGATCCACCTTCACCCCACCTCTACTAACCTTTTCCTCACCATTTATAGCCCCAAACTCCACATGGCATGTTTCCTATAGCTTTTCAAGACATCCTGCAACACTATAAGAAATCTTGTAGCAACTTCATGTAGCAGTGGAAAATACTCTCTCCTTTAGCCGAAAAGCACTCTTTCACCTCATCTAAGCCTATCCAAGCCACTAATGAACCTTCATCTCTGAACCTTTGGTCCAGGGACCTATTTATACCATGTCAACACCTCCATATTTTGTTGCAAAACATAGTCATTTAAAAGTGTGATTAGCTTATTGCTAGATGCATCATTAAACATAGTAGTTAAGCATGATATAGATAGGATTAAATTAGTCATTTGATTCAACATGTGTGCTTTAGATTAGTTTCCTTTTCTGCAATTCAATTCAACAATCTAGCTTTTAAATTCCACTTAGATTAATTTCCTTTCCTACATTAGCATAAGTGTGAATTTCTCTTTCTTGCAATTAGCTAGATGAATCAGTGTGATCTATAGTAGTTTCTTCCCCTATTGATAGAGTAATGGTCATGATTTATTTCCAGTCTTAGATTACATTTATAAGTGTAACAAACTTCCTTTCCTAGAAGTAACCCTTGCAGTTGCACCTCCTTGTAGAACTTAGATTAGGATGGCATGAGTAGAACTCATCTGATATGCATATAGCACTGTCACCTTCAAGTTTGTATGAAATTCGGGTTGATAAAGTAAATTTGAGTAGCCTTTGGGAGTTGTATTACTCTTGATGCAATATGAGGGCTCACCAATTTTTCGCATCGTTGTCAGGGAGGTGTCTAAGTAGATGTTTGTTTATGATTTAGCATTATTTTATACTTTTATTTTACATTTAGTTCCAAAATATTGAAAAATACAAAAATAATTTGACTTTCATGCCTCGTAGGAATAGGGATAACCAAGGAAAATTCTTACCAAAAACACCCACATCCCCACACAGTCACCCTTCACTCTTCTTCAACGACTGAGGTTGAACACACCATAGGTGAACCACTTGAAAATTTTGAAGAACCCATTGGAGAAGAAGAGGAACTTGTTTTTGTAGAAATTTGAATAACTGATATGTTATCCACCGAGATTCTCCTGATCACACACTATTTTAGCTTCATGCATAATACAGAATCTCTTCTACCATTGATCATCACATGCGGAAATAAAATCAATTGCATGCACACATAAAACCATAAAAATTCACACATATGAACACAAAGATTTCATGGGAAAGCTTAAAGCCGTAAAAACCCCCAACTATCTCGTATATTATACATGTCATGGAGATCATGTAACAATCATAGTACAAAGCTCTTTGCAAGCTCTCATGCACTACCTCCCATGCTACACACTATCAAGCTAGATCTAGCAAAACTCATGCTCCAACCTTTAGCCACTTGATAGCTAACCTCAATTGCGTGTTTCAATGCTATGGGATGGTCTCTTTATATAGATAAACCACCTGGATTGAACTGTGCAATCCTCATTGATTACTCCACCTATCTATACTGTTGCAAATAGCAACAGTATAGTCACAACTGATAGTTAACCTGCTCTTTCACCTATTTATGCACTGGTCTCCACTGAAACTGTCCATGCACTGAAGTTAACCGATGTATTCTTTAGTTGATTTATGAGTTTATAATTAGTGAATTAATTAATAATTAATTCACACCACTCTCACTAATTGTATCTATTAGTTAACTTGGATACAAAAAGCTCAACTATGTTTAGATTAGTTAAACTGAATACAACTCCACTAACTTCCTCAATCAACTCCACCAAACTCTGTCACATGAGTTCTAACCGAAGTCTTCATGCAATAGCTTCACTTAAACCCTAGGAAAAGCGTATTTCCTTCTGTTAGCTGCATGTGCCACATCCAGGCATCAAACTGAAGTGCTTCAAGAGAATAAGATAATGTTTATAGTCCAAATATTATTAAGAGCTAATAATATTCGACTTCCATATTTTTAGGGGAGGCAGTCTAAAAATAGCCTTTGACCTCTTTGACCTAAAAAATAGAGTCCCATCTATTTTTACCAACATGACACATACTCCAAGAATCTCATACATGCAATCCCCGAACCATGCTCCATATGTCTAAAAATAGACATAGTCTAAAAATATATTTTTCGGACAAAAATCACGTGTGTGGTCCCCACCTAGTTTAGGTGATCACTTTCCAACTAGGACCAGGAAAGATGTTTCAGGAGGCCTCCTTCACTGTTTCTTGTTGCCATTTTCAACACTCCCTCTCAACAAGAAAGGATTGTCTTTGCATGCGACATGCAACTCCATGCATTCGCCCTGCAACCTTCACAAGTGCCATGCAACTCCATGCATCTGCTTCCGCAACCTCTCGAAAACCCATTGTGCTCCAAACAACTCAACCGCCCGATGCATTCAGCATCTATCATCGAAAAGCTCCTCGACTTCTCGCTGGCCAACCACACATGTCACCGGAACCACCGCGCCGTTGAACCCTCGCACCCGCGGCACTCTTGCACCTGGTCGTCAACTCGATTCCAAGGCCCGCATCCGACACTCGTCACTTTGACCGCCCGTATCACTCCAACCCACTCGCTATCGCTCACCGTGGGCACCTCGTAGCCAGGTTCAACTCATGAGATCCACACCATCTCATGAATCTTGCCCAGAAATCTCCTCTTGGGATTAATCATGCATGTCGCCCCACCTCTCACCTGGTGGTATAGCTGCATGCACTCCCTCTGCCCATCTGGCACGAAATTTCTCCGCATGAGTGGTTTCTTCCACTCCATGATCCTCATCTTGTGGCTGCTCCACATCCCGAGGTTCACTATTACCTGCATGCAAAACTTGCTCCCTCTCAAGCTTCAGTTGCATGTCTTTCTCGCCTGCATGCAACACTTGCTCCCTCTCAAGCTTCAGTTGCATGTCTTCCTTGCACTTCCCATCAGCAGGAAGCTCCGTAGACATCCTATCTACTTCAATACCTGCATGAAAAACTTGCTCCCTCTCAAGCATCAGTTGCATGCCTTTCATGCACTTCCCATCAGCAGGAAGCTCTGTAGACATCCCATCTACTCCAAGTCTGTAGAGATTCTTTGCCCGAATCCCAACCTTCTTGACTTGTCCTCACGCTGCATGTTGAGAGGCTCCCTCTCAACCACCAAGTCACTAACCTCTGCTTTGCTCTTCAAAGCTTTGCATGCATCTTGTACCTCAGTGCATGTAGATTCTTGGCTCGCGCACATTGCAATTGTCCCGCCGCCGCAAAATTTTCTAACAAAAGAGCTGATTTTAAATCGATGATATCTCCCTCATCCGAGCTCCGATTCGACCGATTTTTTTTTCAATTTGGGTATTTTTTCACAAGGAATCCAAATATGCTATTTTTTTCTGAAAATATTTCACCAAAAATTTTCAGATATTCCCTACAAACTCGCGCACCCAAAAATTCTCGCTCTCATTCCATGTAGAAAATTATATACAATATGCATGTATATTTCCGGTTTTCTCCATCTTTATGTTTCTTGAGTTTATCCTAAAACTCAACCGCTTCAATGCTTTGCAATTGCTCCAATGATCAATATCGCTCCGATACCATGTAGAAATTTGAATAATGGATGAGTTATTCACCGAGATTCTCCTGATCACACACTATTTTAGCTTCATGTATAATACAGAATCTCTTCTACCATTGATCATCACATGCGGAAATAAAATCAATTGCATGCACACATTAAAGCCATAAAAATTCACACATATGAACACAGTATTTCATGGGAAAGCTTAAAGCCGAAAACCCCCAACTATCTGTATATTATACATGTCATGGAGATCATGTAACAATCATAGTACAAAGCTCTTTGCAAGCTCTCATGCACTACCTCCCTTGCTACACACTATCAAGCTAGATCTAGAAAAACTCATGCTCCAACCTTTAGCCACTTGATAGCCAACCTCAATTGCTTGTATCAATGCTATGGGATGGCCTCTTTATATAGATAAACCACCTGGATTGAACTGCACAATCCTCATTGATTACTCCACCTATATGTGTGTTGCAAATAGCAACAGTATAGTCACAACTGATAGTTAACCTGCTCTTTCACCTATTTCTGCACTGGTCTCCACTGAAACTGTCCATGCACTGAAGTTAACTGATGTATTCTTTAGTTGATTAATGAGTTTATAATTAGTGAATTAATTAATAATTAATTCACACTACTCTCACTAGTGTATCAATCAGTTAGACTAGATACAACTAGCTCAACTATGTTTAACTCAGTTAAACTGAACACAACTCCATTAACTTCCTCAATCAACTCCACCAACCTCTCTCACATGAGTTCTAACTGAAGTCTCCATGCAATAGCTCCACTTAACCCTAGGAAAAGCGTATTTCCTTCTGTCAGCTGCATGTGCCACATCCAGGCATCAAACTGAAGTGCTCCAAGAGAATAAGATAATGTTTAGAGTCCAAATATTATTAAGAGCTAATAATATTTGACTTCCATATTTTTAGGAGAGGCAGTCTAAAAATAGCCTTTGACCTCTTTGACCTAAAAAATAGAGTCCCATCTATTTTTACCAACATGACACATACTCCAAGAATCTCATACATGCAATCCCTGAACCATGCTCCATATGTCTAAAAATAGACATAGTCTAAAAATAGATTTTTCCGACAAAAATCACATGTGTGGTCCCCACCTAGTTTAGGTGATCACTTTCCAACTAGGATCAGGAAAGATGTTTCAGGAGGCCTCCTTCACTGTTTCTTGTTGCCATTTTCAACAGTTTTACCTGAGGAACCTGCTTCACTAATTCAAGCCATGGCCGAAACTAGGGACCAAGGAGTCTTTCCCATTAGAGAAACATATGTGGAAACTAGAATGAAGAACATCGGTCCCTAAACCCTTCCACATTTCCATGGCATTAATTCTAAGGATATTGACACCTTCATGTTCAAGTTTTCTATTGTTTGCATGACTTATGACTATGCCTTAGATGACCAAAAGCTAAAATTGTTCCCATCCACCCATGAAATAACGCAAGGCTGCATCCTGATCGATCTTGTGCCTCAGATGAACTGGGCACAAATGCAAGAGTCCTTCAATAAAAAAGATAGAAACCATTGTAGGTCCAAAGAGACCAAAGAGGATATTTTTAGGGTGACTCTAGGACCTGATGAGTCCCTGGAGGATTATGAAGAAAGATTCCAACTGAACTATAAAAGAGCCAACTACACCATTGATCCCGAATCACTCAAATTGGTACTTCTTCAAGGGATCAGGGAAGAGGTGATAGAAACCATTAATATGTTATCTTGAGGAGACATATACTCGCTACCTTATGAGGACATCAAAAATTTCTTTAGAAACCACTCTAGGGCAGATAGAAAGAAAGGTAGAGCTAGCCATAACATGACCAACACCCCTTCCTCCTCCACCTCCATCAATCATGAGACCGGGAATATGTTGGAGGGCTTCAAAAGTGATATTATACACACCTTTTCTTTGCAAATCGACACAATTCAGATTAAGAGGATGCAAGAGGAAGTTGAGAGGGCCTTGGCTATCTTTTGACCTAGATGTACCAGAAAACACCCTCGAAATGAATGTCTGTTATGAATATTTTATTAATTATTAGTTAGATATAGTTATATTAGGTTTTATTAACTGAAAGGGCATGATCAAAGATCATGCCTCTTCGCCAAGGGACACCTTGAGGCTATTTAAAGCCTAGGCGATCCCTCATTGTAATCACCTCTTGTCTTCATCATTAATAATATATATTTATCAAGTTTACCAGAGTTTTTACACTCCATCGTACCTCCCCCATCGGCCGGATCAGGTGATCACCCAGAATTGCTAGACTCAATCGCAATTTCTCATCGTTAGGATTTTTTATCAAGGCAATTACTTTCCGAACTCCATACCTATTTCAGAATTTAATTTTCGGTAATTGAAGACGCTCAAAGAAGGACAACAGCCTAATTTAAGTTCAGTGGTTATGGTTCATCATCATCATATTAAAGAATTTTTAAGGAATTTCAGAATTTTTTTTAACTAAGTGCAGAATTGCTGAAGAAATTTTGCATCTTTCTCCACTCACGTACACTCACAGCTTCCGCTCACCATTTCATTTCCCCATTGAAAACGCCAGCAGTTTGGAAACAACAACCAGAAATTCAGTAACATAAGAAATAAGTCATATCTGGAAAAATCAGAATATAATTCTTTCAGTGGGCGTGTTCAAGACATTGAAGACAGAGCAAGAAAAATAGTCAAAGAAGATCGGATCAAAGCGACAGTTTGAAATTCTGGAGCAGCGTTTTTTTTCCAAATCGAAACCAGCTTTCGTGGATTAGTGGTCTATTAACCAGTGAAAAGCCCAACGACCTGTGGTGACTCGGTGAAAGACTCGGACGTGGAAATATTGTGGATAGACCTGTGTGAAACGTGAAATTTACCCGCACGTCAGAAATCCACATACATCTCAGGACTTGCATTTACCCGCATGTCATTTTTTTTTCTTTTCCGCAGCCATTACTTCCGCCTGCCCTACTGTCCGCCGTTTTCTGCACTCCGCCCGTAAATATACATAACATTTTAAACGACAGCAAATAAAACATGTTTTTCTGCACTCCGCCCGTAAAATATACATCACAGTTTTAAACAGCAGCAAATAAAACACGTGTGGTAAGTCGGAAAGAGGGTATCATTTAAACGGCAGCGATATATTAATAATCGATTTGTAAGTTATATGAAACAAGGCATCGTTTACGGGCATCGTTTAAAAAAAAATACGATTTTTTTTATTATATAAAATATATAATATATAATTCAAATTGATAATTATATATATATATATATTATAATTATATAATTTATTTATATATATATTATAATTTTCATATAATAATTATATATATATAATAATTATATAATTAAAAAAAAAAATTATTATTAATTAATTAATTAATTAAATATTAATTAATTAATTAATTCAAAAAAAAAAAAATTAATTAAATATTAATTAATTAATTTTAAAGAAAAAAAAAGGAGGAGAAACTGGCAGAAAGATATTCCCCACCTCATACACGCTCGATGTCTTCGTCAATGTCGATGGCGGAATTCCAGAAGAAATTGGGAGATCTTGAGAAACAAATTAATAATAACTCCGAAGAATTTGGAAGGCGATTAGTCGATCTGGAAGGTACAGTTGCAGGGCATTCCAACGACATCAAAAAGATTCATGATACGGCAAATCGCATAGAAAGACAATTGTGGCTAAATCATCACGAGACCACAGAAGCAATGAACAAGCAGAACGAAGCAATGAACAATATGACAGAACTCTTCAACAAGCTAAATGATAAAATAGATAAGTTGAGTCAGACACAATCCCCAACATCCCCTAACAGGGAACCAAATCAACAAAACAATTCCGCAGATTCAGGGAACTCGGAAGAGCATCAGGAAAAAACCGATTCCCCACATCATCAAGAAGATAGTAATGCAGATTTTCAAAACAAGCAGCTCTGGAATGCATTCGCTAATCACTATCCCCTTCTTGTTCCACCATTAGCATATCAGCGCAAAGCCAAGATCGATCTACCCAAATTTGATGGTAATGAAAAAAATAGCGTTGCATGGCTTAATAAGACAGAAGAATATTTTGAAATTTATGACATTACTAGTGATCATGAAAAAATTAAACATGCTTCCATGAAAATGGAAGGAGAAGCATATAATTGGTATATGTGGTGGAAAAAGACGACGCTCGCTATCAGTTGGAGGAAATTTAAGGATGCGTTCTTCAAAAGGTTTCAAGGCATAAAAGAAGAAAAGTTCTTTTCAACGTTTATCAAATTACGCCAACAAGGAGATGTGGATGAGTACACGCGAGAATGGGAGACTTTGGCAACACGAGTACCCGGATTGTCGGAATCTCGTCTAATCCAGTCTTACATCTCGGGACTTAAAATCCACATACAAGAAGAGCTCGAACTACATGAAATTACGTCCGTAGAAGTAGCAAGGCAAAAAGCAAAAGCTGCTGAAAAGAAATTTGAAAGATTATCAAAACCAGAAAAAGTATATTCGAGACGACGGTTTCCTCAATCTGAAAATGTAGATGACACAAAATATGCCCCTATTCATCTTCGTGAAGAAGAAAAATCTAATTTGGAAAAACAAAGAATGCGAGAGGGCAAGTGAAAACGTTGCGGGGAACACTGGGACCCTAAGCACAGATGTGCTAATGAAAAAGCAAAGAATCTATACAGTTGTGAAGCAACTAACGACACTAATAGTACTGATTCGTGTATAGAAGGATTAGAAGACAATTTAGAGTTCTCTCCAGAAGTGGAGGGCGAAACTATTCCGCAAGTGTCCTTATCAGCTATGACAGGCATATTACAACCTCAAACCCTAAGGTTAAGAGGACATATTAAGAAAAACAATGTAATGGTTCTAATAGACACAGGAAGCACACACAATTTTCTAGATTCATCCATGGCCAAAAGACTCAACCTCTTTAATTTTCCCATGCCTAATATGAAGGTAATGGTGGCCGATGGTAAGAAGATTGAACAAGTAGGAAAATGCCATAAAGTCAAATTGCAGATTAAATACTTTCATTTAGAATCGCCGTTCTACACCGTTCCATTATGAGGAGTAGATGTGGTCTTAGGAATTCAATGGCTACGAAATCTAGGTACTTATTCTGCCAACCATCAGAAACAGTTTATAAGTTTTAAGTGGAAAGGGCAGAAATACAAGTTGTATGGATTCCAAGCCCCAGAAAATCAAGTCGTATCTTCCTCTCTGATGACGAAGATGATTCAAATAGGAGCGCCAACATCTACAGTACAATGTCATCAGTTAGAAATGTTATATTCAAAAGGGAGCCACGAAGAGTCACTAGAAGTCAAGACAGGATCCGACCCTGTCGATATCAGATATTTTCACTATCCAGATCAACCAAAGATTGAACTTGAGAATATGCTCCACGATCTTTTTAAAATATGGGAAGCAAGAGCCTGCCGCTCAAGAAACTCAGGCGTTCGTCAACGTTGTCTGTCATTACATATGCTTTGAGGACAAAGCATTTTTAAGAGAGGGGAAATGTTATGAATATTTTATTAATTATTAGTTAGATATAGTTATATTAGGTTTTATTAACTGAAAGGGCATGATCAAAGATCATGCCTCTTCGCCAAGGGACACCTTGAGGCTATTTAAAGCCTAGGCGATCCCTCATTGTAATCATCTCTTGTCTTCATCATTAATAATATATATTTATCAAGTTTACCAGAGTTTTTACACTCC
>CM076574.1:767337815-767415677 GCA_034641835.2 Pinus albicaulis | reverse complement strand
AATGTCCACTAAATTTCATAAAGTTTTGATTAGTCTATGAAGAGAATCATGCTACAGATAAGTGTCCCTCCTTACCTAGTCTCAAATTTGTATATCAAGGTGGGGAAGGAGTACCAAAGCTACTCCGTTTCATAAATCAGAGAATTCCTCAAGGGCCTCGGTCATATCAACAGGGCATGCAAGGTGCACCTTAACCCTACTGCTATACAAACCAGAATGCACCTATGTAGTCTTGGTACACATCCACTCATCCATTATGGTCTACACCTCCTACTTTGACTTATACCCCTCCATATCACCCTCAACCTATAAACCGACCCTTCCAGCAGTATGTTCCTCAACCACCTCAGTGGAGCAACCCATCACAAGGGTGGAGGCCCCAACAAAACCAACCACCTCCTTTATTACATCCACCCCAACCTCAACCTCAAATCAATCACTTTGCTCCACCTAAGTTGGCTCATATTCCTGCCTAGTCCAATCTAAACCTGAAAAAAAAGCAGTCACAATAGGTTTATAGTGGGGAAACATCCTATCCAAATTATGCTGTGGAGATACATGAAATATACCTCAGATATAGAAGAGTACTTCCAGACAATAATCCTCTGTATCCACCCGTAGAGTGTTAGGTCCCTATATTACTACTGTAGCCCCTTATTGTTGGTAGTGTATCCCCTTATTGTTATTATTGTACCCCTGTAGCCCCCATATTTTTATTATTGTGCCCCATAAACCCCACTATTGTTATTTTTGTGCCCTTGCATTATTATTGTTAGGTCGGCTAGGATTATATTGTGACCCCATGGACTCCTATATATAGAAAGGAGGTTTTTTCATTTGAATCATCCCAGAATTATTCATTTATGTAATGTAAAGAAGGTTTCCCCCTCAAAGTGGATGATTTCTAAAGCGTTTATCTCTTTTTTTCTTCTATTTTTGGATTTGGTTTCATAACATTTGGTATCAAAACTTTGGATTCTAGGGTTTCGCTGCTCCAAACAGGTCATCATGGAATTTTCACTATAAATTTTTTTAAACTAAGGTTCAGAATCTGAAATATCTACCACGTGATTCCGAAATCGTGGGGAACGTTGTGTAAAAATTTTCGATCTTGGTTCACAATATTTTCGAAGAGATGATCTGTGGAAGTTAGGGTTTTGTAGGCTCTCGAATTTCATGTAAAAGAGGTGACCTTGGGAAAATCGTCATAACTCTCTCTTTGAGCATTGAATTGGAATTCTGTAAAAGGTGGCCAAAAGTACAAGGACTATAATTTCCTGTGTATCAATTTCAGATAAGGAGGAAAAATTAACATGTGGCATGCCATACAAGTTCGCTCTATTGAAGTAGTCCATAATTAGTTCATTGTAGGAGATTGGGCATAACTTTGCCTTGAAGAGTCCAAATTAGGTCAGACTAGTGGCATTCAAAAGAATATTCAGAGGGCTACTACAAGACCGGATTTCAGATATTGAAGTTCCAAAATCACAGAGATAATTCAATTTCAATATCGAGCTCCTCAAAAGCAAGAAAAAGGTGTGTATTTTTTTGCAAATTGCATAAGTCTTGTTTGAAAAATTAATTTTAAGTGATTCCAAGGGCATATTGAAAAATAGATATTAATGTTGGGTTCTAAAATTCCCCCTAAAAATAAGTCAACACCCATTAAGCCTTCATAAGGCTCTACTATGACTCATGAAGAGGAAGAAGTGAAACATGACATATCATAATTACAAGAGCAAGTGCACCAAATTTCGCTCTTGCAAAGAGCAACAAAAAATGAAATGGAAGTTTTGAAGAAAGGCGTGGAAGCTAAGATGGATGGTTTGAAGAAAGGTGCGGAAGCTAACATGGATGGTTTGAAGAATGGAATGGAAGCTAATATGGATGACATGGAATCTAAGATCAATGAAAAAATGAAAGACAACATGAAAGACATGAAGAATGATCTAAAAGAAGACATGGAAGGTTTGAAGGAAGCTTTGACAAAGTTGATACAATAAATGATTCCTAATGGCGAAAAGATAGTAAAAGAGGAAACTCATGATGAGAAAAAAATAAATGTTAACCGTGTTTTCATAAACTTTAATGTTGGATTGAAGACCCACCATATTCCAAAGATAGACTTGAGGAAGTTTGATGGCTAGGATCCCATAACATGGATACTACAGATGGAGAAATATTTTGATATCAATAATGTGCAAAACACACAAAAGGAAGGCATTGCAACTTTATATTTAGAACAAAATACATTTGTATGGTATCGATGGATTTTCTCCTATAAAATAATTGTCACTTGAACAATTTTTATGGAGGAAATGATAGCACATTATGAGGATACAAAGAGCAACAACTTCTTTAGCCAATTGATAAATCTCAAACAAAAGGGTTTAGTGGTGGAACACATTGAGGACTTCCAAAAATTGAATATAAGGGTAGTTGATATTCCAAAGGAATACAAGATTGATGTATTCATAGGGACTTAAAGGATAACATCCTACATGAGGTTCGCCTTTGGGAAATTGATTCATTGGAGAAGGCATTCAGGTTGGAAAGAAAAATTGAATGTAAAATTATGGTGACAAGGAAGCCTACCACTCACATATATAAAGATGGAAGTATTGCTACTCCTAGACTTCCAAAACGTACAAGGTTGACACCACAAAAATTGGAAGAAAAGAGAGCAAAAGGAATTTTCTACAGTCGTGATAGCAAATACACTAAAGGTCATAAGTGCACTGAAAAGAAATTATTTTACATAGATTTTGAAGAGGAGGAAAAAAATGAACAAGGAACTACAAAAGAAGAAGATATACACCAGGAACCAACCCTAGAGAAATAAGAAATGAGTCTGACCATATCCTATAATGCATTGGCAGGAATTACCACTCCTCAAACTCTCAAGATAGAAGGACATATCAAGAAGAAAAAGGTGATAGTATTGATTTATTCGGGTAGTACCCATAATTTTATTCATTGTATCGTAGCCAAGGAATTGAATTGCTTCCTATACCTAACACCAGAGTGCCAAGTGATGGTTGCAAATGGAGGAAAAATAAATTTCTCTAGAAAATGCCATAATATCAAGCTAACCATGGGGGAATATGTATTGAATAGTCCAATGTTTTCCATTCCAGTGGGAGGTGTTGATGTTGTACTAGGAGTACAATGGTTACAATCTTTGGGGACAATAGATTTTAATTTTCAAGAACTTTTCTTGAATTTTTTTTTCATAAGGAAAAGAAGCTGAATTACAGGGTATTGTAGGGAATCCGTGAAAGATAATAAGCTCTAATGTCATGACAAATCTTCTGAAGAAAGAACAATGAGCCATAATTGCACAATTATGCTCACTAGAAGTTCCAACATCAAAATCATCTATTTCTCTAGATCTCCAAAAACTCTTGGACAATCATTCCAAGGTGTTTGAAACTCCCAAAGGACTCCCACCTATTCGTGACCATGATCATGCTATTCATTTGATTCTAGGAAGTGTTCCACAAACATCAGGCCTTACAGATATCCTTATGTCCAAAAGAACGAAATTAAACGTATGATTACAGAAATGATAGAGGCTGGTATAATTCAGCCTGGTCAAAGTTCTTTCTCTGCTCTAGTAGTATTGGTGCACAAGAACGATGGATCATGGCACATGTGTCCAGATTATAGGGAGCTCAATAAGCTCACTATTAAAGATAAATTTCCCATTCCTATGATTGATGAATTATTGGATGAATTACATGGAGAAATTTATTTTACCAAGTTGGATCTTTGTTCAGGATATCATCAAATTAGAATGAAGACTGAAGATATTCTGAAAAAAAACATTTCGAACTCATGAAAGTCATTATGATTTTTTGGTCATGCGTTTTGGCCTTACCAATGCACCTTCTACATTTCAAGGGTTGATTAATTCCATTTTCAAACCCTTCCTTAGAAAAATTTTCTTAGTATGTTTTGATGATATACTAATCTACAACAGGTCTTGGAAGGATCATGTTCAACATGTTGATAGGGTGCTCAAACTATTGGAGGAGAAACAATTGTATGCGAAAAAATCCAAATGTTTCTTAGGAATAGAAGAGCTGGAATATCTGGGTCATATTGTATCTCAGAGGGTGTTAAGGTAGACCCTAACAAAATTAAATCCATTAAGGAATTGAAGGTCCCCACAACCATAAAGCAGTTGCGATGATTTATTGGGTTAACAGGGTATTATTGCAAGTTTTTAAAGAATTATGGGAGAATAGAAGCACCTCTAACAACATTATTGAATAAATATGCATTTTCATGGACTCCTGAAGCAAATAAGGCCTTTGAACATCTTAAAGAGGCAATGTGCCTAACACCGATCTTAGCTACTCCAGACTTCACAAAAACCTTTATTGTGGAATGTGATGCCCCAGGAAATAGAATTGGTGTTGTTTTAATGCAAGAAGGAAGACCCATTGCTTTTGAAAGCTGTCTAATCAAAGGAAAGTATTACAGAAAGCTATTTATGAGAAGGAAATGTTGGAAATACTACATGCACTAAAGAAATGGCGACCTTACCTAATGGGAAGACACTTCAAGGTAAAAATTGATCATGATTGTCTTAAATACGTTTTGGAACAAAGACTATATTTAGAAGAGCAGCAAAAATGGGTCAAAAAGATGTTGGGTTATGACTTTGAAATCATCTATAAAAAGGGGAAGCTAAATGTTGTTGCAGATGCACTGTCAAGAAAGGATGAAGAGGTGGAAGAATTACTTTGTGCCATTTCTAAAATCCAACCAAATTGGATAACCGAAGCAAGGAATGAATGGAAGAGTGACGAAGAGGTGTGGACACTCATTCAAAATTTGCATGAAGATCCTAGTACATCTGATAAATTTAGTTGGAAAAATTATTCCTTTTTGTACAAAGATCACTTATATCTTTGTAAGAATTCCCAACTAAAACAAAAGATTCTTTTGGAATTGCACACATCTCCCTTAGGAGTACACTTAGGATTTTTGAAAAATTACCACAGGGTGAAGAAAGAATTTTTTTGGGATGGTCTTAAATCTAATATTCAAAATTTTGTGGTGGAATGTTTGGTTTGCCAAGAAAATAAAGTTGAGACAATTAAGACCCCAGGTCTTCTATAACCTTTATCCATTCTAGGTCAACATTAGGAGGAGGTTTCAATGGATTTTATCAGAGGTTTACTTAAGTCCAAAGGAAAGTGTGTCATCATGGTGGTAGTTGATAGACTTACCAAGTATGCACAACTTTGTGCATTATCTCATCCATTTAAAGCAAGTACAATTGCTACTTTATTTATAGAAACAATTCAAAAGCTGCATGGAAACCCAAATATTATTGTAAGTGACAAAGATCCCCTTTTTACTGGAATTTTTTGGATGGAATTATTTTCTTGTTTGGGTACTCAAATAGCTCATAACTCATCTGATCATCCTCAATCCGATGGGAAAAATTATTTGTGAAAACATGTTTGGAAGGATATATTCCTTGTTTTGTATCTGATAAAAAAACACAATGGGTCAAGTGGTTACCTCTGGCTGAATGGTGGTATAACACTTCCTTCCATAATACTGCAAAAATGACCCCATTTATGGCACTTTATGGATATCATCCATATTCCATCACATCATATTTAAGAGAAAATTCTAAGGTTCAAGAAGTGGAAGATCACATCAAGGATCAACAACAAGCTCTCCAACTCTTAAAGGATGACCTAAATTTGGCACACAATCGAATGAAACAACAGGCAGATCAACATTGAAATGAGAGAAGTTTTGATGTAGGAGACTGGGTATTTTTATGGCTACAACCATACAAACAAATGTCCCTCAAGCAAGCTAAGAAGAATAATAAATTATCACCAAAGTACTATGGTCCTTACAAGGTGTTGCAAAAGATTGGTACTATGGCATACAAATTGGAGCTTCCTGATTTGTCTCGAGTGCACCCAGTTTTCCATGTTTCATGCTTTAAGAATGTCATAGGTGACAAACTTCCAGTTCAAACAATATTTCCAGAAATTGATGAGGAAGGAAAAATCATATTGGAACGTGAAGTAGTCACAGAAACAAGAACTCAACAGCTACAAAATCGATCAATTTCAGAGTATCTCATAAAGTGGAAGAAATTACCCACTGAAGATTCGACATGGGACATTAGGGGAATTTTGATGTCTAAAATGGGCCTCCTAAGGAAATTATAAAATAATAGTGGAAATAATCAAATGAGATTTGATTTCATCATTAAATTTTAGAGGGAAGAAAGAAAAAACTACTTTTTCAACTCGTATTTTGAACTTATCTCCCTAAGGTTTTACTCAAATTTTGAGCAGGAATACTCGTTGGATGAGAAATTTAATTCCCCATATAAGGAGTACCCATGTTACATACTTTTGATGTACTCTGCTACACAAAAAATCAGAAATAAATGAAAAACGTGATTTTAATCACGTTTTTTCATGTATTTCTCATTTTTCGTGTAGTAGGGTCCATCAAAAGTATGCAACATGGGTACTCCTTAGATAAGGAATTAAATTTTCATCCAACGAGTACTCCCACTCGAAATTTGAGTAAACCCTTAGGGGGATAAGTCGAAAATACAAGTTGAAAAAGTAGTTTTATTATTTTATTATTTTTTAATATTTTTACTTTTTTACTCCAAAAATGGTGAATTATCCCCTATGGTTGAAATCATCATCTTGAATCCTATTGGTTCTCATAAAGTTTATTTTGGTTGTAAATTTTTCTTAGGAGGCCCATTTTAGACCTTAAAATTCCCCTAATGGGATGAGAATTTTTTACAGAAGCATCCAGAGCGACTCAAGCATTGAGGACAACACTTTTTTGAAGGAGAGGGGCTTGTTAGGTCCCTATATTACTAGTGTAGCCCCTTATTTTTGGTATTGTATCCCCCTTATTGTTATTATTGTACCCCTGTAGCCCCCATATTGTTATTATTGTGCCCAATAAACCCCACTATTGTTATTATTGTGCCCTTAAATTTTTATTGTTAGGTCGACTAGGATTATATTGTGACCCCATGGAATCCTATATATAGAAAGTAGGTTTTTTCATTTGAATCATCCAAGAATTATTCACTTATGTAATGTAAATGATGTTTCCTCCTCTAAGTGGCTGATGTATAAGGCATTGATCTCTCTTTTTCTTCTATTTTTGGAGTTGGTTTCATAACACAAAGGTTGAGGAGGAAAAGGAAGAGAGAAACCTTCAGAACAATCAACCTCCTTTTCTTAAGCACCTGATTCACTGTAGTCAACACACCCCAGTAGAGACTGAACTCCCGGGAGAATTGAAAAACCTGTGTGTGAAAATACCCCTTCTCCAGGCCATTAAGGATTTCTCTATTTACAATAGGCTCATCAAATAAAAACGCTTTAAAATACCTACGATAAAGAAGAAAGGCACCCCCACCATAAATTTTGTTGGAAAACATGTTGAATTAATGTTGGGGAGGGTGATCTTCTCGAAGTACCTAGACCCCAGAAGTCCAATAGTAGATGTACACATTGATGGTGTCATAGTCACACACACTCTGATCAATGTTATGGTTGCCATCAATGTGATGACCAGGGAAACTATGCTTAAACTCAACCTCCAAGGATCCTTGAGAAATACTACCATGGTTTTGCAACTTGTAGATATATCCACAGTACATTCAGAAGGAATTATTGAGGATGTGATGGTATCGATTGACTCTTGAGAGTACCCCACAAATTTCCTGGTCCTCCAGCAAAAATCCAAGTTTAATGGATATCCTCTCATTCTAGGAAGCCCTTGGTTGGCCACTGTTGATGCTTATATCAGTTTTAGGGACAGAAACATGACTATAAAGAATGGGCTCTTTTTTAAACAACTGGTATTATATCCCTTTGCCCAACCTTCCATTTACCATGACCTACCCTTTTGGTTGGAGGACGAAGAAGAAGAGGACAAAGTGTACAGTACCACAACTTACCCCATTTGTACGATAGATATTGTTCTTAGAGGGGGGAAACCTAATTAGGATGATCTCATTGACCACATCATTCAAAGCCACCCCCCCATTGCCATTCCACTTGATGACCTAGTGAGAGAATTTGAAAGCCATCCTTGGATTGAGATGAACTTAGTTGAGTGAATCTCTGAAGCCACCAAGGCTGTGGAATTCGAACAATCTAAATATCAGAATATTAGCTCATCCCTCTCGGCCAAGGAGGAAAAGAAACTGTGCCATCTCCTGAAGGAAAAATTAGATGCTTTTTCTTGGGACTACAAGTACATGAAAGGGGTGCATCCGTCGGTGTGCACACATCATATTTATATTAAGGAGGGATGTAAGCTTATGCGCTAGCCCCAAAGAAGAATGAACCCAACCTTAAAATACATAGTGAAGGATGAACTACAAATGTTGTTGGATGAAGGTTTCATCTACCCCATATTAGACAGTAAGTGGGTGTCTCATCTTGTTCTAGTCCCAAAGAAAAATGGAAAGTGGTGAATCAATGTTGACTACTGAGAACTAAAAAAAGCCACTAAAAAGGACCATTCCCCTTTTCCCTTCATCGATCAAGTTCTGGATGGTCTTGCAGGAAATATTTTTTTCTATTTCTTGGATGGATTCAGTGGGTATAACCAGATTTAAATCAGCCCTGAGGACTAGGACAAGACCACTTTCACATGTCCCTAGGGCACCTTCGCTTACAGAGTATTTCCCTTTGGCCTGTGCAATGCCCCTGCTACTTTTCAGAGAGTAGTCTTGAGCATTTTTTTTGAGTTAGTCCATGGTTCTGTAGATATATACATGGACGATTTCACACCTTATGGGTACGATTTCTAGGAGGCTCTCTCCAATATAGGAAAATTGTTTTGGAAGGAATTGAAATACATCTCTTCGTAAGTCCTGAAATGTGTGAATTTGTAAAAAGGGAACGGATAGTCCTAGGTCATTCGATATCACAAGCAGGAATACAGGTAGACCCAAACAAAATCACCATCATAAAAAGGGTGCCTATTCCACAAAATCAGAGAGATGTTAGAAGTTTCCTAGGTTTGGATGGCTACTATAGGAGGTTCATTAAGGACTTCATTAAAGTGTCTTCGCCATTATTCGTATTGTTGGCAAAATATTCTGAGTTTTTCTGGTCTATTTTATGTCAGGAGGGTTTTTGTCTCATCAAGGAAAAGCTAACCACTACTTCTATTCTTCTAGTTCCCAATTGGGCTCTTCCCTTCCACATTCATACAAATGCATTAGATAAAGTTTTGGGGGAAACCTTGGAGAAATTGGAAGACAAATTACCCTATAAAATTTATTTCATTAGCAAGAATCTGTCCAAAGTTGAACTTAACTATACTGTCACTGAAAATGAGCTCTTAGCCATTGTCCATTCCCTAGACAAATTCAAGTGATACATTACTGGTTATCATACCTTTGTACATACCGACCATGAAGCAATCAAGTAATTAATGAATAAACCTAATGTTAATGCTAGAATCATTAGTTGGTTGTTTTTATTGCAGCAGTTTGATTTGAAAATTGTTGATAAACCGGGAAAGGAAAATGTTGTTGCAGATTTCTTATTTAGACTAACTTTATCTACAGATGAGGAAGGAATGGTGGATGATCATCTTCTAGATGAACATATATTTTCCATCTCAACACTCTCTCCTTGGTTTGCTGACATAGCTAAATAATTTCTTGCTGAGAGGTTTCCTCCAAAGCTTTCATCCAAAGAAAAGAGAATGATTAAAAGGAAAAGTGCCCCTTTTCACTTGGATTGGTGGCGATCTCTTCAAATTGGGTCTAGATCAAATTATCAGAATACGTGTGAGAGAAGAGGAGGTCTTTGACCTCCTTTCAGCGTGTCATGATGGTCCCTGTGCGGGTCATTTTTCTTCCAAGAGGACAACCTTCAAATCTTTGCAATAAGGCTATTATTGGCCTATCCTCCACCATGATGCCAAGAGATACACCAGTAGATGTGATTAGTGTCATAGGATGGGGATACCTACACCGAGGGATTAAATTACTTTGAAACCTTAGGTGGCTTTAGAGCCATTTTAAAAGTGGGGCATGGACTTCATTAGACCCATTGATCCACCATCTAGGAAGAATAGATATATCATAGTTTGCACCGATTAGTTGACCAAGTGGGCTAAAACAAGGGTTGTAAAGGAAAAAACACAATATAAGGTAGCTAGGTTTTTGAGAGAGAATGTGTTATAAAAATTTAGATACCCCAGAGAGGTAGTCACCAATCGGGGGGGCTCAATTTACATCTCATCTCATTGAGAACCTTATGAGGCAACACAAAATAAAGCACAAGACTTCCAATGCCTATCATCCTCAAGAAAATGGGTAGGTGGAAGTGACAAATAGAGCCTTGTAGAATTTCCTCACCAAAGTTGTGAGTAGTATTAGGAAAGACTAGGCAGACAGATTGGTGGAAGCCACTTGGGCTTACAATACCACCTGGAAGACAACTACAGGGTTTACTCCATATGATCTAGTTTGAGGGAAGAAATATTTGCTTTCCATTGAGTTTTAGTATAACACCCTTAGAATGACAACTCAGTTGGATTTAAAAATCACAAAGGCACAACTAGAAGTTTGTTGTATCTAAATGGTTTGGATGAATTCATAATGCAGGCCCTCCTTCACATGGAAGTAATCTAGCTGTAGAGAAAAGTTTGGCATGACAAGCACATCAAACAAAATACATTTTAGGAAGGAGATTGGTCTCTTCTCTATGACTCTAGATTCAAGGAATTCAAGGGTAAGTTAATGACTAGATGGATAGGGCCTTATCAAGTGGAGAAATAACATGACAATTGGGTTGTTCATATTAGAACCATAGATGAGGAGGGGATCCCTTTGCTTTTCAATGGTTATAAGCTACAAATGTACAAGAAACCCTTGTCTAAGACTGAGTTTATCTATACAATGAACAAGGAGGTGAATGTCACTGGCAGTTCCATAGTTTCCAACCCCTCATCTTCCTAGAAAAAAAAATAATAAATAAATTAAGAGGGCTTGGTGAAAACCTTTCTAAGGCATCCAAGGGCAACTCCTGGGTTTAAACCTCCATGAGGCAACCCTAGAGCAAAAAAAGAGAAAACAAAGAAATAAAATATCCTTAGGTGAAAAACTCCTTGAGGCGCCCAAGGCAGGCTTGTGGGTTAAAAACCTCTGCTGAGACAACCCGCCTATCTTCAAAAAAAAAAGAGAGAAAAAATCAAGAAAATAAGAAAGAACAGAAATCAAAAGCGTGACACAACACCTATGCACTAACATGCTTCTATTTTACATGTTGCTGATCAGGGACAATTTGGACAAAAGGAGAAACTTTCCTTCTCTCTATCTCTCTTTCCTCTACCAATCCACTCCATGTCCAACCTCAACATGCACTCATTCATCCATTTCTCCCACCAAGTGAGAAAAAATTCCATTTTTCTTTTACTCTCTACAACGCTACAGGATTTCCTAGGCTGCTACAAGATTTCCTGTAGTGCTACAGGAAACCTTGTAATGCTACAGGAAAGTCACCTGAGGATGAATAATATCACCCAAGCCCACCCAACCCTAAAAAAGAGACAAAAATCATTTTTTCCTATTTCCACCATTCCTAACCATCACTCCACCCCATGCATAAATATTCACTCATCAAACCCTCTATTTTGCCACTTTGAGCTAGTTTAGCTAAATCCTCACACAAGGCCTCTCCTCTCATATCCTCCTCCATTACACCACTTCGTTCACTTCCTAACACCACCCCTAGAATCCCTAGACTATTTTTCTTCATTCCTCAAGTTATTTAAGCTCCAAAACTCCAACAAGGGAATTGCTATAGGAAGATGATCACTTCCTGTAGAAATTCAACACATACAATTAGCACATCAAAAAGGAATGTGGTGACTGATGAAGATGGCTCCTGATAATCATCAAAGGACTCCAAAAGAGAAGCCACACCAGAAGAAACACCTAAGGGTCTCCTTGAGGAACCTAAAAAAGAATCAGTAAGCAAAGGAAATAAGCACCTCACTCAGAAAAATAAGTTGCTCACTCAAAAAAAAAAAAAAAAAAACACAACAAATGAAACAAATCATTTATGACCATAACCATGCTCCATCTCCCTACATCAAAGGATACTAACAATCATCAACATCAGGTAGGTTCTTGTATGGCTCCCTCGCCCTCTCGCTATGCATCACTTGACTAAAATGAGTAAATGTCAAGAAAAGAGAGTTTAATAGGCAAAAAGGTGGCGAGTTAACTTGGCCACACTCGAATAGTTAAAACAAAAAGTTAGTGGAGTTTTCATGCCACATGTAACTGTTGCATCAGTTAAGAAAAAGATCACGAGGATTGTTAAGTCCCTATATTACTAGTATAGTCCCTTATTTTTGTTAGTGTAACCCCCCTATTGTTATTGTTGTACCCATGTAACCCCAATATTGTTATTATTGTGCATTTACATTATTATTGTTAGGTCTGCTAGGATTATATTGTGACCCCATGGACTCCTATATATAGAAGGAGGTTTTGTCATTTGTATCATCCAATTATTGTTCATTTATGTAATGTAAATGAGGTTTCCCCCTCGAAGTGTCTTATTTCTAAGGCATTGATCTCTCTTTCTTCTATTTTTGGATTTGGTTTCATAACATTTGGTATCAGAGCTTTAGATTCTAGGGTTTTTCTGCTCCAAGCACGTCATTGTGGAATTTTGTCTATAACTTTTTTTCTACGAAGGTTCAGAAGTTGAAATTTTTATCACGTGAAACTGAAATCCTGAGGAACTTCTTGTAAAAATTTCAGATCTTGGTTCGCAATATTTTTGGAGATATGATCAGTGGCAGTTAGGTTTTTTCAGGCTCCTGAATTTCATCTCAAAGAGGAGACCATGGGAAAATTGTCATAACTCTCTATTTGAGCATCGGATTGGAATTATGTAAAAAGTGGCCACAAGTACATAGATTTTAGTTTCTTGTGTATCAATTTTAGAGCCTAAGGAGGAAACATTGACACTTGGAATGTTGTACAAGTTCGCTCTACTGAACCAGTCCATAATTAGGTCATTGTGGGAGATTGGGCATAACTTTTACTTGAAAAATCCAAATCAGGTCAGACCTATGGCATTCAAAAGAGGATCCAGAGGGATACTACAGGGCCTAATTTTATATATTTAATATCTTACATCATAGATATAATTTAGTTTCAATATCAAGCTCCTCATAAGAAGGAAAAAGGTGTGTATTTTTTTCGAATTGCATAAGTCTTGTGTGAAAAATCATTTTCAATTGATTCCAAGGACATATTGTAGAATAGATATTAGTATTAGGTTCTAAAATGCCCCCTAAAAGGAATTCAACACCCATTAATCCTTTAGAAGGCTCTACTATGACTGATGAAGATGAAGATGTGCAACATGACATATCAAAATTACAAGATAAAGTGCACCAAATTTCTCTCTCAAAAAGAGCAACAAAAATTGAAATGGAAGTTTTGCAGAAAGGTGTGGAGGCTAAGATGGATGGTTTGAAGAAAGGCATGGAAGCTAATATGGATGGCATGGAAGCTAGCATGAAAGCTAAGATGGATGAAATGAAAGACAACATGGAAAACATGAAGAATGATCTAAAAGCAGACATGGAAGGTTTGAAAAAATTGATACAAGAAATGTTTCCTAATGGAGAAAATATAGTAGAGGAAACTCATGATGAGAACAAAATAAATGTTAATTATGATTTCATAAAATATAATGTTGGAGGGAAGAACCACCATATTCCAAATATGCATATGAGGAAGTTTGATGGAAAGGATCCTGTAACATGGATACTACATGTGGAGCACTATTTTGATCTCAATAATGTGAAAAACACACAAAATTTATGCATTGCAATTTTACATTTAGAAAAAAATAAATTTGTATGGTATCGATGGCTTTGCTCTCAAAAAAAAATTGTCACTTGGTCAATTTTTACGGAGGAAATGATAGCACATTATGAGGATACAAAGAGAAACATCTTCTTTAGCCAATTGATAAATCTCAAAGAAAAGGTTTAAGTGGTGGAGCACATTGAGGACTTCCAAAAATTGAATATAAGGGTAACTAATATTCAAGAGGAACACAAGATTGTTTTCTTCATAGGGACTTTAAATAATAACATCCAACATGAATTTTGTGTTTGGGAACCTGATTCATTGGAGAAGTCATTCAGGTTGGCAAGAAAAATTGAATGTAAAATTATGGCGACAAGGAAGCCTACCACTCACATCTATAAAGATCGAAGTGTGGCTACTCCTAGACTTCCTCAACCTACAAGGTTGACACCACAACAATTGGAAGAAAAAGGAGAAAAATGGCTTTGATACAGTTGTGATGTCAAATACACTAAAGGTCATAATTCTACTGAGAAGAAATTATTTTACATAGATTTTGAAGAGGAGGAAGAAAATGAACAAGAAACTTCAAAAGAAGAGGATATACACCAGGAACCAACCCTAGAAGAAGAAGAAATGAGTCAGAACATATCGTGTAATGTATTGGGAGGAATTTCCACTCCTCAAACTCTCAATATAGAAGGGCATATCAAGAAGTAAAAGGTAATAGTGTTGATTGACTCGAGTAGTACCCATAATTTTATTCATTGTAAGGTAACCAAGGAATTGAATTGTTTCCTATACCCAACACTAGAATGCCAAGTGATGGTTGCAAATGGAGGAACTATAAATTGCTCTATAAAATGCCATAATATCAAGCTAACCATGGGGGAATATGTATTGAATAGTCAAATGATTTCAATTCCAATGGGATGTGTTGATGTTGTACTAGGAGTACAACGGTTACAATATTTGGGGACGGTAGCTTTTAATTTTCAAGAACTTTCCTTGAATTTTTCTTTTGGAAGGAAAAAAAATTGAATTACTGAGTATTGTAGGGAAGCCAGTAAAGATAATAAGCTCTAATTTCATGACAAAGCTTCTCAAGAAAGAAAAAAGAGGCGTAATTTCACAATTATGCTCACTAGAAGTTCCAACATCAAAATCATCTATTTCTCTAGATCTCCAAAAAGACTTGGACAATCATTCCAAGGTGTTTGAAATTCCCAAAGGACTCCCACCTATTCATGATCATTATCATGCTATTCATTTGATTCTAGTAAGTGTTATTCCAAACATCAGGCATTACAGATATCCTTATGTCCAAAAGAGCGAAATTGAACATATGATTGCATAAATGTTAGCGGCTGGTATAATTCAGCCCAGTCAAAGTTCTTTTTGTGCTCCAGTAGTATCGATGCACAAGAAGGATGGATCATGGCGCATGTGTCTATTTTATAGGGAGCTCAATAAGTTCACTATTAAATATAAATTTCCCATTCCTGTGATTGATGAATTATTGGATGAATTACATGGAGCAATTTATTTTACCAAGTTGGATCTTCATTCAAGATATCATCAAATTAGAATGAAGACTGAAGATATTATGAAAACCATGATTCAAACTCATGAGGGTCATTATGAATTTTTGGTCATGCATTTTGGCCTTACCAATGCACATTCTACATTTCAAGGGTTGATGAATTCCATTTTCAAACCCTTCCTTAGAAAAGTTGTGCTAGTATTTTTTGATGATATACTAATCTAAAACAGGTCTTGGAAGGATCATGTTCAACATGTTGACAGGGTTCTCAAACTATTGGAGGAAAAAAAATTATACGAAAAAACATCCAAATGTTTCTTTGGAGTACAAGAGGTGGAATATCTGGGTCATATTGTATCTCACGAGGGTGTTACGGTAGACCCTAACAAAATTAAAGCCATTGAGGAATGGAAAGTCTCCACAACCAAAGCAGTTGCGAGGATTTCTTGGGTTAACAGGGTATTATCGCAAGTTTGTTAAGAATTATGGGAGAATAACAACACCTCTAACAACATTATTGAAGAAAGATGAATTTTCATGGACTCTTGAAGCAACTAAGGCCTTTGACCATCTTAAAGAGGCAATGTACCTAGCATCGGTCTTAGCTATGCCAAACTTCATAAAAACCTTTATACTGGAATGTGATTCCTCGGGAAATGGAATTGGTGTTTTTTTAATGCAAGAAGGAAGACCCATTTCTTTTGAAAGTCATCCAATCAAAGGAAATTATTTACAGAAAGCTATTTATGAGAAGGAAATGTTGGCAATACTACATGCACAAAGAAATGGTGACCTTACATAATGGGAAGACACTTCAAGGTAAAAATTGGTCACGATAGTCTTAAACACTTTTTGGAACAAAGACTATCTTCAGAAGAGCATAAAAAATGGGTCATAAAGATGTTGGGTTATGACTTTAAAATCATCTACAAAAAATGGAAGCTAAATGTTGTTGCAGATTCTCTCTCAAGAAAGGATGAAGTGGTGGAAGCATTGCTTTGTGCCATTTCTATTATCCAACCAAATTGGATAACCGAAGCAAGGGCTGAATGAAAGAAAGAAAAAGAAATGTGGACACTCATTCAAAAGTTGTAGCAAGATCCTAGTACATCTGATACATTTAGTTTGAAAAATGATTCCTTATGGTACAAAAATCGCTTATATATTTGTAAAAATTCCCAAATAAAACAAAAGATTCTTTTGGAATTGCACACTTCTCCTTTAGGAGGACACTCAAGATTTTTAGAAACTTACGACAGGGTGAAGAAAGATTTTCTTGGGATGGATTTAAATCTCATATTCAAAATTTTGTGGTGAAATGTTTGGTTTGCTAGCAAAATAAAGTTAAGACAATTAAGACTCTAGGTCTTCTACAACCTTTATTCATTCCAAGTCAACGTTGGGAGGAAATTTCAATGGATTTTATCACAAGGTTACCTAAGTCCAAAGGAAAGAGTGTCATCACGGTGGTAGTTGATAGACTTACCAAGTATGCACACTTTTGTGCATTATCTCATCAATTTAAAGCAAGTATAGTTGCTACTGCATTTATGAAAACAATTCAAAATCTACATGGAAAACCAAAGATTATTGTAAGTGACTAAGATCCCATTTTTACTGGAAATTTTTGGACGGAATTGTTTTCTTGTTTGGGTACTCAACTAGCTCATAGCTCATCTTATCATCCTCAATCTGATGGTCAAACTGAGATAGTGAATAAATTTTTGGAAGGATATATTTTTTGTTTTGTGTCTGATAAGAAAACACAATGGGTCAAGTGGTTACCTCTCACTGAATGGTGGTATAACACTTCCTTCCATACTGCAAAAAAAATGACCACATTTATGGCACTTTATGAATATCATCCACCATCCTTCACATCATATTTGAGATAATATTCTAAGCTTCAAGCAGTGGAATATCACATCGAGCATCAACAAGAAGTTCTCCAACTCTTAAAGGATAACCTAAATTTTGCACAAAATCAAATGAAGCAACATGCAGATCAACATCGCAGCGAGATAATTTTTCATGTAGGAGACTGGGTATTTTTATGGCTACAACCATAAAAAAAAATGTCCCTCAAGCACGCTAAGAAGGATAATAAATTATCGCCAAAGTACTATGGTCCTTACAAGGTGTTGCAAAATATTGGTACTATGGCATACAAATCGGAGTTTCCTCCTTCTTTGGGAGTGCATTCAGTTCTCCATGTTTCATACTTAAAGAAGGTTATAGGTGACAAAATTCTAATTCAAACAATATTGCCAGAACTTGATGAGGAAGGAAAAATCAGATTGGAACCTGAAGCAATCATGGAAACAAGAACTCGACAGCTATGAAATTGATCAATTTCAGAGTACCTCATCAAGTGGAAGAACTTACCCACTAAATATTCTACATGGGAGGATTAGAATTTTATACAGAAGTATCTGAAGCTACTCAAGCATTGAGGACAACACTTTTTTGAAGGAGAGGGGCATGTTAGGTCCCTATATTAGTAGTATAGTCCCTTATTGTTGTTAGTGTAACCCCCTTATTGTTATTATTGTACCCTTGTAACCCCAATATTGTTATTATTGTGCCCTTACATTATTATTGTTAGGTCGGCTAGGATTATATTGTGACCCCATGGAATCCTATATATATAAGGAGGTTTGTCATTTGTATCATCCAAGAATTGTTCATTTATGTAATGTAAAGGAGGTTTCCCTCTTGAAGTGGCTTATTTATAAGGCATTGATCTCTATTTTGTTCTATTTTTGGAGTTGGTTTCATAATAAGGAATTGGATTTGATTCCAAGGCTGGAGGGAATGATTGGTTTGAGTGGGACCAATGGTCCAACTAAGGAAACCTCATGCCAAATCTACATCACCACCACGCTCCAAGCCCACCTGAATTGGAATAAAAAGTGTACTTTGGCTCATTACCCCTCATTCTATTATGCATTTCAAGATCAGTTAGAGAAGGACATAGACAGGAGAGACCGAGGAACTATGATCCATGGTCAATATTTGCATGCAGCGCATGCTACAAGAAAATTTTCTATTGCTACATGAAGTTTCTAGGGAGGCCAAAAAGTGCTATAAAGTGTCATGTAAGCCAACCTTAAAGTGTGTTGACACCCCAACACCATCCTTCAAGCCAGAGATCATCGGAATTGTAGAGGTAAGTGGCCATCACCCCTTCAAGTTGAAAATATTTTTCATCGTAATTTACACACAACCAAGCCATAATTCAAAAAATTAAAAGGTTTTTCAAAGGAGTAGGGATAAGAAAACTAGATTATGTGTAAAGATAAAACCTTTGGGGTCCCATATCACGGTTCTTTTAGAAACAAGACACAGATGGCCATATATATAAAAAAATCACGAGATGGGTGGAGGTTTCAATAGAAGGGACCTCACAAGCATTAAAAGGATTAGACTACAACCTCATGTGGTTGACATCTTTAGAAATCACCAGTGGTTGGGGTTCTTCGAGCTCCTCAAGGGCGTTGATGATGAAGTGGGTCAAAAATTTGCAGTGGCCTTGCACTCCCAAGTAGACAATAGGGAAACCATAGTGGTAAGAGGGCTAGCAATTACCATAACCCTGAGCTCATTAGCAGAATCACCACCTTACCTCTAGGAGTGAAGTGGAACAGAGAGGAAAAAGTCTCTAGTACTACCTCTAAGAAGATTTTCTTCTTTCCCAACAAAGAATACATTGAAGATAAGAATTAGGTAATAAGATAAAGTCTACCTTATCCATGGGATGAGGTAGCCTACCAGATCATGAAATATATCTCTTGTGATGGTAGACTAAGTTTTCTCTATAGATACCATTTTAGAGTGTTGCATGAACTTAGGTTCAAAGGTGATCTTCCCTTAGATCAAAGACTTAACATCCCATACTTCCTCCTCCATTCAATTAGATATATGAGCCAAAGGGTAAGGGAGATAACGTATCAACACCTAGTTCATCATGGTCTCATTAAAATCATAGTGGGAGATGCTCTTAATAGACTCAACATCCATGTACCTTGGTCCACCTTCATTGACATGGAAAAAAAAGCATTCATTGGGACACAAACCATCATTCCTGGAGAGACCCTTGCCTCTAGCCTTGGAGAAATGGGCATCATATAAGAAGTGAAAGAAGAGGAAGAAGAGGAAATGGAAATAGAGGCAGAACCAACAAAAAATGTAGGAGAAGACGAAGGGAAATAAGAGGATGAAAATAAATATGAAAAAGGAGAAGATGATGAGAAATCAGAGGAAGAGAAAGATAAAGAAAAGGAAGGAAAATAAGAAAAGGAGGAGGTACTAGACCCAAAGCTTACCACTGATATCTCTCGTCAACAAAGCAAACTTTCACCGAGGATCTATGAAAAAGAAGTGGTTTCTACCTTAGCCACTCTAAGAACCCATGTTAAGGCAAAGTGAAAAAGGCATACCCCCATGTATGTCAGGACTAGGAAGAGTGCCAGGGTGAAACAATAGAGGCCTCAAACTCCTACCAAGAGCCCCATCACAATTGAAGAATCACCAAATAAGAAAGAATAAATAGAGCCAGAAGAGGTAAATATTCAGGAGGTCACTTCACCTAAAAATATACCCATGACATATACAAGGAGGCACTCCTCAAGGCTAGCATCCCTCAAACAAGAACCAACACCCATATACCTTCAAGAGGAAGAAAATAAGGGGCTACATGAAAAACAAGGTTTGATACAGGAAATAGAGAGTTTGCTATAGTCAACTTAGAAAATGCTACAGGAAACAAAAAATGTGCTACAGGAAGAGAAAAAAGTAATGGGGGAAGAGAACAAGGCTCCCTTAGAAGGGAAGGAGGCCCAAGGTGATCAAAAAGAGGAAGAAATTGAGGGGAAGGATGCCAAAGTTGAGAAACAAGAAAAGGAAGAGGAAGAACCAAAGGAAGAACCTACCTCACTAAAAACTATCCCAAAAGACATTAAAACAGTTCAACATCCTAGCCCATAGCCAAACCTGAGCTCCTATTACATATTCATTGGAGGAAGGATGATCCATCAAAATCTCTCAGTTCCCTTGCTCTATGAGCTAGAGAAAGAGAGAGCACACACACACCACTAGTTGCAAATTTCCAAAACTAAGAAGTTGAAAGATGTAGGGATCATGGAAGAGAAACTTATTGAGATGGGGAGAGATTTGGCTAATGTCAGACCCAGGGAGGCAGTATTGAAAGAGCATCTATAAGAAAGACAAACAAAGAATGCAAGATTGAATTTCAAAACTGCAGGAAAAGGACAAGCAAATTGCCACCATGGCAGACCAGTGCACAGATGCCATACAACATATGCATCCCTCAAACTCTTATTCCATTTACCTGAAGGAGAAGTGGCTACAATTCCAGATCAAAACAATAGAATCACATGGGTCATTGCCTTTCCATAATTATAGGTATTTTATTGGTTTTTACAATCAGTCCAATGTGGAAGATAAGACCAAATTGGCAGAGTTTTACATGCATAATCTTTTCTTAACTGATCTAAACATTTGGGACCCTAACTCTAGGTTGAGGGATATGAAAATAATGGGCCTATCCTCTTAGATGACCAATGAGGAGGCTAGGGAAAAGGAGTTCAAAAATGTAATGAAGAGAGAAGGAAAAGAGCCTCTCCAAATCAGGGCAGAGTTATTCAGCCCTGTAGGGGTCATAAACAACCAACTAATGATAGCCAATTATGAAAAACTTGCAGAAATATATCTCAACACCCAAGCACCATCAATTTCACATTATGATGACATCTCTATATTGTTGGGAGAGGAGTGTGTGATGGCATGTCAGAGAGGATGGAATGGTCTCCCACTTATCCTGAGAAACGTGGACTATCATACTCGAGAGAGATTGAGAGTTGCCCTAGAAAGTGCACATTCTTAAAAAAGGGCCATGAAAACTATGAAGATCAAATTGATTGGATTAAAACTTAGTCCACCTTTACTATTGGGAATGGGTGAAGGAAAAGATCAAGCTGAGGAAGACAAATAATGGGAGGAAGTAGAAAATAACTCAAGTCTCTACCCTCCCAAGGGGATTCCTTCCATGGTACCTTGGGATGTTATAGAGGCCACATAGGCACCAAAAGAACTGAAGAAATACTACTAAGTTTCTCAGAGGATGAGAAACCATTTAGTAGGGGGGTGATGATGAGAACCATCATTAAGTACATTCTAAGGGGTTAATTTTCACCTTTTTAGTGTAATTATTCTCTCTTTCTCACATTTAATTGCATTTTGTCATGTGTTGCTTAGTGAGAATGGTGTATTAAGGGTTTTTTAGGATTCAAGGCCTAATGTGGTTTAAATGTAGGAAAATTAGGGGAATATGCCATTTTTGAGGAAGATTTCACAATCAGGGATCAAATTAGGCAACAAGGAGTGATTGTACGAGGGTTTACCACCTCCTTAACTCCTAAAGGCAACCAATATCTCCTCAATAATCTCCTCCAATAGCTCAAAATCAGAGGTAGCCAAGAAAGTGAAAGATCAAAGGGTGCCAAGCTCCACTTATCTTGAGTTTGAAGGAAACCAATACCTAATTTTTAGGGAGTTGTTGGTAGCTACCCTTTAGGATGAATATGCCAGACCATGAGCTCACTAGGATTCAATTTTTGGTTGTAGCTAGAGCTCTCTTGACTCATGTATTAGACATTTCTGACTTTCATATGTTATGTACAAGACTGGTTATGAAATAATATGAGTTTTTTGTTTCTTCTCCACTGAGTTAGTTTCAAGGAGCTGAGCTTGTGGGTTAGGGCCCAATCCATTGGCCTCAGACTCTATTATGTACTTGTGTTTTCTCTTATGTTGCAATAGTTAATCCCTTTCATTTTATATTGAGTAGCATATAAAACCTCAAAAATGTGTGCTAAGCCTCCCTCTCTCACCTCTTCCATTGGAGCTTGAGGAGGAAGGCCTTCCACCACAAACAAAAATGTCTTTTAGTTTATGATTTATTGGAAAGATAGTTTACTTTTCTTATCATGAACATGTTGTAGATGCAGAGGTAGATTTTTGTTTAGTTGCATGGGTAGGTTTATTTAAATTCAATTAATCTTTTCCACCATTTTTGTGATAATTTTATCAATGATGAATGCATGAACATGTAGTTGATTTCAGGTTTGAATAGAGCAGTAGATGAGGAACCCTTCAACACCATCAACCTCAATCTCCACCCTTCATCAACCACCTTCCAACCAAGTCACCTTCAGCCCTGTTTTTGGAAATCACCACCACATCACCGAGAGCCACCTTGAAGGTGCAAGACAGGCTTTGTGAAGATTTTTTAGCTCGGCCAAGGGGTTGGCAACCCTTCAGCTACCTAAATCCACCTTCACCCCACCTCTACTAACCTTTTCCTCACCATTTATAGCCCCAAACTCCACATGGCCTGGGTAGGTTTATTTAAATTCAACTCATATTTTCCACCATTTTTGTGATAAGTTTATCAATGATGAATTCATTAACATGTAGTTGATTTCATGTTTTACTAGAGCAGCATAGGAGTACTCCTTCAACACCATCAACTTTAGTCTCCACCCTTCATTAACCACCTTCCATCCAAGTCACCTTCAGCCCTATTTTTTGAAATCACCACCACATCACCAGAGCCACCTTGAAGGTGCAATAAAGGCTTTCTGAAGAGTTCTGAACTTGGACAAGGGGTTTGATACCCTTTAGCTACCTAGATCCAACTTCACCCCACCTCTCCTAACCATTTCCTCGCCATTTCTAGCCCTAGACTCCACACGACCTATTTTATGTAGCTTTTCAAGACATCTTATAGGACTACAACAAATCCTATAGAAACTTCTTGTAGCAGTGCCAAACATTCTCCCCTTCAACCCAAAATCACTCTTTCACCTTATATAAGCCTATCCAATCCACCAATAAACCCTCATCTTTGAGCCTTTGGTCCAGGGACCCTCTTAGACCACCTCAACGCCTCCTTCTTTTACTACAAAACATATTCATTTAAAGGTGTGATTAGCTCATTGCTAGATGCATCATTAAACATAGTATTTAAGCTTGAGATAGATAAGTTTCAATTAGTTATTTGATTTAGTATGTGTTCTTTACATTAGTTTCCTTTTCTTCAATTCAATTCAACAATCTATCTTCTAATGCCACTTAGTGTAATTTCCTTTCCTACATTAGCATAAGTGTGAATTTCTCTTTCTTGCAATTAGCTAGATGAATAAGTGTGATCTAGAGTAGTTTCTTTCCTTGTTGATAGAGTAATGGCCATGATTTATTTCCAGTCTTATATTACATTTAGAAGCGTGACAAAATTTCTTTCCTAGAAGTAATCCTAGTAGTAGTACCTCCTTGTAGAAATTAGATGAGGATGGCATGAGTGAACTCATTTGCTATGCATATAACACTGTCACCTCCAAATTTGTATGAACCTCGGGTTGATAAATTAAAGTTGGGTAGGATTTGGGAGTTGCAGCACTCTTGGTGTGATACCAAGGCTCACCAATGAGCATAGGGACTTCATACTTATCTGAGAATTGCCAAGAAGGAGTGTTGTCCTCTCATAATAGCCGCATTACCATATATTAGGTCATACATTCATTACTCATTCAATTACCAAACAAAACATGACGAGATCCATGATTATGATCTGCCATAACACCATTTTCTAACCAACAGAATAACAATTATAGAAAAACCATTAAGATCACATAATAACAAGCACACTTACACATAATGTTAGGTTCCTATAATACTAATGTAGCCCCTTATTTTTATTGTTAATGTAGCCCCCTTATTTTTATTGGTGTGACAGTGTAGTCCCCATATTGTTATTATTGTGCCCCATATAAATCCACTATTGTTATTGTTGTTCCCTTACATTATTATTGTTAAGTAGGATCTAATTATATTGTGACCCCTTAGACTCCTATAAATAGAAAGTGGGTTTTTTCATTTTTATCATCCAAGAATTGTTCATTTATATAATGTAAAGGAGGATTCCCCCTCAAAGAGGTTTATTTCTAATTATTTGATCTATATTTTCTTCTATTTTGTGAGCTAGATGCATATGATTTTGTACCAGAGCTTATGATTATAGGGTTTTTATTCTTCAAAAGGGCTCCATAATTTCATCTCAAACAGGTGACTGAGGGAAAATTGTCATAGCTTTCATTTCAGGCATCATATTTGAATTTTGTAAAAAGTGGCCGAAAGTGCTTGGACTATAGTTTCTTTTGTATTAATTGTAGATCCAAACGTCAAAACAATGACATGTCGCATGCCGTACAAGTTCACTCTATTGAACTAGTCCATAATTAGGTCATTGTGGGAGATCAAACATAACTTTATCTTGAAGAATCCAAATGAGGCCTAGCCTGTGGTATTGAAAAGAATACTCAGAGGGATACTATATGACAAAACTAAAATATTGGGGATCTGAAATCACAAAGATACATCTGGTTCAATATCGTGCTCCTCAAAAGAAAGAAAAATGTCCTTATTTTTCTAAAATTGCATAACTTTTGTTTAAAAAAATCAGTTTCAAATTATTACAAAGGGCAATTGAAGCATTGATATCAGTATTAGGTTCCAAAATTCCTCCCAAAAATAATTACACACCCATTAAGCCCTAAAAAATCCCTACTATGATGCATGAAGAGGAATAAGTGCAACAAATGTCGATCTCACAAAGAGTAACAAAAAATGAAATGGAAGTTAATATGGATGGTTTAACGAATGGTTTAAAAATAGACATGGAAGCTTTGAAAAATGGTTTAAAATCAGACATGGAAGGTTTTAATAATGGTTTAAAATCATACATAGAAGGTTTGAAGGATGGCATAGAATAAAAAATTAAAGGTAAGATGGAAGACATGAATAATGGCTTAAAAGTAGACATGGAAGGTTTGAAGGAAGGTTTGACAAAGTTGCTACAAGAAATTATTCCTAATGGTGAAAAGGTAGTAGATGAAATTCATGATGAGAAAAAAATAAATGTTAATCATGATTTCATAAACTCTAACGTTGGATTGAAGAGCCACCATATTCCAAAGATTTATATGAGGAAGTTTGATGGCAAGGATCCTATTATGCAAGAAAACCCCTTCTTCAGAAAGAATCAATCCCTCTAGCCCAATTAGTGCGTCTAGTAAAAACCATGGCAAAGAATACAATATTTCCTAGTTTAACATCAAAATAATATGAGAGAGGGAGATGGCCTACCTCAATTCTATGCACTTTTTTCCTCGATGTCGATGTCGATCCTTTCGTTTACAGGCTCGCTCCTCACTATAACTTCTGCGTCTGAATACCTGAAAGAAATATCATGCGACAAAAAATGAAAGAGACATAACATATATATATATATATATATACACACATATACATACACACACACACACACACACACACACACACATATATACATATACATATACATATACATATACATATACATATACATATATATATATATATATATATATATATATATATATATATATGTATATATATATATATATATATACACACACATATACATATACATATATATACATATATACATATATATACATATACATACATATACATATATACACATATATACATATATATACATATATATGTATATATGTGTATATATGTATATGTATATGTATATCTATATATATATATATATATATATATATATATATATATATATATATATATATATATATATATATATATATATATATATCAGACACACAGCCATGATGAATCAAGAAGTATCATGCTAAACCAGTTAATATTAACAAGTTCATGGAAAGCAACGTATGATTTGTATTATTAAATAAACAAAGGGAAGCTTACAACCGGTGCCTTGATTTTAGAGGCCTCCATCGTAATGGAAGTCCAAGTCCAAGCCAAGCTCTTCAATATTTTCTCCTTTCTTGTCAAATCAACAACATATAGGCACAATTAAGTAAAAGAATGGCAACCAACAAGATTCACTAGCATGGCACTTTTTTATAGCAGAGCTAGGGAGGTTATGGATCCACTAATGAGTGGGAAAGGCCTTATCTCGAAGGGGAAAATATTTGGAGATAATATCAAAGTTTAAAAATGGGAGAATTCAACCATATCCTCAACCAACAAGTACCAGACCTCTATTCTCGAGATTTCTAGATGATGAAGCTTTTGTTCCATTTTTGGAGAACCTGCCTGAAGAGGACTAGCACAACTTTATAGTTTTATTCACGCACTGTCAGTGCTTTTCACAAGTTAGGGACAGGGTGACAAGTGTGAGGCCATTTAGGGGAGATCTGCGCAGGGCTTGAAAATTAGGGTTTTTTACAAACTTTTGTAGAAATGATTCAAGGAATTTCTCTTTTAGGTCTTCAGGGACATATTAAGCATGTTATCCAAGATGAATAAGTTTTCATAGATTTTGTCACTTTCCAAAGTTTGTGTCATGAGCGAAACAAAAGATGACACTTAGGATAACAACTAAGGAATGCGAAAAAATATTATGTAATAAATGCCCCCTAAATCATGAAATCAGAATGATAAGTAATGGCTAAATCACTTTATCAGCCATGGAAATGACTTTGGAAAACCACCGTTAGGAGACTTGCCAATCAAAAAAAATATAATATATGACATCTCCAATATGCCTAATAACATATCTCTAAATAGGCATCAAATAATACATTAATCCACGGTATGGATGCAACCTTCCATCTAAAATGGATCATGGAAATGAATCCACGGTATGGTCACAACCATCCACATAGAAAGGATCACATATACAATCATGAATAGTCAATAAATCCACGTAGCTTGGATAATAACAATGTGATCCAGGGTCTTCATCTATATCTTGATATACCCACTATACAAATCTAACCATGTGAATAGATGTATTGATATTGAACATGGTAGAAATCATGTGATTACCGGTCAATGAGGTAAACCGTTAACAGGTGAGATATAAACCACCAATAATGACGACAACCCTAAAGGTATGACAAAAAAATATAATAGTGTGAATGAATGAGTTGAATTAAAACACTGGCAGAATCATTAGATCGAAGTCCAATGAGGCGAACCTATAATTGAACGCAAAGAACTTGCCATTGAGGCATGTAAGCTACAAGGTGTTGAAAAGGAGTTTCTAGATCAAATTCCTGGATAATGAGTTGATGTCGACCTAAAGCGATCCATCAAAGGAGGGCCATAATTATTCCCACGTAATTGACGTGAAACAAAGGTTTTCTCAACATGATAGGAGTGATTCAAGATTTATGCAAAGAGGGTCAAATAAGTAGACATTGTTTGACTTTTACATATAGGGCTTCTATTGAACATATCGGCGACACAACTCCACAATTTGGGAACATTTGAATCAAAATGGGATCAATGGTCACGGTGACAACAGATGATAATTGAATGAGAGGAAAATGGATTTCCAAATACCAAGAAAGAAAATGAAAAATGAAGGATATCCCCAACCCAACAAAAAATGTGGATGAGTGTCATATTCAAGAGCAACATGTTGCCTTTGATATAAAATAAAAAACATGCTTTACTTCCATTTACCCCCGCTATTCCTAGCAAGTACCTCTTGATTTTTTATAGCGATATTGAAGAGGATACCATATGCTTAGTGTATAATTTTACCCTTCAGATGAATCCATCCTAGTAAGTTTAATGAGTCCTAGGAAGAAGTAACTCAGTCTCGTCATGGTGACAAGTCCTTCGTCGTTTAAATTTTATGAGTCTAATGGAGGGGTAGCTTGGTATATTTTTCATGTTTAGGGAGTTTGAGAAAGAGACGAAAAAGAAAAATCCAAAAGGTCCCTTTTCATAGATATTCCCTCGAATCCGAAAAAGTAGAAAACAATATCCAAGAGAACCTCTTGATCATGTTTGACCAAGGTATTCCTTTTTCGTAATTAGTCAACCTCAGCCCGAAAAAATGGGTAAAATTATACTGAGACGACGTCGAGTCATGTATTTTAACGAGCTCTAAGGGACAATTTCTTGGAAATATTTTCAATCTTTTCATGTTTCGAGATTCAGAAATAAGATTAAAGTTGACTCCAGGGGGTTCCTTTTTCGTTTGTTTTCATGAGTCCGAAAAAGTGATAAAATATAACTCGTCATTTACCATTGACCAAATTTGATTCATAATGACCTGCTTCTGCACATGCAATAAAACATCACATTGATCAAGAAAAAATATATAAATATGGGGAAAAGTACTCATAAATAATAAAAAATCAATTTTTTAATAAAAAATATTTGGTAAAAGTCTTTTAATAACTAAAAGTAAAAAGTAAAAATTACTTTTACCATTTGGAGTTTGACAAAGTACTTTTACCTCCATTTTTATTATAACTTTGGGTGCATCATTCTACCAATACAAGCCACCATTTTTTGATCTATCTGTTGTAGCTAATAGCTCTTACCTTAGCCTGCATTTTCCCTTTATTTTTAAGCAAATTTATCATTTTTTCCCTAGTTAAGGAGCCCTTGAAAAACTAGGGCATGTGAGTGACCAACACGGGTTTTATCCATTGGTTTTGTGATAATTTCCCAGACCCTTAACATACCAGCATGATCCCAACACGTGAAAATTTCTAGACAATCGTGTTGGAGCCATGAGAAAATTTATTTTGGTAAATGCTCAAATTTTACACAGAATTTTTCCCAATTTCCTCCATGAAAGATGTTTAACCCTTTTTAATTGATTTTTTGCAGGAGAACTATGGAAATAGAATGAAAAGAAAGGGGCCATGATGTTAAGGACTGAGAAACATCTTAGGATACAAACTGCATAAGAGCACTAGGTAATGATGGTTTTCTCAAATTATTCCAAACACCTAGGATGCAATCCCAAGTGGATATACTGTAGTACTTGGTGAGATGGTGGGATATAGACTGTCAATTATTCGTGATTGGTGGTCAAGACCTAGAGATCAATGTATCTGACATATATTTCATCAATGGTTTGTCCAGGATGGGACTACCAGTCCAACTAGCAGAGTCTAGACTAGGTGGCAAGATCACATACATGCTTATCACTAGACATTGTAGTGATGGGTCTCAAAATACCAAGAGTGGAAAATATGACATAAAACTATCAATGATCCAGCTATCAAGAATGTCCTTTACATTATTTATTGAGTAGCAGGGGTGCAAGCCCTTCATGAGGAGAGAAAATCTCACTTCTAGTACATAGTGGACTACATGAGTTCAACTTTTTTTAATTGATGAGAGGGATTTCTCGTTAACATGAAAAATCAACTCACCAAGTGAAAAATGGTGAAGTTGAAGTAGTTTGGATATGGTTTGATCTTGGTGACTCTCTTCTTAGAGAGGGTGCCACTATTATGTTGCTAGAAGATAGAGGTGGGACCTCCTGCACTGAGGGATCCACCACTTTAGAGATAGAGCTAATTGATGCCTCGCCATGGTGATGAGCAAAACATGTCATTCCTCCCTACTTTCTTTGGAGGGATACGCCAACAAATGATCATGATCGATGACTGGCCATATGCAGGAATTGATTTCATGGAAGATCCTGATCTTCCTCTTCCACCGAGAGGACAGTGGGATGACCTCGATAATAATTATTTTTGTAATTTTTTTTTAAATATTTTGGCTTTTTTTATGTGTACCAAGAGTTTAACTTATGAATTTTTGCATATGCTGGAGCAGTGAGGGTTATCATAGGTAGCGCGATGGGTCTTCCATCATATTGAGGTAGATGTTTATGATGAGGGTGATAACCTTAAATTTGAGGTGGAACGTAACCTCACAACTCTAATGAGAGCCATACTAGACTATGCCTCGGTCGATGATATCCCACTACAATATCATAGAAACACTATGGGGGTTTTAGCTAGACTACCTTTTCTATTAGGTCGAGTGGTCAGAGTTGTCACATATTTCCATCAACATCATGCCAAAGGATAGATATGCCTCTTTTAGTTATTTTTACTGCACTCATGTAGGCTCGAGAAGCCATGTGTCTTGGAACACATATTTTGGACATTTTGATGTACCAAACTTTTTACAGACTAGATATATATATCAGTTTTTACATATGATAAAAATTTATGTCTAAGACATAATTAGCTAATGTATCAGTTAATGTATTCAAATTTCTTGGAATATGTAGATAAGTAATTTAATCAGAATTTTCTTCCAATATTCAAACATTTGTGATATATGAGGGCTTATGAATGAATAACGTGCATTCAATTCTAGTAGAACGAGCTGCGAATCGATTTTAACAACCAATGCCCTGACACCAAGAGAAACAAATCCCGATAATAGTTCGATAACCGCACTATATTCGGCAATGTTGTTAGGTTTTCAACCCAAGCACATGCCTTGCAAATTCACTAGCTCACCATTACGAGCAAACAATGCCCATAATGTGGAAGACAAGTTTTGTGTACTACGACAAGCGGCATCAGCAAAACAGACATAATGGGTTGACGAATTCTGCAAACCAAGTGTAACATAGGGTAAGAAAAGGAAAACATTTATGCAAAAGAAAAAAATGACATCAAAATATAAGTGTGCACTAATGAAACACACACACTAGTGTACAAATTATTTACGCCAAATCAAGCATAATATGTTTTGAGATAGAGCTCAAATTTTTTTTCCTGGTTAAAGAGACCTTGAAAAAATAGGGCACATGGGTGACCAATGCAGGTTTGATCTGTTGGTTCTATGTTGATTTTTCAAACCCTTAACACACCATAGAGATGCTAGCACGTGAAAATTTCTAGATAGTTGTGTTGGCACCGTGAGAAAATTTGTTTTGGTAAATGCTCAATTTTTACTCAGTTTTTTTCCAAATTTCCTCCATGAAAGATGTTTAATCCTTGTTAATTGATGTTTTTCAAGAGAAATATGGAAATAGAGTGGAAATAAAGGGGCCATGAGGCTGAGGACCGAGAAGCAGTTCAGGATCCAAACTGCATAAGAGCACTACGTAACTGTGGTTTGTTCAAATTCTTCCAAACACCTGGGATGTGATCCCAAGTGGATCTACTTATGTACTTGGTGAGATGGTGGGATATAGACCTCCAATTATTCATGATCGGTGATCAGAACCTAGATATCCATGTATCTAAAATCTATTTCATCTCTAGTTTTTCTAGGAGGGTATTTTCGATCTAGCTAGCAGGGTCTAGACCAAGTGGCGAGGGGAAAAACATGCTTATCACTAAAAATTGTAGTGGTGGGTCTCAATAGACCAAGAGTGGAAAAATTGACATCAAAACTATCAATGATTCAGTTCTTAAGACAATCCTTTACACGATTTCTCGAGTAGCAGGGGTGCAAGCCCTTCATGAGGCGAGAAAATCTCACTTCCAATATGTAGGGGACTCTATGAGTACAACAGTTTGTAACTGGTACGAGGAATTTCTCATTAACATGAAGGATCAATTCACCAAGTGAAAAATGGTGAAGTTGAAGTAGTATGGATATGGTTCGACCATGGTGACTTTCTTCTTAGAGATGCTACCACTGTTCCATTCCCATAGGATAGAGGTGGGACCTCCAGTACCGAGGGATCCACGACTTCATAGATGGAGCGAGTTGATAGCTCGCCATGGTGGCAGGAAGCAGATGTCATTCCTCCCTACTTTCTTTGGATGGATACGCCAACATCTGATCATGATCGATGACTGGCCATATGCAGGGACTAATTTTAGGGGATATCCTGATTTTCCTCTTCCATCAGGAGGACAATGGGATGACCTTAGTAAGAATTTTTTTTTTAATTTTTTTTCAATATTTTGGATTTTTTTATGTGTACCAAGAGTTTAACTTATGTTGTTTGTATATGTTGGAGCACTAAGGCCTCTAGGTATATCTCAAGTAGTGCGACAGGTTGTCTAACAGATTGAGGTAGTTGTTTATGATGAGGGTGCTAACGTTATAGTTGAGGTGGAGTGTAACCTCACAGCTCTAATGAGAGGCATACTAGACTATGCCTTGGTCGATGATATCCTTTTGTGCTATTGGAGACACACTATAGGTGTTTCAGCTAGACTACGTCGACTATTAGGTCCAGTGGTCAGAGCTATCACATATTACCATCAGTGTCACATGAGAGGATAGATACACATATTTTAGTTCTTTTGTCTGCACTCATGTAGGGTTGAGAAGCCATGTCTCTTGGAACACTGATTTTTGACAATTTGATGTACCACACTTTTTACAGACTTTATATATATATATATATATATATATAGACATATTTATACTGCTATCTAATGTTATTTATCATCATGATGTTTTGGTTTTCACATATGATGCAAATGCCTGTCTAACGCATAATTAGCTAATGCATCAGTTATTCAAATGTCTTGGAATATGTTGATAAGTAATGTAATCAAAATTTCATTCCAATAATCGAATGCATATATACATCTGTAATATATGACGGTTTCTAACTGAATAATTTCCATTCAATTGTAGCCTAACGAGTTGTGAATCGAGTTTAACAACCAATTCCCTAACACCAAGAGCAACAACTTCCGATAATAGTTCAATAACTACAATATATTTGGAAATGTTGTTAGTTGTTTGACCCAAGCACATGCCTTGAAAATTCACTAACTTGCCATTAGGAGCAAACAATTCCCATGATGTGGAAGACAAGTTCTATGTACTATGACAAGCGCCATTAGAAAAACTGACATAATGGTTTGACTCCATCTGCAAACCAAGTGGGACATAGGGTAAGCAGAGGAAAACATGTATGCAAAACCAAACAATCACATCAAAATCTAACTATACACTAATGAATCACACACACTAATGTACAAAGTATTTACGCCAAATAAAGCATAAATTTTTTTGAGATAGAGGTTGTTTCGGGGCTCAACCAAGTGATTCACTTCATAATAGACCAAATCATAGGCGCCTTTTTCTAATACTCATTTAACGATATAGGGACCATGCCACATTGGTTCGACTTTTCCAACCCCTATTTTATCATGAGCTTGATCATATAGCAAGACCAATTCACCTTCAGTAAAAAAATGTGGAGTCACAAATTTATCATACTACACTTTAACTCGTTTCTTTTGAGCTTCGACAACAAAAGAAGAAATTCATCGAGTCTCGTCGAGATAAAGCAAACGTTCCTCTTCCGGTGAAGTACCACAGAGTACCTCAATAGATAGCTTCAAAGAAGGAGTTTCACACTCAATTGGGAGAGTGGCTTCCAGACCATAAGGTGTGAATCTGGTCGTTGTATTAGTTGAGGTTAGGTATTCCCACAGAGCTAAAAATAGAATAATATTCCAATTTGGTTTATGCATCCCAATCGTTCACTGAAGAATCATGACTAAAACGTTATTAATGGCTTCAATTTGTCCATTGGAATGTGGATAGTAAGGAGTTGAGCTGTCGTGACACAAGCCCAAATTAGCAGTAAGCTTTGTCATCATATAATTTTAAAAATGAGAACCATGGTCGGTGACTATGGCTTTTGGGGCACTAAATAAAGATATGACATGACTGATAAGAAATTTCATTGTAGTTTTACCTTCAACATTGTATATAGGCATCACCTTGGCCCAATTTTTGAAATAATTGACGACGATGATAATATAACCATGCCCCCTAGCTGAGCGAGGGTTATAGGTCATGATATGGATGCCCCATTTCACAAAGGGTCTGGCAGTAAAAACTAGGTGAAAGGGAGTGGGTGGGGCATGTTCTTTACGAGAACATATCTGGCATTCATGACATTTCTGAATAGCAGATGGAATCCTTGAAAATGGAAGGCCATAAATAACATGCACGAAGAGTATTTTGAGTGGTAATGTAACCTAACATATGAGCACCACATCCCCCAGAGTGACAGTCATTCAAGAATTTATCATCTCCCTCAAGAGTCAAACATTGATGGAGGAAAAAATCGACACCAGTACAATATCTCCAATAATGCGATAAGGCTGGGACTGGTGATGGATTTGGAATTGCTCGGAGTGAGAAAAATCTAGTCGAAAGGTTTGGGTTTGGAGATAGATAATGATATCACCATACCAAAGATCGAGAGTACTAATGAGAAAGAGTGATTCATCGAGAATCAACACAATAAAAGGAGTAGGTGGAACTGCAGATGGAATAGAAAAAAATAGCTCAGCAAAAACTAGAGATTTCTTCGACTTAGCTTTAGAAAAATCTAAATCGAACTCCTATAGAATAAAAATACATTTTGAGTATTTGGCCCCAAGTAACTGATGAGTTAGGATGTAAGTCATGGGGTTACAATTAGAAATCACTATAGTTTTGCACAAGATAATATAATGGAAAAAGCATATGAAGACATGAACAACTTCCAAAGCTACTTTCTCCACATAAGTGTAAGGTGTTTGAGCATCAAAGAGATTTCGACTCAAGTTGTAGATAACATTTTCATTCTCTTCATCATCATCCTAAACAACCACCATGCCAATGGTGCCATCAGAGATGGCTAAATATAGGAAATAATAACGATCATAATCATGGGGATGCAATAAAGGATCACTAACGAGGGATGTATTCAAAGCATCAAAAGAAGTTTGAACGACTTCATCCCAAATAAATGCGACCTATTTTTTCAAAAAACAAGTAAATCCTTTAGCAAGATCTGCATAATTCGGGACAAAACGACAGAGAAAGTTCGCTTTCCCCTCCAAATTTTGTAGTTTATGTATAGAAGATCGAGGAGGAAAATTGAAGATAGCATTGGCTTTCAGTGGATCAATCCATATGTATTCCTTAGAAACCACAAAGCCTAAGAGATGACCAAATTCAACACAAAAGACACACTTATGAGGATTCAACCAAATTTTTTAGTGTTGAAAGTGAAGAAATATCGCTCGAAGGTGAGCGAGATGATCTTGATGTTTCGTAGAATGTGCAGGAAGATCATCAAGATAAGGATGGACTATATGCTTATATCATTAAAATTATAAGACATATCCCACTGGAAGGTAGCAAAAACATTATTTAAGTCAAAAGGGACTTTTTTATACGCAAATGTCCCCCAAGGAAAGATAAAGGTGGTTTTATGTTGATTGGCAGGGAGAATGTTAATCTGGCTATAGCCGAAGAAACTATCCATAAAATAAAATATTTCACTCCCATCACATTCATCAATTATATGATCGATAAAAGGATTTGGATAATTATATTTAGGAAAATCCTGGTTGATATCACAATAATCAACACAAATGTGAATAACAACTTTATTTTTGGTAACATGAACGATATTAGAGACCCATTTTGTCAATTGTATAGGGTAAATAAGTCCATCTTTAAGAAGTTGTTCAACTTCACCCTTTATGGCAGCTGCCTTTCTTGGGTGTACTAGATGGAGGTGTTGATGAATAGGTTTCGCATCTAGATAGGTAGGAATTTCTGCACCACGATACTAGGATCGATGGCAGGAATTTCTTCATATGACCAAGAGAATAAATCGCATAATTCTTTGAAGAGGGCAGTATAAATCTCGATCTCATTGGGAGAACAAGAAGCCCCAATAATTCTCGACAATACCTGGTTTGACAGAGATGTCGATTGGAATGGTAGTCAAAATATTGCACATGTTTCCTTCAAACATGACTTCATGAACCAATATGGGTTCCTGAAGTGGACCAGTCTTTTCAGGGGAAACATGGGTTTCTAGATAGGTGGCAATTTCACCAAGGCTTGGGAGAAATGAGGAACGATGATGGCCATCATCCCAAGGAGTTTCTTTAAGAGACACAACTTCTAATATACTCTCATCAGTTGGAAATGTCTTATTCAAAGGATCATATGAATCCCATGAACCAAACCAAGGAGATTGTGAATACGTGTCTAGAGACGAAACCAATTTATCATTGGAATCAGATGCAGCTGCAGAATCCAGAAGGATGCTCTAATATATCTGTTCCATGAGGCTAAGTGACATAATGTCACAAAAACGATCAATATGATAAGGGTTGGGAATGATCAAGGGGTTGTGACTAGATGAAATAATATTAACCGAAGTGAAATTGGGAGGAGGAAGGGAAACAAATCCCATAACAGACGAGTCCTTAAAGAGACCCTCCCCAACAATCTTATAAGGAACGATGGTATTCCAAAAATACGGTACATTTCCAGTTGAAGAATCAAGGGAGAAAATGGTAACATGATCAACCATATTGATATTTCCCTGATGGGGAAAATGAAGAACACAAAAAAGGGTAGAGACCATGTAAACCATTGCATGGTTCCAACTGCGACCGAGTAGAATATTATAATTGAGGTTCACATCTACAACTTATACTTCCATATTCATTTTTTTTCCCTCCAACTGGATTGGTAGAGAGTTAAGAATACCATATGGCAAAGAACCTCTACCATCGGAAGCTTCCAACATATTAGGGTACTAATTAAGAGGAGGAGAGCCAAGGGATTTCCAACATGCAATAGACATAATGTAGGTGGAAGCACCTTCATCAATAACAGTCCGATGAATAGTTTTACCCATAATGACAATTTGTATAAGAAAATCCAATTCTGACGGGAGATGAGGAACATAATTTTCAAGATCAAAAGTAATCAAATTAAAATCCAAAGGATCAATTCCTCTGATAGTGGATAGTAATGCCTTCCTTTTCGATGGAAAATATTGAAGGAATTCCAAAGCCGACATCGTCGAAGGCTCTTGAACAAAATCTTCCATAATATTATTTTTGATCAGTGGTTGTTATTGATGTCAACCTAAGAAGCACCATGGGCTACTCCAATCTTGCATGGGAATTTTGACCTACCAAATTACTATATTCTAATTCAAGGATATTTTTGATGGTTTCTACTTTTTGAGATGTTTCCGTTGATATATGGCGCGCCACGTAATTCTTCATGTTTGGAGTGATATTCATGTTTGAAGTTAGTAACCCTAGTTAGTGGGATAAAACCCCATGGGGTTGTGGCATGACACTAATAATTGGTTGTGGTCATTGAACAGTTAATAATTAATAATTTTTAAGCTCCTAATATCTATCCCATGTTCACTTGTTGAATTCTCTCTCAACCTAAGCATTTATATAAATTGTGATCCTCATATCCTCCTCATGTATGGATTTCTCTACTTGAAACAGGTCATCATGGAATTTTTTCTATAACTTTTTTTATATGAAGGTTCAGAAGCTGAAATTTTTATGAGGCAAAGCCAAAATCCTGAGGACACTTGTGTAAAAATTTCATATCATGGTTTGCAATATTTTCGGAGATATGATCTATGGAAGTTAGGGTTTTTGCAGGCTCTTGAACTTCATCTCAAAAATGTGACCTTGGTAAAATCATCATAACTCTCTCTCTGAGTATCAGATTGGAATTATGTAAAAATTGACGGATAGTGAACGGACTGTAGTTTTCTGTGTATCAATTTTAGAGCTGAATAAGGAAACAATGATACGTGGAACACCACACAAGTTATCTCTATTGAACCAATCCATAATTAGGTCATTGTGAGAGATTTGGCATAAATTTTCTTTGAAGAATCCAAATTGGGTCAGACCTATGGCATTGGAAAGAAGACTTAGAGGACTACTACAGGACCGAATATCACATATTAGGGATCTAAAATAATAGAGATACACTAGATTCAATATCGAGCTCCTAGAAAGAAAGAAAAAGTTAGATCATGTCTTGTCAAGGGCTGCAAAGGACCAGAATTTCTAGGGTAGAAAAGAAAAGAAAGGTGAAGTAGAGGTAAGATCCAGGTAATTATATTCTGTATATGCATGTTCACATATTAATTGTATTAAGTTATTTTTATTCTAATTTTTTTTTTAACACTAACATATAGTCTGCAGGATGAGGTAAGTTTTTCTATTATCATCATGGGTATTTACTTGAAGAAATTTTGCAGGTATTATATATTCATAAAGATAAGACTCAATGCATGATTTAATGTTCTGAAGAGTGAGAAATGGTAGCATGAAAAGAACAGAAATTAAGGTGCATAACAATAGCAAGAATTTCACCACATGAATTCTTCACATGGACAACACTGCATACAGTCATTATAAAGGTATCGATGTAATGAGTCATTGTAAAATTTTTACAAGTGTCTATCTACCAAAAATTGAAGAGGCAGTATCGGGGGGTCTAGGATCATCATTAGTTATTTGTGTCATAGTTGGGGTTATGTTCTAGTGTGTCTTCTTCTTCTACATCATTCTATATCACTGTAAATTAGACCATTTTCCATAGTACTGGATTCCATTATTATTTTATTCTTCTATAGGGTGGTAGGGTGGTGCTAGGGTGAGTTGTATATCACTGGATGTTGGGGAATTCGTTCAGTTGAAAACTGAATAATATTGGGCATTGGAACATCCATCCAGTGGGAGCTGGAGAAGAATTCTTTTCTAGATTCTAGGAATTTGGAGCTTTCTTTTCAATTGGAGTTGAATATTAAAGAATTATTAGAAAATCATTTAGGTGGTTTTTGTCCCAGAGGGGGTTTCCACCTGAAAAACTATGTGCATTTGTGTTCCTTTTGTTTACTGCTATCATTGTACCAACACTGATAATAATTGAAGATTAACTAATGCTCCAAAAGATTAATAATAATATGAATTGAAAGGAATACTGATTCACACCCCCTCTCAGTATTTCCAACAATTGGTATCAGAGCTTGGTTCCTTCAATAGCATTTTAACAGCTAGAAGGAGATATGGAGCATACCAAGAATGGTGTACCTCTATTAAATGAAAATAATTATGCACTCTAGAAAGGAAGAATGGAGGTCTATCTCTTGCGGCAAGTTTATGAAGTATGGGACACTATTGAAAATGGCTTTACACTAACCACGGATGACAAAGGTAAGAAGAATTTGGTAAATGATGCAAAAGCAAAGAATATTATTTTTAGTGGACTTATTGAATCTTCTTATCATAAGGTGTTGGGTTGTAAAACCACCCAAAATATATGGGACAAGCTTGAGAATATATGCAGGTGACTCAAATGTCAAAGAATCAAAGCTTAAAATCTACAGAGAAAAATTTGAGAAACTGATAATGAAAGAAGATGGCAACATTGTTGCATACTTCCAACACGTTGAATGAAATAACCAACACTCTAGAAGGATTGGGAGACTCTGTTGACGAGAAGACTATTCTTAGAACGTTACCAGGGAGATTCAACCCAAAGGTATCGATCTTAGAATACAGTGAAAATATGGACAAACTCAGCAAAGAGGAATTACATGGAGTTCTCATAGCATATGAAATGAGACTTGATGAAGAAGAGGGTAATTCGCATCTAGAAATTGCATTCGTTGAATCTAAGAAAACCAATAAGGACAAACAACCTTCAAAGGAAAATACCTGCACCTGCAAGTGTGAAGAAAAGGAAGATGATGAAGGTCTTTTAGATTGAGAATATGCTCACTTTACGAGAAAACTAAAAATTGGTAAGGGAAAATTCTAGGTAAACTTCCATTGGCATGTTTCAGCTGTGGTGAGGTTGGGAATTTTGCAGAAAAATGTCTGAACAGAAGTGATGGAAACTCAAAAGGAAAGAAAGGCTTTAAGAAATTAAACAAGCAAGGAAAAAAGAAAGGATTCAAAAGGAAATTTCTCTCTAAATAAGATAGCTCATCATCCAATGAAGATAGTGACAGCGAAGAAGAAGCCAATGAGAGAGTATTGTTTATGGCCAAGCACAATAAACAAGAGGTATCAAACAAAGAAGAAGAAGGGTTGACCATAGAAGAATTTTCTGAGGCAATCGGGCTTATAAAAGAGATCAAGGTTGAGAATATTTGTTCCAATACTCTTGAAGAACAAGTTCAAGGTCTCAAAATTGAAGTTGAAGAACAAAAATGTATTGAAGAGTCATTTCAAAAGAAGTTGGGAGAAAGCAACCAAGAAAGGGAAGCATTAGAAGCCGAAGTAGTATCGCTGTGTATGGAAGTGGAGAAGGGAAAAAATGTCTAAAACTATCGCAAAAAATCAAGATCATTGGAAGAACTCATCAACAATCAACGATATTACAATGAAAAAACTGGCCTCAGTTACAAAGAAGAAGAAGAAGGACCTTCTACAACAAAATACAATGAACCTATGAGATTTGACATGCATGTAGAATCCATTGGACAAGATTCGCAAGAACAACCTTGGAATACAATTACTCGAAGAATATTTCCATCCATGTACCAACATATTCTTCATGGCTATTGTTATTCATGTGGAAAATTTGGTTACAAAGCTGTAGAATGTCGCACGTACCCTAGGAACCAGTACAATTCCAGGATATCATTCAAATATGAACCTCTGAGGGCTCAACGAAACATCAATAGATTTGAAAATTTAAGAAATAATATGGAATGTTACAAATGTCGAAAATTTGGACACATAGCCAGAGACTGCAGACTTGAAAATCCTCCAGAAGAATCTTCGAAGCCATAGAAAAAACGAACATGGAAGAAGAAGAAGACCGGTAATTGTTCTCTCGCTCTCAAGGCTCAAAACAACAAAGGTGTGTGGTATGTTGATAGCGGGTTCTCAACGCATATGACTGGAGATAGAGATAAATTTGTATTTCTAAAAGAGAAGAAGGATGGAACCGTATCCTTTGGAAATGATGGATCTTCAAATGTTATAGGATCAGGTACCGTCACTCTCAGAAGCAAAGATGTTCTAGCCAAGATTGTTCTATTGGTTGAAAACATGAATCACAATCTGCTCAGTTTTGGACAAATGTGTGATCAAGGACACACAATGTTCTTCAACTCCATAAAATGTGAAATCAAGAAAGGTAGGTATGGTAAAATTTTGGCTACAATAAGTCGAGGTCCAAATGACATATATGTTCTAGATAAAGAAACTAAAGCATGTCTACTAGCTAAAGAAGATGAAAGATGGTTATGGCATAAACGAATGGGTCACATAAACTTTGACAATATTTTCACGATAAGCAAAAATGAAGCATTACGAGAAATGCTGAAAATCTCAAAACCTTCCAACACACTATGTGAGGCCTGTTGGCACAGCAAGCAGACAAAAGTCGAATTTAAAACAAAAGAACACTTTGCATCACATCCATTTGAATTGATACATACTGATCTATGTGGTCCTGTTAGAACAAAGGGCTTAGATGGATAATTATATTTCATGATAATGATAGATGACTATACCAGGATGACAACCGTCAGTTTCCTAAAGAAAAAATATGAAGAATTTGAGTGCTTTAAGATCTACAATGAGTTGGTCGAAAATGAAACTAATTTGAAAATAACATGTCTAAGATCAGATAATGGTGGAGAATTCACTTCCAAATTTTTTCAGCAATACTGTGACGAAAATGGAATAAAAAGACAATTTTCAATAACACGAACACCTCAGCAAAATGGAGTTTCTGAAAGAAAGAATATAACCGTACTGGAAATGGGTAGAACAATGTTGAAGGACTCAAATTTGGATGAAAAATTTTTGGTTCAAGAAATTGATACGACAATCTTCATTATCAACCGAATTCTTCTCAGAAATAATTGCAACAAGACCCCATATGAATTATGGAAATGAAAATCGGTTAACGTATAATATTTTAGAATCTTCGGAAGAAAATGTTATATCAAAAGAGAAGATCAAAATTTGGGTAAGTTTGAATCACATGTTGACGAAGGTATCTTTGTTGGTTAATCATGTAAAATAAATTCCTATAAATGCTACAATAAGACCAAAATAGATAGTGGAGAGAATAAATGTTTATACATTTGACGAATATGGTGTTCTAATGAATAATGATGAGGATATGGAATCTTTGAAACTTGAGACAGAGGCTGAAAAATACACAGAGAAAATTCTAGAACAAGAAGCAACTATCAACTAGGAAGAAGTAAATAATGATCATCAAGATATATTGGAAAAACAACAAGAGCTCCTTCAAAGAGAAAAAAAGAATGGATTCAAAAGAACCATACATCAAATCAAATTATTGGTGACATAAATGAAGGTCAACAGCTTCGTTCATCACAACAAGCTCACATTGCTTTTCTAGCAACCTTTGAGCCTAGTAGTTTTGAGGAAGCCAACCAGAATGAACATTGGGTAGCAGCTATGAATGAAGAATTGGATCAAATCGAGAAGACTAACACCTGGGAATTAGTTCCATGACCAAAAGATAAAAATTTCATTCGGACTAAATGGGTGTTCAGGAACAAATTGAATGAAGATGGACATGTTACCATAAAAAAAGCAAGATTGGTTTGTAAAGGATATGCACAAGTGGAAGGAATTGATTTCGATGAAAAATTTTCACCAGTTGCTAGAATGGAAGCCATCTGAATGTTTCTCACCTATGCATGTTCAAGAAAAATAAAATTCTACCAAATGGATGTTAATTCAACATTTCTGAATGGCGAATTAGAAGAAGTTTACATCGAACAACCTGAAGGTTTTCTACTATCAGAAAAAGAAGAATATGTTTGCAGGTTAAAGAAGGCTATATATGGTCTCAAGTAGGATCCCAGAGCATGGTATGCTCGTCTTGATGGATATCTACATCAACAAGGGTTCAAGAAAGGTACTGTTGATAGCAATATTTATGTACAAATAGATAAATATAATTTAACAATCGTTGAGTTATATGTGGATGATATAATATTTTGTAACGATGATGATTGACTAAGTAAGAAATTTGTTACAAAGATGCAAAGTGAGTTCGAGATGTATTTCCTTGGTGAGATGACATACTTCTTAGGGCTTCAAATATATCAGCAAGAGAAAGGAATATTTTTATGTCAAGCCAAGTACATCAAGGAAATGCTCAAGAAGTTCAAAATGGAGGATTGCAAACCCGTCCTTACTGCAATGGTAACATGATGCAAAATGAGCATAGATGACTCATCTAAGGACGTGGATCAGAGGTTGTATAGATATATGATTGGTAGCCTTATATATTTAACAGCCTCTTGGCCAGTTGTTATGCAAGAAGTTGGACAAGTAGCAAGATTCCAAGCAGCACCAAAAGAATCACATATTATTGTCGTCGAAATAATTCTTTAATATCTAAAGGGCACACCAGAATTTGGATTTTTTTATCCCAAGGGTAACAATCTCATTATTCAAGCCTTTACAGATGCAGATTGGGCAGGAAGCATTGATGATTGTAAGAGTACTAGTGGAGCATCATTCTATCTAGGTGGTTGTCTTGTATCATGGTTCAGCAAAAAGAAAACCTCAATCTCGTTGTCTACAATGGAAGGAGAATACATTGTAGCAGCAACTTGTTGTATTCAATTCCTTTGGATGAAATTTTTTTTGCAAGATCTTCAAGTACAATTTAGTGAGCCTATTCCCATCTTCTGTGATAACACCAGTTCCATCAGAATATCCAAGAATCTTGTCATGCATTCAAAAACAAAACACATTATGATCAAATATCATTTTGTTAGAGAACAAGTCACTAAAAAGAATATCAAACTTGAATATGTTGGTACAAAAGAACAAATCACTGATATCTTCACTAAACCTTTACCTCATGAAGCATTTGAATATCTTCACCATAATCTTGGGATTCTCCCAAGTTCTCATTTGATTTTCCTTATTCAAGATATAAAGGGGGATTGGAAGTGTGTACAGGTCTGCAGGATGGTTGTGTGTTAGGGGGATTTACCCTTTGCCATTGATGTCAAAGGGGGAAATAATGTTGTAGGAAGAGGTGTCATGATCGCAAGGGGAGTACTTATGTTTCCATCAATGCCAAAGGGGGAGATTGTTGATCAATGGTTGTCATTGATGTCAACCCAAACAACACCAAGGGCTACCTCGATCTTACATGGGAATTTTGACCTACCAAATTACTATATTCCGAGTCAAGAATATTTTTGATGGTTTTTAATTTTCGAGATGTTTCCATTGATATATGGCACGCAACGTAATTCTTCATGGTTTGAGAGATATTCATGTTTGAAGTTAGTAACCCCAGTTAGTGGGCTAAAAATCCATGGGGTTGTGGCATGAAACTAATACTTTTTTGTGGTCATTAAACAATAAATAATTAATAATTTTTAAGCTCCTAGAATCCCTCCAACGTTCACTTGTTGAAGTCCCTCTCAACCTAAGAATTTATATAAATTGTGATCCTCATATCCTCCTCATGTAGTGGTTTCTCTACTTGAAACAGGTCATCGTGGAATTTTCACTATAATTTTTTTTCTAATAAGGTTTAGAAGCTGAAATTTTTATGAGTTAAATCCAAAGTCCTGAGGAAGCTTGTGTAAAAATTTTAGATCATGGTTCGCAACATTTTCGGAGATATGATTTGTGGAAGTTAAGGTTTTTGCAGGCTCCTAAACTTCATCTCAAAGAGGTGACCTTGGGAAAATAGTCATAACTCTCTCTCTGAGTATCGGATTGGAATTCTGTAAAAATTGGCCAATAGTGCATGAACTTTGGTTTTCTTTATATCAATTTCATAGCTGAGTGAGGAAATAGTGACACGTAGCATGTCGTACAAGTTTGCTCTACTGAACCAGCCCATAATTAGGTCATTGTGAGAGATTGGGCATAACTTTGTCTTGAATAATCCAAATTGGGTCAGACCTGTGGAATTGGTAAGAAGACTCAGAGGAATACTACAAGATCGAATATCGCCTAATGGGGATCTGAAATAACAGAGATAGACTAGATTCAACATCGAGCTCCTAGAAGGCAAGAAAAAACTAGATCATGTGTTGTCAAGGGCTGCAAAGGACCAGACTTTCTAGGGAATAAAAAAAATCAAGGTGCAGCAGAGGTAAAATCCAAGTAATTATATTCGTTATATGCATGTTCATCTCTTAATTACATTAGGTTATTTTTATTATAATTTGTTTTTTTTGTTTAACACTGACATATGCTCTGCAGGATGAGGTAAGTTTTTTTATTATCATGTCGTGGGTAATTCCTTGAAGACTTTGTGCAGGTATTATATATTCATCATGATAAGAATCAATGTATGATGTAATGTTTTGAAGAGTGAGAAAGGGTAGCATGAAAAGAGTAGTAATCAAGGTGCAAAACAACATCAAGAGGTTCACCACATGAAGTCTTCACATGGGCAGCACTGCATACAATCATTGTACTGAATCATTGTAAAAACATCATTATAAAATTTGTACAAGTGTCTATCTAGCAAGAATTGAAGAGGAAGTGTCGGTAGGTCTAGGATCATAATTAGGTATTTGTGTCATAGTTGGGTTTATTTTCTAGTGTGTCTTCTTCTTATACATCATTCTATATCATTGTAAAGTGGACCATTTTCCCTGGTACAGGATTCCATTCTTATTTTATTCTACTATAGGGTGGTAGGGTGGCGGTAGGGTGGTGCATGAAGTCACCAACAGGTTCAAGCCTGTGAAAACTTCAGGGTGGTAGGGTGGTGCTAGGGTGAGTTGTAGCTCATTAGGTGTTAGGGCATACGTTCAGTTGACTACTGAAGAATCTCGGGCGTTGGAGCGTCCATCTAGTGGGAGCTAGATAAGAATGCTTTTCTAGATTCTAGGAAGTTGGAGATTTCTTTTCAATTGGAGTTGAATATTAAAGAATTATTAGAAAAGAATTCAGGTGGTTTTTTTCCCAGAGGGGGTTTGCACCTTAAAAATGGTGTGCATTTGTGTTCCTTTTGTTTACTATTGTACAAACACTGATAATAATTGAAGATTAAATAATTCTATGAAATAGTAATAATAATACTAATTGAAAGGAATACTTATTCACCCCCCCTCTCAGTATTTCCAAAAAGTATAATGTTGAGTAGCCCACACATTCAGATTATACGAGGATTTATAGAGAACACCTTAGGGAGGTGGTCAGATAATGGAATCATATTTAGGTCTCGAAATGTGAAGAGGACCGAAACTGGGCAGAGTGGAAGAACAAGGTGTGTTAGAAGCATATTTTTCCACAAAATATTTGGTAGGATTTAGATATTCTTTTGAACGAGTAGCGATAGAAATGGGTTCTGTACCAGCCATGAAAACCTTAGAACTTCTAGATGCAGAGGATTGAGGTTGTTCTACCATATGTGTTTGCTGACATGAAAAGGGTTATTTCAAAACAATTGGTGTTCCCGATGTGCCTTTTAGAAGACGAATAACCTCGACACGATGAGGGAAATCCTTGGTGTAATGATCTTCATCACATATGAGACAAGCATATTTGGTCTTACGCTTGGATGCATCGTCATCAGACGACTTAGAGGAATCCTATTTAGGGGTATCAGAAATGGATTTTCCTTTCCCCTTATTCTTACCTTTTGAGGATTTATCCATTGCGGCAGACTAAACAGTGTTAACCTCGAAGGTTTTACCAAGATTTTTGGAATCATTCGCAGGAATGAAAGGTGTAGTGGCCGAAGTAGACTTAGGCTTTGAAGAATCTTTCGAAGTAATATTAGCATGTTGAGCCACTGACCCGATAACACCATCGAAAGGTGGTGCATCATTATATTTCCAAGAAGACGGGTCCATTGAAGACAACAGGGTGTTTGGTAAAAGATCGTATAATGTCCTAGATTATGAATAAACAATATCAAAATACTAAACAAAGAAGATTTCATGTTCCTCAGTCACACAACTACCCATAACAATGTATTTTGAAATTTGCAAAATGAATGATTTAGTAAACCATTCATTCAGAAGTTGATGAGGAATTTCAAATTTGATTAGATTCTATCTTAGTCTCCATTCATGGATGTGATCAAAGATATGGGTAGAATTTGACTATTCCAAATATGTTAAGAGATGGGTGTCAATTTCATACCAGAAAAGTAACTAGAAATGGGTAGGAAAGGCCATGGCCAATGAGTTGAAATCATGGAAAATGCCGCGAGGGAGTTTAATATACCACCTAGCGGCGACGCCAATTAATGTGCGCTGGAAAAGACATAATCGAATCGATTTGTTCACCCAAGATTTAGAGGAGTACCATAAATTTAGTGTCATAACGTGAGATTTGGGGTCTTCTCCAGATTTACCTTCAAATTTAGGACAATCCCCAGGAATTTTAGTTGGAATCGGAGGCCAATGCAACATATGATGTATTGGGTCATTTGTAAGCCTTGACACATCTGGAAGCTCCAACGTAGCTAAGAATGGTAACTAAGGACTATAAGGAGTGAAAGGTCTTTGGTAATTCCCCATTTGAGGGTTCTAACCTTGTTGATATGGGTCTTGCCCCCATTGGGATTGATTTTGACCACAAAAACCATATTGTCACCATTATTGTTGAAAGGGTATTGGTTGCTGATAAGGACCTTGATGACGTTAGGGTTTTTGATAGGGTCCTTGTTGCAGCTATTGCTGAAGGTAAGGTCCCCGTTGGGGCTATTGATAAGGCCCTTTCTAGGGCTATTGATAATGCCCCTATTATAATGTATGTTGAGGATTAGGTCATTATTAGGAATTTGACTTCTGTGATCCATAAATTAAGTATCAAATCTTTTGGTAAAAATCACAATGGATTAGGAGCTGGACATAAGGTCCTTGCTAGGGTTGATGGTATTGTCTGTGTTGGAATTTTTGGTATTGAATACCGTGTCTAAGAGGGTAAGCTCGACCTTGACCAAAAGGAGGGTTAGGACCATATTGCATTTTAGGACCAGCCTGCGGATTGGTTGCAACACCCAACGGTGGATTTTGGGGTTGTTGGACGTACTATCGTTGAACATTCAACTGTTGAACATATTGATGTTGTACGTTCTTTCTGAACATAGGTTTATTGGATATATGGTTATTGAATATGGGGTTGTTGAACATGAGGTTGTTGAACATGGGGATGATGATAAACAAGTTGAGCTAAAGAAGGGTGAGCACATTGTAAAGCGTTACCAATGACATAAATCGTTATGGATGAAACCAAAGTTCCACCAAGACTAGATATGGGTTGTTCTGCCCCCGATACAATTCCATAGTTCAGATTTCCCCCACCTGAAAGGGGGGGTATATATAAGGGATCTGAACACCCCCCAGGCATAGATGAAACCATAGGTTATCCACTTAAAGGTGGAACAACAGTGATTGCTGATAGGGACAAAGGAGCAGATGATCCAAGTGTAATGGAAATTTTCCCCACAAAAACTGCAGGTCGAGTAGAAGGTTGTGAAATTGTGGCTACATTTGAAACAAATGAGGAAAAAGTTGGAGGAACAATAGATGACCAAATAGGATGATGAAAAAGGGATGTGGCCCTAGAAGCTTTTGAAACAAGGTCTTTGAGAGAAGTGTAACTTGGCGGTAGTGAAGATGCAACATGACCAGAAGATACATTCGTTCCACTTCCTAAATCTTAAGAAGAAGAAACATAAGGAAAATATTCTGGAGGGAACATGGATTCAACATTAACTTCTGGGGTGTGATTTGTAGAAGTTTCCATAGGAATACTTTGAGGAGCTCTCACAAAAGGAGTATCGTCTACATTGGACGCCATATGTGGTGGAAACAACTGGTGAACAGTAGTTTGAAATGTGACGGGAGAAGCACCAAAACAAACATTGGGATTGTCGAAAGGACTATATGGACACTCACGAGATACCATGATCAGATTGAGAGGAAATACCAAAACTTGTGCAGCAGGTTCAAGACTTTCTGGCTCAAGATCCTTAGATGATGAAATACAGTCGTTAGGTGATGGTCGAGAAGAGAGTTGTTGTATACTTGCGACAATTCCAAGTTTGAAACTTTAAGCTTCAAGAGGCCCGGGTGAAAAACACAGAAAATCAGGATGGGGTCCTTGAGTTTCTTCGGGGGTTGAGTGAGCTGAATTTGGAGATTCAGCGACGATGACCTTTTGACAAGGTCAATCGAAGGATAGATGAATTATTTTTTGAGAAATTAAAATTTTCAATTAACAAGCCATAATAAGGAAAAGGAGTACTGCATGGGTATGATGTTTTCATGGACATAAAATTTTATATTTAAACAAAATATATCAAAAAGGGTAATATAGGTAAAATGGATTACCAAGTATATGTGAATTATAGAACACCTCCTGGCGAACCAAGAAGTACGGGCATGCAATTTCCCCAAATGTTGTGTTCGGTGTATCACGTCTACAAGGTGGCCAAATCGGTTACCTATGGCAGGTTTGCAACCTATTTGGGTCTCCCAAAATATTCGCTACAGTACGTGGGAGCTTAGTCCATAGTAGCATTGTCTAATGTGTAACCATTCGATGAGATCGTCCCCATATACTTACCTTACATGGAACATAGTCCTATATACTTCCGTATATGGGACGTGATATCAACCCTGGGATGAAACACAGGTTATTAGTGACAAATGCTACGCTTAACAATGTTGGAACACGTCTCTAGACTAGACCTCTGGATATTTTTGTTAATTCCAAATGCTGCTTAGGTTAATTGAGGTTCATTTTAATGTTGATCTGAAATTAAATTTCGATTTTGGGCTCAAAACAATGGCACCTGAATTCCTAGGATGCATCTATATGAGAAACGGATTCCTTTGATTTCAATGAAATCTAAACTAATAAGGGAATAGATTACAAAGAGTGATGCATCAAACAAAATCCCCCCCAACTAGATTTCACTTTTCACTTTCTGAAATGCAAATTCTAAAAAGTACAAACGATTTCGTTTTCACTATCCCAAGTGCAACTCATTCAAAAGTAAAATGATTTCTAATTTCACCAGGATCCACTTAAATTAATTTTTCTTTTTCTTTTTCTCTTTGAATGATGAAATTTGCTTGATGCAGCTAATGCAGTTTTGAGTTTTAAATTTTTGAAAAAATGTATTCTATTTCCAATAAGAAATTCCAAACACTAGTCTTTCAATGCAAGTAATCTTATTCACTTAAAAAGTAATTTCTAAAACAAAAACGAAAAGGATGCAAAACCCTATTTCTCTAAAAAATAACAAAGGTTGCCATTGTTTTGTAATAGAGAATCAATATTTCTTGAATGATACAAGTAGTAAACAGATATTTTAATTGACCTAAAAGAAAAAGACCCAATCAAAGCACAACTTTTACCACTTAAATAAAAATACAAATTTTCACTTTTCCAAGAGACTGAAAACACTCGAAGCAAAAAATAATGCAATAAAAGAAAATAAAATATTTCAAGGATCAAGACACACTAAGGATTTTCAGAATAAAATCTAAAAGTCTCTATTTTTTAATACCAGCGTGGACCTCTAGTTAACACCAGTGGTCTACAATGCAACTGTTCCAGCGAAAACTAGCGCTGGCAGTGAGACTGTATCTGTTAAAAAATGCGCTGAGAAAGGAAAAGAGGGATAAAAAAATAAATTATTGGGAAAAAATATAGACTTGATATCTCAAAACACTTACAAGCCAGAATACAGAATAAAAAACAAGCCACACAAGCGGTCGTTCAAAGGTTAGCCAAACTAAGCATGGAGACAAAAAACAAGAAGAGGGTGAAAAGGGTGTAGGCTCCCCAGTGGAGTCAACAATTTTTTGTCTAGGAAAATCCCTTATTCGGAAATAGGTGATCCCTCTAGCCCAATCAGTGGGTCTAGTAACAACCGTGACAAAGAATACAATCTTTCCTAGTTTAACATCAAAATATTTTGAGAGAGGGAGATAACATACCTCACTCCTATGCTCTTGTTTCCTCGATCTTGATGTCAATCCTTTTTCTTCCAGGCTCACTCCTCGCTATACCTCATGCTTCCAAATACCTTCAAGAAATATCATGCGACAACAAATGAAAGAGACATAGCATATATATATTTCAAAGTAAACCACATGACAGATCAAGGAGTATCATGGTAAATCAATTAATATTAACAAGTTTATGGGAAGAAAATCATACTTAGTATTATTAAATAAACAAATTGAAGCTTAAAACTAGTGCCTTGATGTTGGAGGCCTCCTTCGGAATGGAAATCCAAGTACAATCCATGCTCTTCAATCTCTTCTCCTTTCTCATCAAATCAACAACATATAGGCATAATCAAGAAAAAGAATAACAACCAGTAATGACCAACCAAGACTCTCTATAATGGAACTTTTTATAGCATATATGGATACACTAATGAGGGGGAAAGGCCTTATATCAAAGGGAAAAATATTTTGAGATAATATCAAAGGTTCAAAATAGGATAATTCGACCATATCCTCAACCAAAAAGTATAAGAACTTTGTTCTCAAGAGTTCTAGAGGACAAAGCTTTTGTTCCAGCGCGACTTTACTGCTAAATTCTCGTGTTGTTAGCACTTTTCACAGGTTAGGGATAGGGTGACAAGCACGAGGCTATTTAGGGGATATCCGTGTTGGGCTTGCAAATTAGGGTTTTTTACAAAATTTTGTAGAAAGGCTTCAAGGAACTACTCTTTTAGGTCTTCAGGGATAGATTAAGCATGTTATCCAAGATGAATAAGTTTTCACAAATTTTGTTGCTTTGTGACGTTTGTGGCATGAGCGACACAAAATATGACACTTAGGATAAGAACTGAGGAATGCGACAAAATACTGTGTAACAGATCCGGTAACATGGATACTACATATGGAGCAACATTTTTATCTCCATAATGTGCAACACACACAAAATGTACACATTGCAACTTTATATTTAGAACCCAATTAGTTTGTATGGAATTGATGGATTTTTCTCATAAAACACTTGTCACTTGGTCAATTTTTATGGAGGAAATGATAGCACAATATTAATATACAAAAATCAACACCTTCTTTAGCCAATTGATAAATATAAAACAAAAGGGTTCAATGGCGGAGCACATTGAGGACTTCCAAAAATTGAATATAAGGGTAAATGATATTCCATAGGAGCATAGGATTGATGTATTCGTATGGAATTTAAAGGATAACATCCAAACATGAGGTTCACCTTTGGGAACCTGATTCATTGGAGAAGGAATTCGGGTTGACAAGAAAAATTGAAAGAAAAATTATGGAAACAAGGAAGCCTACCACTCACAACTATAAAGATCGAAGTGTTGCTACTCCTAACCTTATACAACCTACAAGGTTGACACCACAAAAATTGGAAGAAAAAAAGAGAAAAATTTCTTTGTTAGATTTTTGATAGAAAATACAGTAAAGCTCATAAGTGTTCCAAGAATAAATTATTTTACATAGATTGTGAAGAGGAGGAATAAAATCAACAAGAAACTTCAAAAGAACAGGATATACACCAGGAATTGACCTTAGAGAAAGAAGAAATGAATCTGAAGATATATTGTAATGCATTGGTAGGAATTACCAATCCTCAAACTCTCAAGATAGAAGGACATATCAAGAAAAAGAAACTAATAGTGGTTATTGATTCAGGTAGTGCCCATAATTTTATTCATTGTAAGATAGCCAAGGAATTGAATTCCTTCCTATATCCAACACCAAAGTGTCAAGTGATGGTTGAAAATAGAGGAACTATAAATTTCTATGGAAAGTGCCATAATATCAAGCTAACCATGGGGGAATATGTATTGAATATCCCAATGATTTCCATTCTAATGGGTTGCATTGATGTTGTACTAGGAGTTAAATGGTTACAATCTTTGGGTACGATAGATTTTAATTTTCATGAACTTTTCTTGATTTTTTTTTGCGAAGGAAAGGAAGTTGAATTAAAGGGTATCACAAGGAAACCCAAAAATATAATCATATCTAATGGCATGAAAAATCTTCTAAAATAATAACAACAAGGCATAATTGCAAAATTATGCTAATTAGAGTTTCAAACCTTGAAATCATCTATATATCCAGAGCTCCAAAAAGTATTGGACCATCATTACAAGGTATTTGAGACTCCCAAATGCCTCCCACTTATTCATGATCATGACAATGTTATTCATTTGATTCCAGGAAGTGTTCCTCCAAACATCAGGCCTTACAGATATCCCTATGCCCAAAAAGAGCGAAATTGAATATATGATTACAGAAATGCTAGAGGTCGGTATAATTCAACATAGTCAAAGTTCTTTCTCTACTCCAGTAGTATTGGTGCACAAGAAGTATGGATCATGGCGCATGTGTCTGTATTATAGGGAGCTCCACAAGCTCATTATTAAATACAAATTTCCCATTCCCGTCATTGATGAATTATTGGTTGAATTAGATGGAGAAATTTACTTCACCAAGTTGGATCTCCATTCAAGATATCAGAAAATTAGAATGAAGACTGAAAAAAAAAAACATTTAGAACTCATGAGGGTCATTATGAATTTTTGGTCATGACTTTTGGCCTTACCAATGCACCTTCTATATTTCAAGGGTTGATGAATTCCATTTTCAAACCCTTCCTTAGAAATTTTGTGTTAGTATTTTTTTATGGTATACTAATCTACAACAAGTCTTGGAAGGATCATGTTCAACATGTTGACAGGGTGCTCAAACTATTGGAGGAGAAGCAATTATATGCAAGAGCCTCCAAATGTTTCTTTGGAGTACATGAAGTGGAATATCTGGGTTATATTGTATCTCATGAGGGTGTTAAGGTAGACCTTAACAAAAACAAATCTATTAAGGAATAGAAAATCCCCACAACCATAAAACATATGTGAGGATTTCTCGACTTAATAGGGTATTATCGCAAGTTTGTGAAGAATTATGGGAGAATAGTAGCACTGTGGAGAACGCAAAAAACTAAGAACAAAATCCACTATAAAATGGTGTTGACGAAGATAACGTTGTACTCTCAGAGGATATTTTCCATAGGTTAGGTGGTGAAGATGAGGAAGAGAAAGATGATCCATCATATTTTGATAAAGAGGAGGAGGAAAAAGAAAAATAGATGGTAGACCAAGATCTGGATTGGATGTCTCGGGGCCCACTTGTGCCTCTAGGTGTTCTACACAAGATTCCAAGGCATCGAGAAAAGCTCCTAATGAAGTACGACCTTGAAAAAGAAACAAAGGTAGAGGACCATTTAGACAACTTCTACCTACATATAAAAACACTATATGTACACTATGATTATGTTTCATGTATAATGTTTTTGTGCACCATAGATGGAAGAGCAGTTGTATGGTATCGCAGTCTTCCTCCGAATTCCATCTCGAATTGGAGGGGGTTTAAGAAGATTTTTCTTGAAAAATTCGCTGATGAAAAAACCCCCACCATGTTATTAAAAGAGCTGGGAAATATTAGGATGGAGAAAAAGGTAAAACTGAAATATTTCAATCAGAGTTTTAATCGAATTTTGAATAAATTTCTAGCAAACACAAAACCTCATGATTCCATCACCATTGCTTACTACACTTATGCCTTTCCAAAAATCATTGTGCAGTTTGTAAAGATAACTGCGAAACAAACACTTACATAAAATGACGAAGAGGCAATCCCATTTGAAAAGGAATTGTGTGTGATTGGCGTCATTATAGATGATGAACCAACAAAAGACTCCAAAGACATGGGGAAAAGGTCTCAGGCCTCTGTAGGAAAGTCCAAAGAAAAAGAAACTCTCGATCTTGAAAGATTGACCTGCACCAACAAGAATTTGTCAAATGAGTTAGTAGAGTTGAAACAAAGGTCAAGTGAGACCACCACGAGTAGAAAGCCTCCCAAGTTCAACTTGTTGAGAAGGATTTCCAATTACAGCAGCAACAATAACCAACCGAACAAGTCTGCACAAAGATCAAACATTTTGTTGAATATTGACAGTATGGGCATGGATCAATATTTTTAATTTCATCAATAATATCATTCATAGAAAACATGTCATTTCATTGATACAGTATTGTCTGATGAGAAAATTGAGCCTGCAGAAGAAAAGGAAAAAATTGTTGCTACCGAGGAAACTCCAACCATGGGACATGTAGTGAACTCCTTCATTTGTGTACTTACAGTTGTGAAGTGCATTTCCGAGAAATATCCTCTGAGCGATGGCCCAACCCAGAAGCGGAATAATCAATATAATTTTAGAAGCCAAGGGCCAACCACTAAACAAGAGTTGATGAAGTATAAATTCAAAGAGAATTTGTTAAGAAATATCCTTCTGCACGTCAAATCTACACATAACACTCAGAGGAAGTCTGGGAATGCAGCCGCAAAGAAAAGTGTTTCCACAATCAGTAAGAGTAAGACCACCACTCTGGAAGTCACAAGCCAAGTTACGCTTCCAGACACTTCTGTGAGCTCTCTTGCTTCAGATTATAACATAGTTGAAGAAATGAAGAAATCTCGTGCGAATATCTCAATTTTCTAACTTACAAATATCTCAAGCCTGTGGGACATGCTACTACGTGCACATGGACGACCCAACTCAGGTAATGATACCTCTTCATAGAAGGGATCTGATACGTTCTCTAATTCCCTTGAATTTGTACTTAATGCTTTAACGATATATGTAAATACACCCTTCCCTCCATTTTTTTAACTTCAAACATTTTCAATTACAATGTACACAATTGCTTAGTTGATTCCATTGCATCAATGATTGTAATTCCATTATCTGTTGCAAATAAAATCAACGCAAAATGGGACAAAACAGATGCAAAAATTATTTCGCTGGACATGACCCTTGTTCATGCGATTGGTGAACTCAGAAATGTGTTCATTCGTTTATAATTTGATGAACGAGTTCAGCAATGTATAGACATAGTGATTTTGGACATTCTGAAATCATATGGGGTATTGTTAAGAAGATATTGGTTTATAAATATACTATGGTATTTTTTCTATGGAATGGTCACATTTATGGCTTCTGCACAAGGGCGGAAACAATTAGATTCGAGTGAATTCAGAAGGGTACATGAAACATATTGTTACTCCCTTGGATGGAAATAATGAGTCAGTGAATTTTTCAACTTATATTTGGAAATTTATTTTTGGAAACTGAACTGGGGTATTATCTTACTCAGCCATCCCTATTCCCACTGGATACACGGTTGGAACTCCTTCCCAGTACAACTAGTGAAAATGAAATTTGTATAGTTAGTAGTAGTAATATTAATAGTACTAGTGTAGAACATAGTATTGTACATGTGATATGTGGACATTGTATTTTGATGTTTCCAAAACAAAATAGGTCTTTGGAGCTCATTTTTTTTAATAGAACAACGACATATAAAACGTCGGATCTCTAGTCGCTTGGAATTTGAGTGCACAAACACCAGTGTAGAATATGAAGCACTCATCTTGGGTTTGTAAAGAGCCATAGACCTCAACATTTTAGTAATAAAAGAAGTAGGTGACTCAGAAATTGTTTTAAAAAAGGTATGTGATACCATACATTGTGTGTCACCTCATCTCAAAAGCTATCAACAAGAGATATGGCATTTGATTTCGCATTTCTAAGCTTTTAACATTATTTATGTTCCTAGAACATGCAACACAGATGTAGATGCATTGGAAAATGTTACTGCTAGGTTTTCACCACTTAGGGATGATTTTTCTATAGAAATTATTTATAATCCATCCATCCTTGATAGTATCACTAATTTATGTGTTTTCTATGATGACCAACATATACTACACTTTATGGTGAATGTTGTTGTACTCAAGGATGCAACTATCGATGAATATGAGCACGAGAAAGCATTACAGGATGCAGCTAACACAAGCAAAGAAAACACCATGTTGAAGGGAATGGTATCATTGGAAAAGTTGTACAATTTGCAGAATCTCTTCCAAGGGCAAGTTAATGCAAAAACCCATAGCTCAATCTTGTCGCACGAGAAAATCAATTTGGAAACAAAAAAAGATCTGAAATTTGTTAATCTTGGTACTTGTTGCACAACACAAGAGCAGAAATACTTTATCCACTTATTCAAGGAGTACCAAGATGTATTCGTTTGGATGTATGACAAGCTCAAAACTTATGACACAAATTATCCAACACGTGATCCCAATCAAAGCAGGGGCCAACCCATTCCAACAAAAGTTGCAAAAAGTACATCCGACACTTGAGCCTCTCATACAAAAGAAGATAAGGAATATGATGGATTCTCAGATCATATATAAAGTATGAAATTATACCTAGGTATTGAACTTGGTCCCAGTTAGAAATAAGTCTAGGAAATCCACTTATGTGTTGATTTCCACAACATGAACCGCACCTCAGACAAAGACAATTACCCTGTGTTGTCTATGGAACAAATACTTCAAACAATATTGGGGTTAGAGATGTTTTATTTATTGGATGGGTACTCTAGATATAACCATGTTCTAGTCTCAGATCCTGAAAGAGTCAAAACAACATTTCGCTCGAAGTGGGGTACGTTCGCATTCAAGAGAATTCCATTTGGGTTTATCATTGTCAGTGCAACATTTCAATATGCCATGGACATCGCATTCCATAGAAACATTGGATAGAGCATGGTGGTCTACCTTGATTATACCATGGTGTTTTATAATAAAAGATCCAACCACATATGCCATTCGAGGAAAATTTGTGAGCGATGTCGCAAGTATGGGATATCCCTTAATCCCAAGAAGAGTATTTTTACAGTGTCTAAGGGTAATATCTTGGGCCATATCATTGCCAAAAGTGGGATTAAAGTAGAACCATAGAAGGTAAAATCAATTACACATATTCCCTTCTCGATGAAAAACAAATCCATGCAGTCCTTCCTAGAGAAAATAAACTTCCTCTATAAGTTCATCTCTGATTACGCTCAGATTGTCAAGCCAATATAGGAGATGGTAAAGAAGGATACAATAAACAAATGGGATAAAATGGAAAGGGACACATTTCCCGATATCAAGCAAGCTATTTGATCCGAATTTATGCAGGAACGTAATAGAATACACATATAACGATAAATACAAATATGCAGCAAAAATAACACTTCCTTTCACTAATATCAAAGAATCAAAATTTGTTTAGAGACAGAATGGAAATAAACTAACTAGGGCATTGATAGCTTATCTCTGAGAAGAGATGTGGTGGCTACAGGGCTTTGAACTATGTGTGAAAATGAGGCTAGAAGGCCTATATATTATTTAGAAACAATGTAAAACCCTAAACATCCAAAAAACTAACCCTAGGAGATGAAACACCAAACTATGGGCCCCGTCGGGGTAAATTGGTACATCAATTTCCCGGGGTCGTAACTTTGGCATACTATCTTTGTTTGATGCATATGATACATCGTTAGAAATATCTATCCGAGGACTAAAATTGCTGACAATCAATAAAAATTCCCAAAGGTTTCATGCCCAAAAAACATCGTTTAGGGCCTCAAAACGACTTCGGAAGTTCAAGACCCGAAAAACTACCAAAAATAGCAAATTGTGCTACAATTAAGGAAACTGAAAAAGATGAAAGAAAAAATGGTGGGGGTTCAAGTGGAATAGGTGAATGGCCATCAATATCCACATGGATCATTCATCCTCCCTTAGGAACAAATGGTCCCCTTTGCATTGATTTCCTCCATGAGATGAGGAACTTTTGCTGAACTTGGTCCCTAGTGAGATACTTGCCCTAGTGAAGGAGTTGGCCTGATTTGACAACTCGATATAGCTGGATCCTCTGTTGGCAAGTGTTATTGATTTGTGTGTCCATAATCTGAAGAGTTTTGGCTTGTTCCATGTAGTCTGGGTTTAACTCTTTTAGTGCGAGTTGTTCTGACATGTCGAATGTGTCCAGTAGAGGTGGAAAGTAGGGCCGAAGGCGGTCCACATTGAACACTGCTTGCAGACCAAGGAATGGTGGAATATTGAGCTTGAAGGAATTGTCCCCTAAAACCTTGGTGATGGTGTATGGCCCATATCGAAGTGGGGGAAGCTTGTGGTGGGGTCCAACGAGGTACTCCTTCTGGAAATGTAGCCACACTTTGTCACCCACCTAGAATTTGTGTGGAACCCGATGTTGATCATGTCGCTGCTTGTACTTAGTAGTGGCTCTATCTAATATGTCATGAACATGTTAGCAGATGTGTTGAATGCGCTCAATGAAGTTGTTTGCCTTGGCAGCTTCAGACTGGACATTGTAGGTTTTAATCCTGTACAGAAATTATCTGCAAACGAATCTTAAAAACTGAAAATAAACAATAGCAAGAGCATAAAACATAAAAAATATATACACAGATATTTTCCCCTAGATCCCAAATCAGGACTACCAACTTGATTTTTCATTATATTCTTTTTAGTGTTACAACACAGACACACACAGATATGTGTAAATTTTTATATATATATATATATATATATATATATATATATATATATATATATATATATATATATATATATATATATATATACATACATGTCTAAGCATACATAAACCTCAATCCATTAACCCTATATTAGAACATAACCGTAGTTCCCTTGACCGAATCTACAAAATACCAGGGGCCGAAAAACCATCATGCCCAAAACCATGTGCAAACCCATGCACAAAACCATGGGCGGGTCTGCCCACCGAAAAATATGGTCCAAATTTTTTTTTCTTGGGGCACTGCCCCAGACCTCGAACAAGGGAGCCTACCGCCCCCCCTGTGACCCCCCTACTACTCCCATCGCAATGTATAGGGGGCAATTTTCCCCCCCCGTGCATGCAACTAATTGTGGAAAGAATATAACACATACCCAACATTCTCCCACTAGTTTTTTACTTTCTGCAGGGGGCCATAGGAGAGCTTAGTCATTAGTCTAGCCCTACAACACCCATTTTTTATCTATACCACGATAACTTTTGAGTGGTCACAAACTTCGTTAATGCATCTGCAACATTCTTCAAATTTTCCACCTTTACGAACAACACCCTTTTATCCTCAACTATATCTCTCACAAAGTGATATTGAACATAAATGTTCTTTGTCTTTAAATGATAAGTAGGGTTCTTAGCCAAGAAAATTGCACTTTGGCTATCACAGTCTATCCTTATAGCTCGTTGCACCAGCCCCATACTTGAACACAATATATGCAACCAAACGACTTCTTTTCTTGCATGAGTGGTTGCCATGTATTCTGCATCTGTAGTTGAAAGAGCCACTACAGAATGTATTTTACTCATCCAACTGACTGCACCTCCAAATAGGCTAAACACATACCCACTTGTAGATCTTCTTTTGTCCAGATATCCAACCCAGTCTACATCAACAAAGCCATGGATTTCCAATACTCTATCCAATCCTGGTCTTCCCTGGTAGCACAAACCATAATCACTAGTGCCACGCAAATATCTGAAAATCTGCTTCATTTTTGTCCAATGCTCCTTCCATGGTTTTGACATAAAATTTCTCAATACTCCCACTGCATGTGCAATGTGTGGTCTAGTATAGACCATTTCGTACATCAGGCTACCCACTGCACTTGCATATGGAACACACGACATATCCTCCTCTTCTTCTTGTGTCTTGGGACATTGCTCAAAAAATAGCTTTACACCTACAGGAATAGGAACCTTGACCGGTTTACTATCCTACATATTGAACCTTTGCAATATTGTCTCGACATACTTCCTCTGGTTTAACCAGAGCTTCCTCTTTTCCCAATCTCACTTAATTTCCATGCCCAAAATATAGTTTGCAGCACCAAGGTCCTTCATGTCAAATTTGGAGAACAATTGGGTCTTCAAATCCTGGATAATTTCTTTGTCATTTCCAATGAGCAACATATCATCCACATACAAGACCAAATAAATAACACGGTCACCAATTAATTTAAAATATACACATTGATATTGTTTTCTTCTAGTGAAGCCAAGTCCCCGTATATAGGTATCAAATTTCTGATACCACATCCTTGGTGACTGTTTTAACCCATGCAAAGACTTTTTTAACCTACATACCAGTTCTTTCTTACCCTTCACCATAAATCCTTCAGGTTGCTTCATGTATATCTCTTCTTCCAGATCTCCATGAAGAAATTTTTTCTTCACATCCATCTATTCTACCTCAAAATCAAAGGTAGCAGCAATAGATAAAATTAATACAATAGAAGTAACCATGGAAACAGGAGAAAAAATATCACAAAAATCAATTCCCGACACCCCGGAATAACCTTTTGCTACCAATCGAGATTTGTATTTCTCCGCCTTGCCTTCTACATTCATCTTCTTCTTAAACACCCATTTTATCTTGATGGTCTTCCTTCTAGCTGGCAACTCCACCAGAACCCATGCATCATTTTTGTGCAAGGATACAATTTCATCAACCATGGCCTCCTTCCAGAGTTTTCCATACTATGAATCCACTGCGTCCCTAACAGTTCTGGGATCATCATCAGTTATAGTTAAAGCAAAATTTGAACAAAAAACAGATGGACTATACCTTTCTAGTTTCCTTCTTTCTTGAACTAATCTTCTTACAGCTAGAGTTTGTGTCTCTTCCTCTTCTGAATCTTCTTTTGTTGTAGAGTCTGATCATCCTACTTTAGCTCAAACTATATCTTCTTAGGTTCCTTTGGTAGGACTTCATGTTTAACAACATCTTTAAGCTCTCTAAACACAACATCTTGGTTGCACACAACCTTCCTTGTTCTGGGTTCCAAATCTTGTAAGCTTTTAAACCATCCTTATACCCAATAAATATGCATTTTTCAGATTTATTATCCAACTTGGTCCTTTTCTCCTTTGGAACATGTACATATGCATCACATCCAAATTCCCTTATATTTAAAAGAGAGGGTTTCTCACCAGTCCATACCTCATGTGGAGTCTTATCCTCCAATGCTGATGAAGGTGATCTATTAACTAGGTAACATGCAGTCTCCACTGCTTCTGCCCAGAATTCCTGTCCTAACCCAGTATCACTAAGCATTCTTCTTTCCTTTTCCATCAACGTTCTGTTCATTCTTTCTGTAGCTCCATTTTTCTGAGGTGTGTATGGATCAATCTTCTTCCATGCTATGCCACACTTACAGAATTCTTCAAATTCCTTCTTGCAAAACTCTCCACCATTATCTGTTCTCAGCACCTTTATCTTCTTCTCTGTCCGGTTTTCCACCAGAGCCTTAAATTCTTTAAATCTATCAAAGACTTCAGATTTATTCCTTAAGAAATATATCCATGTATTCCTTGAGAATTCATCTATGAATGAAACATAGTACACATAATTTCCCAGTGATAGAACTAACACATATCCAAACACATCATTGTGCACAAGCTCTAATATCTTGTTCGCCCTCTTAGCGCCAAAAGGAAAACTCACCCGATTTTTCTTCCCATATACACAATGTTAACAGAAATAAAAATACAGAGAGAAATTAGACATACCTTCTACCATACCATTTCTATGTAGTATCTGAAGGCACTTCTCTCCAATATGTCCAAGCCTTTGATGCCATAGCATGGTCTTTTCTCCAAAGACCGCTAGGCTTTCTCCTCCACTTTCAAGAACCACAGAACTATTGCACCCATTAATAACAGTGGTACCCTGAAGCTTGTACAGATTTCCAATCCAAACTCCCCACATTAATACCAGTGCTCCCCGAACCATCTTGCAGATATATTTTTAAAACACTGTTTTTACACCTGCATCATCCATCTTGCTTACAGAAATCAGATTTTTGGCCAATGCAAGAATATGCAGAACACCAGGAAGTGTTCTAATACTTCCACCTTGTAGCTTCAGCTTGAATTTTCCAAGTCCAATGATTTTAGCCTTCCTATCATCCCCTAATAAGACGTCACCACCATCATATTTATCATACTCGCATAACCACTCCCTATGGGGAGTGAAGTGAAAGGATGCACCTGAGTCAATCAGCCATGCCTCATGATCTACATGTGTATTTGAAGAAGAAGCCAAATACACATCCCCACTTTCATCCGAGGTGGTTTTTTCCTTTGCAGAAGGAGCATCATCAGATACCTTTCCTTTCTCGAGAGATTTATATTTCCAATCCTTTTTGTAGTGCCCTTCCTTTCCACATTTCCAGCACACCTTTACAAACCTTCCTGGAGATTTAGATCTCCCACTTGAAACCTTATTCTTGTTTCTGTTCTAGGACCTTCCTTGTATAGATAAGGCATCTCCATTCTGGCCCTCCATATTTCTCCATCTCATTTCCTCCGACGGCAAGGCTGAGACAATGTCATCAAAATTTAAGGTAGTTGTATTGCTACCTATTGCAATAACTAGACTGTCCCTCGAATCTGGTAGAGAACACAACAAACTGATGCACTTATCTTCATTTGATATTTTAATATTAACAGATTAAAACTAACTTACCACATTATTGAAGGCTTTTAGATGCTATGTCACTGAGTCTCCATCCTTCATCCTCAAGCTATTCAACATTTTCTACAGGAACAATTTATTCACCAGAGACTTAGATTGGTACAAATTCCCTAGGTTGTCCCACAAATCCTTTACCGTAGCTTCCCCAGATACATTCAACAATATTGAATCTGAGAAACACAACCGTATTGTGCTTTTTTCCTTCCAATACAAATTCTTCTTGTCTTCATCTAACATCGTCATTGGTTTAGTACCTGGATCTACCGCGATCCACTGATATTTATCCACTAGTAGATCCTCCATCTTGAGCTTCCACAACTCAAAACTCTGACCATTAAATTTCTCAATCTCTATATTTCCACTGCTCGTCATATTCTTTCACCCAAAGAATCGATCCCGCAGATCTCCCACTAAACACGCTCGACCACAAGCCCGAGAAAAAAACCCCTCAGCAGAAAAGGCATCCCCTTGAAGCCAAAAGAGCTCTGATACCAAATGTAGGTTTTAACCTTGTACAGAAATTATCTACAAATGAATCTTAAAAACAAAAAATAAACAAGAGCGAGATCATACAACATAAAACATATATACACAGATATTTTCCCTTGGATCCCAAATAAGGACTACCAGCTTGATTTTTCATTATATTCCTTTTAGTGTTACAACACATATATATACATGTCAAAGCATACATAAACCCCAATCCATTAACCCTGGATTAGAACATAACCGTAGTTCCCTTGACCAAATATACAAAATAACAGGGGCTAAAAAACCGTCATGCCCCAAAACCATGTGCAAACCCATGCACAAAACCATGGGCGAGTCTGCCCACCGAAAAACAGGGTCCAATTTTTTTTTTCTCGGGGCGCTGCCTCGGACCCCGAACAGGGGGGCTGTCGTCCCCCCTACTACACCCAACACAACGTATAGTGGGGGCTTTCGCCCCTCCCTCACACATGCGACTAATCATGGAAATAATATAACACATACCCAATAGACATGAGCTGAATTTCCCTAAGTAGCTGCAAATGGCATGGCTACATCAATGGGACATAGTGGTTGGAATCCCAAGCCCACTTGAAAGGGGTTGTGTTTAATTGAGCTATGGAGGGCCTGGTTATAGCTATGTTGTAAATAGGGGACGATATCATCCCATGTGCATAGATGCTTTGAGTTTTACAAGTGCAGAATGTATACAATCATCCTATTGACGACCTTTATCTGGCTGTCAATTTGGGGATGGAAAGTTGTGGACTTGGTGAGCTTGGTGTCTAGCATTGACAAGAAGATGGACCAAAATTTACTGAGGAACCTGCCATCCCAATCTGAGATTATAGACTCTGGGATCCCAAATTGTACCCAAACTTGTTCAAAGAATATTTTAGCAATGGATTTTTCTATGATATTCTTCCTGCAGGCCGCCATAATGGCCATCTTCGAGAATCTATTGATGACCACAAAAACACAGTCGTCATGCTTAGTTGAAGGAATGCCTGACATGTAATCCATGGAGATGGATTCCAAAGGTCGACTAGGGGTAGGTAGCAAAGTATAGAGGCCTTGCTTCTTGATGGTCATTTTGGAAATGGTGTAGGCAGTGAAAGATCTGATTTACTTCCAGACATCATGTCGAAGGTTTCGCCAATAGAAATATTTCTGCAGTACCACCACTATTTTTTCGACCCCGAAATTTCCACCGACCCGACTGTAGTGTGCTTCCCAAATCATCTTGGCAAGCTCGCTTGAAGGAACACAAAGGTGTCCCAAGTGAATTATTAGTCCATCCTGGAGGTGAAAATTTGGAACTCGGTTACCCTCCAAGAGAATCTTGTATGCGTGGCCAAATTCTGGATTGCTCTTATAGAGAAGAGGCCAATCAGAAGTATCGTGCTCGCAGGAGTTGAGAACAGTGGTTATTACCACGTTCGGTGGTTAGCTGAGGTAGTCTGCAACATTATTGGTGTTTCCATTCTTGCACTTGATGTTCAAATGAAATTGTTGCAGATTTGCGGAAAATTTTTGATGGTGATCATTTTGAAACTTCCCTTGTGTCTGTATGAACTGCAGGGGTCAATGGTCTCTATGGATGATTGTTTCCTTCCCCAAAATGTAATGCTTCCATTGTCGGCAAGCCTGCACAATGGAATACATCTCTCTATCATAAGTGGGATACTTTCAGACTGTGTCAGACAGTGTCTCACTGTGATATGCCACTCGATGCCTCTATTAAGTAAGAATTTCCTTAATAGCATAATCATAGGAATTTGTCTCGATCTCAAATGGTTGTTGAAAGTATGGTAATGTGAGCACTAAGGAAGAGCATAGGTGATGTTTCAATTCTAAAAACGCCTTCTATTGAGATTTAGAAAAAAATAATTTTTATTTCACTCCTCCCTTGGTGACTTGACTCAAGGGCCAAGTGATATGAGAGAATCCCAATATGAACCTGTGGTAGAAATTACAAAGACCCGGAAAGCTACAAAGCTCTGTTAGAGTGGTTGGGGTTGTCCAATATCGAATGAATTGGATCTTGGTTTGATCCACATGCACCCCCCCACTCATCAATAATGTATCCCATATATTGAACTTGGGTCATGCCAAAAGTTCTCCTCTCCAAATTGGCACACTACTTATGTTGCTACAGTGTTTTGAGGACCTTTCAGATGTGATGGAGGTGCTCTTCCTAAGTCTGGCTGAATATTAGGATGTCATCCAAGTACATCACTACAAATGAGCTGGTGATTGGCCACAATATTTCATCCATCAAACTCATGAAGGTTGTGGGATAATTCGTCAACCCGAAAGGCATGGCTAGCCATTCAAAAAGGCCCTCCTTGGATTTGAAGGTAGTCTTCCACACATTAGACAATTAAATTGGTACCTGGTGATACCTAGACTTCAAGTCGAGCTTGATGAAATATTTCACCCCTTTGATTTGGTTCAGAAGGTCATCAATCTGTGGGATTGGGTACCTATTCCAGACAATGATCTTGTTCAGCGCCCGATAGTCAATAAAGAGTCTCTAAGTCCCATCCTTCTTCTGCGCCAACATGATTAGGCTCCCATAGGGTGATGAACTTGGTCTGATGTGACCTTTCTACAACAGCTCCTGAAGATGCCTCTTGATTTCATCATTCTCTAGAACAGAGCACCAATAGATTAATCCATTGGGAAGTGATGCACTTGGGTTTAGATCAATGGGGTGCTTGACCTGACAGTGCAGAGGCACCCCTGCGGGTGAGGTGAATATGTCCACATACTCTTCCATGACCTTGTCCATTCTTTTTTGTCGTGTGGAGGAGCCCTCTTTGGAGGTCGTGGCTATAGTCTTCTTCTTTCCCTGAGGGAAAATCACCAGGTAAAAAAATTTCCTAGTTTTGGAAATGAGCTTACTACATTGTTTTGCAGTAACCAAAGAGATAGTGGCAAGCGATGGTACCTCTAGTATCCTGCACAACTTATTTCCCAAAGTAAAAAAATAGCACAAGGCTAGGAATCATACACAACATGTATCTTCCACAAGTATGGTTGGCCTAATAATACATCAAAAACATCAAGAGGAGAAATGTCACATAATACCTCATCAGTGAAGGGATTGATGCTATAGGGAAGGTGACACTATTGGCTGATGTGGAGATCCCATCCTTGGTAAAGCCACCTAATGGTGTGAGGTTGTGGGCGTGTTGTGGTCAGCAAGCCCAAACGCTTCACGACCTTTGATGAAATGAGGTTATTTTGGTTCCCACTGTCAACAATGAATTATAGTGGGGAACCCTTTACCCACATTTGGGAGTGCCAAAAGAGACATGCCTCCTCCTCTTGATCTTCTAGTTCTTCCTTTTCAAACTTTGTGATGGCAACAGTGGCATTGGGCTCCACATCGATAATATGCTTCCCTTTGTCATTCCCCTTCTCGGGTTCTGATTAAGAGTTGGAGCATGCATCTGATTCAAAAGCTTTCATCTCGGCCACCAGTGACTACTTGGCCCCACACTCACTTGTGTTATGAGTGGAGCTCTTATGGAATTCACACCACTTTCCCGTGTCCTTTGTTGGCATTGTGGTGTTTTTATTTTCTTGCAGTTTTGGCAAGTTCCCTTAGGGTGCCATGCCTTGGCTTTGTCCTTTGTTCTATGGTTTGGGGGCACCTTTCCCTTTCTTTTGTTTCCCAGATCAAAAGTATTACTTCTTATGTTTGGATTTCTGCTCAATAGTGGAAGCATACCGGTATATTGTAGCAAGCGAGGAGATGTTGAGGAACTCCATTTCCTCCTAAATGTATCTGTGTAGATAACTGTGGTACTTAAGCACCAAATTTTTCTCTAAATATTTGATACCCAACTTTGTGTGCAGGGTATGGAACATATTCATCAGCTCATGCACATATTGATCCCTTTGATGCCGCAACGTTGCCCATTGTATGTACTTGTCATCATAGCTCCCCACGGGATAATATTTTTCCTTGATGGCATCTAGGAAAGAATTCCAAGTGGGTATGGCCGAGAACTGAGAGGGTTCCCCCTTGTCCTTTTTCTCATAGTAGGTTTCCCACCAATCCTTGACATGGCGGGTGACTTTGAGGAGTGAAAAAATAATCTTCTCTCAGTCGGAAAAGTCATGAACTAGAAATATCCTTATAATAGATTCAACCATCAATATACAACGTCTGCATATATTGTAATATTCCTTTTTCAGGAATTGCTGCAATAGAGTCCAGAGAAACGATATATAAGGAAGGAAGTGTAAAAATAAGATGAAAGGGGTCTTGGATCCATTTTTTAATACATTACACACTCCACTTCCAAAATTAGAGCCCAAAGAAATAAATCTAGTTGGGTTATACAGATCTCCCACACCTAGGTATCTTGGAAAACTGCTCAAATAGAGAGCCTATAGCAATACATGAACACAATCATAAAACTCTGCAAATATGAATATGTCATAAGATGAAATATTATGCAGCCAACATATCTATTAATATCTCAGCAGAAATATATAGAAATATCACGAGGAATAAACCCATCATGCAATGGGAATCAATCTTCAAAGATTAACACATGAAATACATGAGATGCAGCAACTGCACAAAATGCCGGAGAGCAGTGACTGCGCATCATGAGAGTAACTGCTGCTGTAGATGTCAATACATGAAATATGGATGATACATACAAATAAATTCCCAACAATAGAGGAATGGGCCTCAAAACAATATTTCTAGCCAATCTAGGAGAGATTGCTAGAAATGCCGGAGAATGCACAATGTGAAAAATAACTTGTCACTGCAATTGAATCAAAATAAGAATGAGGCTGTATCAGATCTGAAATACTCATGCCCTCCTATGATAATGTTCTCAAGCAAAGGGTTGATCCCTTTTACTCAAAAACACTCATCTTGATAAGCTCAAATGACCCTCCTAGCAACTGCCTACAAAATAACGCAGATCTAGCTAGAAAATGCGCTGTGAGGGAAGATGGATGGTTGGCCTGATGCCAATAATCTAAAAATAAGCCCTAGAGTCCTCCTCACTAATCCTCCAATAGATAGCTAAGCCCTCCACTGAAAAACAAGCCAAGAATGACTCAAGAGATCCTCTGTTGCTGCACCTTGCAACACAAGGTTATCCTGCTATAGGAATAACGTTGTGGCTGAAGGAGGTAGCTTTGGCCAAATGCCAAAATGAGGAAATGTAGCTCTAGAACCTCTCCTTCCCTAAGGATGAGGTATGGATTCACGATTGGGAACACCCTAGTGCTATGCATCACCGCACTCTTTCTAAACAGCAAGAGGAGCGTAGTCTCAACAGTGTTGGAAATACTGAGAGGGGGGGGTGAATCAGTATTAATTTCAATTAGAGCATTAGCTAATCTTCAATTATTATAAATGTTTGTACAATGATAGCAGCAAATAAGAGGAACACAAATGCACACATTTTTTAAGGTGGAAACCCACTCCGGGACAAAAACCACCTAATGCTTTTCTAATAATTCTTTATTATTCAACTCCAATTGAAAATAAAGCTCGAACTTCCTAGAATCTAGAAAAACATTCTTCTCCAGCTCCCACTGGATGGATGCTCCAATGCCTGAGATTATTCAGTATTCAACTGAACGGATGCCCCAACACCCAATGAGCTACAACTCACCCTAGCACCACCCTACCACCCTATAGAAGAATAAAAGAAGAATGGACTCCCATACCAGGGAAAATGGCCCACTTTACAATGATATAGAACGATGTAGAAGAATAAGACACACTAGAACATAACCCCAACTATGACACAACCACCTAATGATAATCCTAGACCACCTGATATTGCCTCTTCAACTCTTGGCAGATAGATACTAGTACAATTTGTACAATAATGTATTTACAATGACTAAGTACAATGATACCTTTACAATGATTGTATGCAGTGCTGCCCAATTGAAGACTTCATAAGATGAACTTCTTGTTGCTGTTATGCACCTTGGTTTCTACTCTTTTCATGCTACCCTCTGCAGGACCTTGCTTTGCTTTGCTACCCTAGAAAGTTTGGTCCGTTGCAACCCTTGATAACACATGATCTAGCTTTTTCTTTGCCTTCTAGGAGATCAATATTGAATCTGGTGTATCTCTGTTATTTCAGATCCCAAATATCTAATTTTCAGTCTTGTATTAGTCCTTTGAGTCATCCTTCCAATTCCACAGGTCTGACCCAATTCGGATTCTTCAAGGGAGAGTTATACCCAATCTCTCACAATGCCCTAATTATGGACTGTTTCAGCACAATAAATTTGTACGGCATGCCACGTGTCACTGTTTCTTCATTTGAATCTTAAATTGATAGAGAGACAACTAAATTCTATGCATTATCTGTCACTTTTTACGGAATTCAAATCCGGTACTCAGAGAGAGAGTTATGACGATTTTACCAAGGTCACTTCTTTGAGTTGAATTTCAGGAGTCTGCAAAAACCCTAACTTCCACAGATCATATCTCCAAAAATATTGCGCACCTTGATCTAAAATTTTTACAGAAGCTTCCTCAGGATTTCGTTGCCTCATAAAAATTTCAGCTTCTGAGCCTTCATAGAAAAAAATTTAGAGCAAAAATTCCACGATGACCTGTTTCAGATGGTGAAATCCCTTGCATAAGGAGGAAATGAGGATCACAATTTATATAAATGCTTAGGTTGAGAGGGGCTTCAACAAGTGAAAGTGGGAGGGATTTTAGGGGCTTAAAAAATATTAATTCTAACTTTTCAATGACCCATGCCCCAACCCCATGGGGTTTTAGCCCACTAACTGGGGGTACAAACTTCAAACATGAATATCTCTCAAACCGTGAAGAATTACATGGCGTTCCATATATCAACGGAAACATCTCGACAAGTATAAACCATCAAAATCATTATTGAACCTGAATATATTAATTTGGTAGGTCAAAATTACCTTGCAATATTGGGTTACCCCCTGGTGCTGCTTGGGTTGTCATCAATGACAACCGCTGATAAAAAATCTCCCCCTTTGGCATTGATGGCAACACAAATACTCCCGCTGCGATCATGACACCTCTTCCTACAACATTCTCTCCCCGTTTGACATCAATGGAAAAGGGTAACTCCCCTTGAAACAAAAACATCTTGTGGACCTATACACACTTCTACTCCCGCTGACACACAACCGTCCTGCAGACCTGTAATCTAATGAGAACTTGGGAGAATCCCAAGCTTTTGACGAAGATATTCAAATCCTTCACGAGGTAAAGGTTTAGTGAAGATATCAGCAATTTGTTCTTTTGTACAAACATACTCAAGTTTGATATTCTTTTCAGCGACTTGTTCTCTAACAAAATGATATTTGATGGGAATGTGTTTTTTTTTTGAATGCATGACAAGATTCTTGGAGATGTTGATGGCACTAGTGTTGTCACAGAATATGGAAATAGGCTCACTAAATTGTACTTGAAGATCTTGCAAATTTTGTTTCATCCAAAGGACTTGAGTACAACATGATGCTGCTGCAATGTATTCTGCTTCCGTTGTAGATAACGAGATTGAAGTTTGCTTTTTTCTCAACCATGATATGAGACAACCACCTAGATAGAATGTTGCTCCGCTAGTACTCTTACGATCATCAACGCTTCCTACCTAATCTGCATCTGTAAAGGCTTGAATAATGAGATTCTTACGCTTGGGATACCACAATCCATATTCTTCTGTGCCCTTTAGATATCAAAGAATTCTTTTGACAACAATAACATGTGATTCTTTTGGTGATGCTTGGAATCTTGCGACTTGTCCAACTGCTTGCATAAAATTTGGCCAAGAGGCTGTTACATATAGAAGACTACCAATCATAGATCTGTACAACCTTTGATCCACATCCTTAGATGAGTCATCTATGCTCAATTTGCAACCTGTTACCATCGAAGTAAGAATGGGTTTGCAATCTTCCATTTTGAATTTCTTGAGCATTTCCTTGATGTACTTGGCTTGACATATAAATATTCCTTTCTCTTGCTGAGATATTTGAAGCCCTAAAAAGTATGTCAGCTCACCAAGTAAAGACATCTCAAACTCACTTTGCATCTTTGTAGAAAAGTTCTTACTTAGTCGATCATCATTGCTACCAAATATTATATCATCCACATATACCTCAACGATTGTTAAATTATATTTATCTATTTGTACATAAATATTGCTATCAACAGTACCTTTCTTGAACCCTTGTTGACATAGATATCCATCAAGACGAGCATACCATGCTCTGGGAGCCTGCTTGAGACCATATAGAGCCTTCTTTAACCTGCAGACATAGTCTTCTTTTTGTGATAGTAGAAAACCTTCACGTTGTTCGATGTAAACTTCTTCTTCTAATTCTCCATTCAGAAATGCTGACTTAACATCCATTTGGTAGACTTTGATTTTTCTTGAACATGCATAGGTGAGAAACATTCGGATGGCTTCCATTCTGGCAACTGGTGCAAATGTTTCATCGAAATCAATTCCTTCCACTTGTGCATAGCCTTTGCAAACCAATCTTGCTTTGTTTCTAGTAACCTGCCCATCTTCATTCAATTTGTTCCTGAACACCCATTTAGTCCCAATGACATTTTTATCTTTTGGTCGTGGAACTAATTCCCAGGTGTTATTCTTCTCAATTTGATCCAATTCTTCATTCATAGCTGCTACCCAATGTTCATTTTGGCTAGCTTCCTCAAAACTACTAGGCTCAAAGGTTGCTAGAAAAGCAACGTGAGCTTGTTGTGATGAACGAAGCTATCGACCTTCATTTATGTCACCAATGATTTTATTTGATGGATGGTTCTTTTGAATCCACTCTTTTTTTCTCCTTGGAGGAGCTTCTTGTTGTTGTTCTGGTATATCTTGATGATCATTGTTTACTTCTTCATCGTTGATAGTTGCTTCTTGTTCTACAATTTTATCTGTGTCTTTTTCAGCCTCTGTCTCAAGTTTCAAAGATTCTAGATCCTCATCATTACTCGCTAGAACACCATCTTTGTCAAATGTAACATTTATGCTCTCCACTATCTGTTTTCGTCTTAGATTATAGCATTTATAGGCCTTTCTTTTGCGTGAGTAACCAATAAAGATACCTTCATCAACACGTGATTCAAACTTACCCAAATTTTGATCTTCTCTTTTGATATAACATTTGCTTCCGAAGATTCTGAAATATTTTACATTAGCTGGTTTTCCTTTCCATAATTCATATGGAGTCTTGTTGCAATTATTTCTAAGAAGACTTCGGTTGATAATGAAGATTGTCGTATCAATTGCTTGAACCCATAATTTTTCATCCAATTTTGAGTCCTTCAACATTGTTCTACCCATTTCCTGTACAGTTCTATTCTTTCTTTCAGCAACTCCATTTTGCTGAGGTGTTCGTGCTATTGAAAATTGCCTTTTTATTCCATTTTCGTCACAGTATTGCTGAAATAATTTGGAAGTGAATTCTCCACCATTATATGATCTTAAACACTTTATTTTCAAATTAGTTTCATTTTCAACCAACTCCTTGTAGATCTTAAAGCACTCAAATGCTTCAGATTTTTTCTTTAGGAAACTGACGGTTGTCATCCTGGTATAGTCATCTATCATTAACATGAAATATAATTCTCTGTCTAAGACTTTTGTTCTCACAGGACCACATAGATCAGTATGTATCAATTCCAATGGATGTGATGCAAAGTGTTATTTTGTTTTAAATTGGACTTTTGTCTGCTTTCCATGCCGACATGCCTCACATAGTGTGTTGGAAGGTTTTGAGATTTTCGGCATTTCTCGTACTGCTTCCTTTTTGCTTATCCTAACAATGTTGTCAAAGTTTATGTGACCCATTCGTTTGTGCCATAACCATCTTTCATATTCTTTAGCTAGTAGACATGCTTTAGTTGCTTCATCGAGAACATATATGTCATTTCGAGCTCGACTTGCTGTAGCCAAAATTTTACGATACCTGCCTTTCCTGATTTCACATTTTGTGGAGTTGAATAGCATTGTGTGTCCTTGATCACACATTTTTCCAACACTAAGAAGATTGTGATTCATGTTTTCAACCAATAGAACATTCTTGGCTATAACATCTTTGCTTCCGAGAGTGATGGTACCTGATCCTATAACATTTGAAGATCCATCATTTCCAAAGGATACAGTTCCATCCTTCTTCTCTTTTAGAGATACAAATTTCCTTCTATCTCCAGTCATATGCGTTCAGCAACCGCTATCAACATAACACACATCTTTATTGTTTTGAGCCTTGAGAGCGTGAGCACAATTATCAGTCTTCTTCTTCTTCCATGTTCGTTCATTCTGTGGCTTCGAAGATTCTTCTGGAGGATTTTCAAGTCTGCAGTCTCTGGTTATGTGTCCAAAGTTCTAACATTTGTAACATTCCATATTATTTCTTAAATGTTCAAATCTATTAATGTTTTGTTGAGCCCTGGGAGGTTCATATTTGAAGAATCTCCTAGAATTGTATTGGTTGCTAGGGTACGTGCAAAATTCTACAGCTTTATGACCAAATTTTCCACATGAATAACAATAGCCATGAAAAATATTTTGGTACCTGGATGAAAATATTCGTCAAGGAATTGTCTTCAAAGGATGTTCTTGCGAATATTGTCCAATGAAGTCTACCTGTATGTCAAATCTCATAGGTTCATTGTATTTTATTGTAGAAGGTCCTGCTTCTTCTTCTTTGTAACTGAGGCCAATTCTGTCGTTGTAAGACTGTTGATTGTTGATGAGTTCTTCCAATGTGCTTGAGCTGTTGGCATAGTTTTGGATAGTTTTTCCCTTCTTCACTTCCTTACGTAGCAAGACTACTTCGACTTCTAATGCTTCCCTTTCTTGGTTTCTTTCTTCCAACTTCTTTTGAAGTGACTCTTCAATACATTTGTGTTCTTCAACTTCAATTTTGAGACCTTGACCTTGTTCTTCAAGAGTATTGGAACGGATCTTCTCAGCATTGAGCTCTTTTATAAGCTTGATTGCCTCCTCATAAAATTCTTCTATGGTCAACCCTTCTTCTTCATTGTTTGATACTTCTTGTTTATTGTGCTTGGCCATAAATAATACTTTCTCATTGGCTTCTTCTTTGTTGTCACTTTCTTCATCGGATGATGAGCTATCTTCTTTAGAGAGAAAGTTCCTTTTGGATCCTTTATTTTTTCCTTGCTTGTTGAATTTCTTAAAGCCTTTCTTTCCTTTTGAGTTGCCATCACTTTTGTTTGGACATTTTGCTACGAAATGCCCAACCTCACCACAACCGAAACATATCAATGGAAGTTTACCTTTGAATTTTCCCTTACCAGGTTTTAGTTTTCTTGTAAAGTAAGCATATTATTCATTTGAAAGACCTTCTCCATCATCTCCCTTTTCTTCACACTTGCAGGTGCATGTCATTTCAATTGAAGGTTGTTTGTCCTTATTGGTTTTCTTAGATGCAATGAACGTAGTTTCTAGATTTGAAGTACCCTTTTCTTCATCAAGTCTCATTTCATATGCTATGAGAACTCCATGTAATTCTTCCTTGCTGAGTTTGTCCAGATTTGCACTGTATTCTAAGACTGATACCTTTGGGTTGAATCTCCCTGGTAACGTTCTAAGAATCTTCCATATAATAGTCTTCTTGTCAACTGGCTCTCCCAATCCTTCCAGAGTATTGGTTATTTCATCAACATATTGGAAGTATGCAGCAATGTTGCAATCTTCTTTCATTCTGAGTTGCTCAAATTTTGCTCTATAGATTTGAAGCTTTTCTTCTTTGACATTTGAGTCACTTGCATATATATTCTCAAGCTTGTCCCATACATTTTTGGCAGTTTTACAACCCAACACCTTATGATAAGCAGATTCAATAAGTCCATTGATAATAATATTCCTTGCTTTTGCATCATTTACCAAATTCTTCTTACCTTGTTCATCAGCAGTTGATGTAAATCCATTTTGAACAGTCTCCCATACTTCATAACCTTGCGCCAAGAGATAGACCTCCATTCTTCCTTTCCGAAGTGCATAAGTATTTTCATTGAATAGAGGTACACCATTATTGGTATGCTCCATGACCTCCTTCCAGTTGTTAAACTGCTATTGAAGGAACCAAGCTCTGATTCCAATTGTTGGAAATACTGAGAGGGGGGGTGAATCAGTATTCCTTTCAATTAGAGCATTAGTTAATCTTCAATTATTATCAGTGTTTGTACAATGATAGCAGCAAACAAGAGGAACAAAAATGCACATAGTTTTTAAGGTGGAAACCCACTCCGGGACAAAAACCACCTAATGCTTTTCTAATAATTCTTTAATATTCAACTCCAATTGAAAATAAAGCTCCAACTTCCTAGAATATAGAAAAGCATTCTTCTCCAGCTCCCAATGGATGGACGCTCCAACGCCTGAGATTCTTCAGTAGTCAACTGAACAGATGCCCCAACACCCAATGAGCTACAACTCACCCTAGCACCACCCTACCACCCTATAGAAGAATAAAAGAAGAATGGACTCCCGTACCAGAGAAAATGGTCCACTTTACAATGATATAGAATGATGTATAAGAATAAGACGCACTAGAAAATAACCCCAACTATGACATAACCACCTAATGATGATCCTAGACCACTCAACACTGTCTCTTCAACTCTTGGCAGATAGATACTAGTACAATTTGTACAATAATGTATTTACAATGACTAAGTACAATGATACCTTTACAATGAATGCATGCAGTGCTGCCCACTTGAAGACTTCATAAGATGAACTTCTTGATACTGTTATGCACCTTGGTTTCTGCTCTTTTCATGCTACCCTCTTCTGCACCTTGCTTTGCTTTTCTACCCTAGAAAGTCTGGTCCTTTGCAACCCTTGACAACACATGATCTAGCTTTTTCTTTGCCTTCTAGGAGCTCGATATTGAATCTGGTGTATCTATATTATTTTAAATCCCCAATATCTGATTTTTAGTCCTATAGTATTCCTCTGAGTCATCCTTCGAATTCCACAGGTTTGACCCAATTTGGATTCTTCAAGGGAGAGTTATACCCAATCTCTCACAATGCCCTAATTATGGACTATTTCAGCAAAGCGAATTTGTATGGTGTTACACGTGTCACTTTTTCTTCATTAGGCTCTAAAATTGATAGAGAGAAAACTAGAGTCTATGCACTATCTATCACTTTTTATGGAATTCCAATCCGGTACTCAGAGAGAGAGTTATGACGATTTTACCAAGGTCACTTCTTTGAGATGAATTTCAGGAGCCTGCAAAAACCTTGACTTCCACAGATCATATCTCCAAAAATATTGCGCACCTTGATATGAAATTTTTACAGAAGCTTCCTCGGGAATTCGGCTTCACCTGCTAAAAGTTTCAGCTTCTGAGCCTTCGTAGAAAAAAATTTAGAGAAAAAATTCCACGATGACCTATTTCAGATGGAAAAATCCCTTGCATAAGGAGGAAATGAGGATCACAATTTATATAAATGCTTAGGTTGAGGGGGGCTTCAACAAGTGAACGTGGGAGGGGTTTTAGGAGCTTAAAAAATATTAATTATGACTTTTCAATGACCCATGCCCCAACCCCATGGGGTTTTAGCCCTCTAACTAGGGGTACAAACTTCAAACATGAATATCTCTCAAACCGTGAAGAATTACATGGCGTGCCATATATCAATGGAAACATCTCGACAAGTAGAAACCATAAAAATAATTATTGACCCTGAATATATTAATTTTGTAGGTCAAAATTCCCATTCAATATTGGGTTAGCCCCTGGTGATGCTTGGGTTTTCATCAATGACAACCGCTAATCAACA